>WWET01000113.1:486189-510055 GCA_011038615.1 Limnodynastes dumerilii
GGGAAAGTGTGGGAGCAAGGGGCAGGGTTTTTAGTATCGGACCCACATTGGCACTGCAATGTTCAGCTATCATGCCTTTGCCCACTTGGTGCCTATTCCCGTCATCGCAATCAATTGAAACTGCCCCTAAGAGAGTAAACATGTTGTTATTTCATGTTATTAGGAATATTTTTTCTTATTTTCTTAAAGAAAAAAATTACTCAGATGCAGATAGATGTCACTGGTTAATGTCCTAGTTAAAAAAAAATTCTTTAAGTTATTAACTCTATTCCATATTGGTCAAAATGTTGGTAGATGTTTACTATAAACTATTGTAGGTGCAATTCCATTATTAATATGTCATGTTTCTATCTCTCCATATTTTGCAAGAATCAAAAGCACTCTTATTGACAGACAGACATGTACTGTAAGTATTTGATGTAAATAAAAGGGACACCTTATTAAACAATACAATATCAAATATTATTCTAGGTATTGGGAAATGTAACTTGTGCTAGTTCTTTATATGAAACTGTCACACTCTGCCTTAAAGTAATTGACTGTGTGCTAATTATAATAATATAATTGTCTTGCAAGTTAGAGGAATAGATTTTATTATATTGTGCAGATAGCTAATAGCATCAAGTAAAATGTTTTCAAGACATCATATTATTACATATGTTGATGCATTTCATCAAAATACAGATTTTTTTTTTAAAGTCAATATATGCAACTTGTGTACATTGCACATGCAAGTCGTTGTCCAAATAAATATACTAATTTAATATAAATGTAGAGAAATGATGCAAGCAGTAAACAGGGCTGTATTCTTTTGTTGTAGAAACAGGTCCCACTTGTGATAATGTGATAAGTGTTCACACTCCTCCATTGTTTTTATTATGGAGAACTAATGAAGTTTGTATGCTCCATTAATCAGTAAGCTGTGATGGTAAATTAGCACCAGTTGAAAAAAAATAGTTTTGCCTCTAAACAAAAAAATGCATTACAGTAAGGCAATTATACAAATGTGATCATCTGCTTGTGCTTTAATGCTGCCATCTGGTGGTTGTATTCAACTCATGCATTTTATTATGTCACTATAATCAAGCCAATGACAGAAAAACCTATTAAGATGCTCAAAATAAACTGAATTTCCACGTAGAGAATGAGGAAAAACAGCCTTTGTTATAGGTGCTGATTCATGTTAGAAAGGGCCTGATTCAGAGGCTGAAAATAAGAACTTAAAGTTACACCTGGGCAAAACCATGTTGATTTCAGGGGGAGTCAAGTTAATTTTATTCTATGCATGCAGGGAGAATGCTTTGCTTTTACTTATTGCACACAGATACCTGTTCAGCTTCACTTTTAAACTGCTAATTAGACTTGAGCTGGGAAACATCACCTTTTAACTATAATACTGTTGCAACAAATGAAATTTGACTCCCCTGAAATCAACATGGTTTAGCCCAGGTGTAACTTTAAGTTCTTATTTTCAATCTCTGAATCAGGGCCAAAGTGTGCCAGTTTACATGACGTGGATACGGTCCGGATCCAGACTTAATAAAGCAAGGAGACTTAGGCAACACGCTTGCGTAAGTCACCTTGCAAGTGACATCTGTGAATGTCGTGCCAGATGTTACAAAGCGGATCTCCATGCATACAGAACTCTTTAGGGGTGTTCCATACATTCCGTATGGCTAAATCCCGCTACGAAGGTGGGATGTAGCGTGCAGAGAAGCATTTGGGAGCAAAGAACTTTGTACGCATCTGTATGTGTAAAGAGCACCTACAGTAACCTTATGGCTGCGAAAATCGGCTAAAGTCTGCAGAAAAAAGGGAGTGATAGGGGACTTCTAGACCGGTATCATATGTAGTTTTATGTCCATACCCAGAAAACAGACACACGCAAATGAACAGAATTCAAAGTAGTACGTGAGCTCTGTATCTGCTGATGCAGGGCTTTGTGATACAATATGGGCCAATGTGCAACTGGACTGCTTTATACATATTGATTTTGCATGAATATGTTTTTAAAAGCAAAATGCAACTAAACTGCGCACAACCCTGAATATAACCTAAACAAATATTACCTGTAAACATTACAGTGTTTTAAATTCACCATTTATGTTATTATAAATTTGGACATGGGTCATAGCACATACCTATACCCCATAGCTGAATTTCACACCAAGTGATAGCATCCTTTCCACTCTGGTCAGACCCTACTTTTTGGCCTTTACTGTGGATTATTAGTTTCATCTCAGTGGTGACACTTTCTTTGTGCTCTTTGTAAGTTTTCCTCATCTAGAGAAATAAACCACATTCAAAGTGCCAAAGAAACCATCTGCTGCTGCTGGAATTTATACAGTATCCTAAAGACTCTTATCAATTCAAAGAGTGCTTTCATTTATATATTTTTCCCTTTTCACTGTATGTTTTCCTCATGTTTGTGTCATTTTCCTCATATTCCACCTTTGGTTGCTGTTTGAGCTTTAGGGGACTTAGAATTAGCACAGGCAGTATATAGTAAATAATTGAGCGTACGTTCGCATTCGCCCGTCGTGCGAATTTTCGTAGCGCTGGATCAGGCCCTTTGTAAGTTTTCCTCATCTAGAGAAATAAGCCACATTCAAAGTGCCAAAGAAACCATCTGCTGCTGCTGGAATTTATACAGTGTCCTAAAGACTCTTATCAATTCAAAAAGTGCTTTAATTTATATATTTTTCCCTTTTCACTTTATGTTTTCCTCATGTTTGTGTCATTTTCCTCATATTCCACCTTTGGTTGCTGTTTGAGCTTTAGGGGACTTAGAATTAGCACAGGCAGTATATAGTAAATAATTAATAACAGCTGTGTCAGCTTGTCATTGTTGTATAGTATGTAAGTAGTCAGCGCTCTTATTCAGTAGTAGCACTGATGGCATTTAGTATTATCTGTACTTCCAGTATGCTTACTCACACTTATGCTGAATACACACTGACAGTTTAAAATTGCCCACATTTTGTCAAACAGCAGTAATGATTTAAAGTCCTGACCTGCACAATAATGAAAACCCCCTTTCCCCTCAGTACACACTGCTCTCTAGTTTCCTGTGGATTGTTTCACAGACTGTACATTTAAACCTTTGCTGCTATGATCTGCTCACCCACAAGGTGTCCCTATGCAGGGAATCATTACTCTGAAGATTGTGTGCCAGTACAAATTAAAGTATTTTCCAGACCAGTGCTCCTCAACCTTTTCTCACCATCGGCACATTTAAGCCCTTTCCCAGAATTCCGCGGCACACCAACAGCAAAATATACAAAAAACAGCAGGTATTACAAAGTATATATGTACATATACAGAAATTACATTTAATTGTAACTTTTATTTCTTATAACTAATATTAACTATGCTATCCAGTAGCCCCATCAGGTGTCTGAAGCCTCCCTAATAGCCCACATTCATGTGTCTTCAGTCTCCAGTAGTCCCCAGTCATGTGTCTCCAGCCTCCCCAGTATCCTCCATCATGTGTCTGCAGCCTCACCAATCTCCCCTAAATTAAATTGCCACCCCCCCCCCTTATTTTCAAACTCTGAATCTGGTCCAATGTCTCGATGGTTCTGACTAAACAATCTCTTCAACTTAGAGTGATCTCAAAGATCTAAATAAAAGAAATGAAACTTCTTTTGATAAAATTATTCAATATATAACCTATTGAGAGAATAATGAGAAAACAACCTGTCAATTAAACATTAGCTGTCAACTTTTTGTTCTGGCCTTATAGAGAGAGAGAGAGAGAGAGAGAGAGAGATCAAGAGATAGGGCTTTATTTACTTAGCCAACAAGAAAGTTGATGGCTCTGACTAAACAATCTTTTCAACTTAGAGTGATCTCAAAGATCCAAATAAAAGAAATGAAACTTCTTTTGATAAAATGATTCAATCTATAACCTATTGAGAGAATAATGAGAGAACAACCTGTCAATTAAACATTAGCTGTCAACTTTTTGTTCTGGGAGAAAGAGATCAGAATAAAGATGGGTACAGTTACCAACTATACCACTAGGAGTCACTGATACATGTGGTAAGGTATGACACAGATAGTTAAAGGGATTTTAGACAAGCGAGTTCTGTTCTGAGTAAAGGAAAGGTATGATTGTGAAAATATTGTACTGACTGTACTAATATAACAAGGTTTGTTTGCTCAAAAGAAAGCTGCTCATTTACTGCCCAAACTATTTGTAGTTTGTATCCTGCCTGAAAGTTTAAGGTTTCCTTAAAATTGAGGACATACTGCTCTTCCCCACGATTCTGGGGTTATTAGCTATAAGCCGTAATAATGATGGTTCTGATCCAGACATCATACAAAGGGGCATTTTCCGATCACTAGGAGAATGTAGTTGGCAGCCAGAATGTACGATTTTTGACACTTATAAAACTGACAGCTGAGAGAATCCTTGCATGCAAGTGGAGGGGCCTCTCCTCGTCCGCACCAGAGTTTGGATTCAGAAAGGATCCTGCTTTGAATCCCCTCTGGCACTGTGGTCAGTGCTCCAAGTGCGGTGATAGTGGAGGTCTGGATGTGCTCAATGTCACTCCATTAAAATGGCTAAAATGGCTTAAAATTTCTAAAAAATATAAAAGAAATTTCTTAATCCAACTGAGAACAGAAATATATGCAGGTAATGGGTCACTTTTAAAAGTAATTACTAGGCATCCTATGTTTGAGATAAACTTCAGTTATTAATAACAGAGAGGTCTTTGTACTAAACGCTGTGCTGATAATTATTATACTCATGTAATTAATGGCACATTATTGTGGGTAGCTACCACACTTAGGGTTGGTAAACGTAATTCTTTTTTTATGTTAGAGCATTTCCAGACATTCCCACCTAGGCCCCGATAGAGATGTTTTCTACACCGGTAATAACTGCAGAATTGAACAATGACTTATTTTACCAAGTGTGTAACTGACAGAGCCATTTATAGCATGTTATGGCAATTATACATTTTATGTATATGCACCTTTTCTTGCAATTATATGCAGTATGATATTTAACAGCAAAGTAACTTTAAGTTTTGTTTTTCATCATTATTTTCCACCAGAGATGTACCTAAAATAAAAACCTCTTAAAAAATAAACTTTATATTTTAACAAAAATCCCTGGGCAAAATATGCGCCAATACAATAATAAAAGTCGGTATAGTGTTGTGTACGACCAGAGTCAGAGTCTGGGACAATAATCTGATCAAAGGGAAATCCTGATTGATTATTATCCCAAGTGGACAATATCTTGTAGCGTTTGGGCAAATCCGATTATTGGACCTTGTACCTCCACCTCCTAGCTGCAGTTTCCCCATCTGTCTGACTGAGTCATAGGAAGGGTTAGCTAAACCCCTATTTGGGGTGAATCTCCACTCTGGATAGGCACATCCCCAGGGATAGTTATTTAACTTTATTGTGTTTCGCTGAAGGTGCTTTTTCAAGGTCGGTGGTTCCACTGACACACTGCTCCTTCCCTGTTTCTTCCCTGCACTCCTGTACTTTCCAACCGGTTTTCTGCATCCTGATGATTTTGTGTGGTTTATTCAGGGAGGGTCAGTAGATGCTCCCCTGTGGAGTGAAGACAGATTTGGCCATTTATGCTCTTTGATATGTAATTTCTATTATGTGATTGGAGCGGTGGAGTCGGTGTTTCTTGTTCTGTTTTTAATATGTATTTGTACTTTGTGATACATGTTGTCTAACGCTCCCTTTAACTTTGTTGCTCTTTGCAATTTTGATACATATGTAATTATAATAAAGATTAAAAGATTTTTGGCATGGAGTGCTCCGTTATTATTGGTCTTGTCAGGGATATCTGTGTAAGGTTTTCTCTGGATAATTTTTATGGCTCTGAAATTGGGCACATTTTTTAGAACTATTAATGGGGCCACATTAAAAGTAAATATTTATTAGGCAGCATGTTTACTAAATCTTACTGTGGGGACATTTTGTATGTGGCGGCATGCCATTAACAGTTGGCATGCTGCCGCTTATAGTACTAAAAGGCACGGCATGCCCTGCAACACATGGGCATGCTGTGAATTCTAGTACTATATGCCGCAGCATGCTAAGGGCTAATAGCATGCCTATATGCTTTTTTAAGTTTATTTGTTTTATTTTTAAGTGGGTATCGATTTGAACATTTGACAGTCACAGCCATTTTTTTTAGCGAGTTAACAAACTACTGTATAGTAAATACAGCTATTTGTATGTTCTGCCTTTTCTAAATTGCCATGGCAATTGTAAAAACGGTGATTTAGAAAAGGCAGCATTTTTGCGCTTTTCTGCTGATTTCACTATAGCAAATCCGGCAATTGCAAAATCCAAAAACAGCAATGTATACAAATCGCACCTTAGTAAATCTGGCCCTTGGACTTGATACCAACATGTTAAAACTGTGTGTACTCATTTATATGCATGACCCCTCATACTATGTATTCTTTGCACCTTATTACGGTTACATATGTATCACATTGAATATTATAGGCATATAGCGCTGTATTTAGCTGTTATTTATGAACTATAATACAATTCATTATAGTCCATGGGTTAGATTCAGACTGAAGAACGACAGCAAATTTACACATGCTGCATGCGGAAATTTGGCTGTTCGTACATACTGCGCATGCGCACGGCAGATGTAACACATCGTAACTCTGATCGTATGTAACTTGTTCGTTACTATGTACAAGGGGGCGTGTCATCACTACGCAAGCAGAAAATATGCATTGTAGGAGGAGGGAGGCATTTAAATGGTACAGTATGGGCTGGGTTAGGCAGTTACGTATGACAAGGCGATACGTACGACCGCAGATACACAAGGAAAAGTTAAGCTAGAATTCGGAACTCGTAAATCAGCTAAATTACATGTGTTCGAGGGGAGTGCCTGGGGAAGTACATTATACTTAGGATTTTGTAACTATGCAACATGATCGTACTTAAAGAGAACTTAAGTCTGGATCTGGCCCCATGATCTTATTATGTATTAATATTTTGTACCTTCTAATGTTTACAAATGAATTACATGCTGAAATCTGAATGTGGAATGTTACGTGGCACTGTTTTACAGACGCTATTTATGCATTATAAACCGTTCTACACTTTGTGGTTTATCCCGCGTTGAATAGATGAATTACGAGTTATTGCATTGAATCATATCAGTGCGGTAGTTTTATATATTTTGAATATTTTGCCTTTTTTTGCTAATAATTTTTTGATCTTTTGTCATGTCATTTGATACTTTGTATTCATCTCTTCTTTCCTCAGCTTATTGGTTTATTTTGGATAGCTTATGATCTAGTTTTAGTGAAGTAGCACCACCCCCTCATGTAATGGTAGAGTTGATAAGGGGAATATTTGATTATTAGCCTGTACAACTTGCTCCCTTCTTGTTTGTCTACCCCTTACAGCCTGAAGTGGGGTACTTCAGATGTCACTGGTCACCTTGCTGGCACCAGATTGGAACATGCACCAAATTAGTTTTTCTCTGCACCAGCCACAGGGCATGTCTACTGCCAGTTTAAAACTAAAGCTTGTCAATATCTGTGTGCAAAAGCAAAGTCTTCTCCCAGCATGCAGAGAATTAAATTACCGGTAATTATTGATCCCCCTAAAAGTCAAAACAGTTTTGCCCAGGTGTAAATTTCCACCTGATTTTCTCTTACTTTTAAACATTGGATCTGGCCCAAAGTTATCAGGATACGAATGATTAAGAATCTGTTGTGAGTAAAACTATCTTTATGGAGCTACAATTGTTATGTGTGGTTTTTTTTAGCATTCCCTGTGTCTTGGTATATTTAGGGAACAGTTTCACAGTATTAGATATATCTGTATCCAATAACAAAGCTCTAAACTAAAGAAGTTAAACCCCACCTCCTAAGTACATCCAGAAATTTGGCATCGAATAGAGAATTCTGTTGTTGCTGCCTTAAAAATTTTTTACATGTCACTCACACACTAATATTATTAGTATTTTGTGGTTGTGTAAAAAAGTATATTTGTGGGAGTATTCTGTTTAGTTGCTGTCATTCACTTGGGGTTATTCTTATATGAACTAATGCACTTCACTCATCATCTCCTAAGCTTTAAGAAGTATATTTATTCAGTGACACAATCTTCTTGTCAAGTGTTAGATCCAATGTGACAGAATAATCATGAATCCCATCAACATATGGTCTCTGCATAGTTCTCTCAACTACATATCCAAAACAGACTGAATGGTAGTTTAATGCTTTATGCCTAATGACAATAAGTGACTAAGTATTGAGCCATTTGAGTTAACTTACTGAAAATAGCTACAAGAATGCTATATTACAGCATATACAATATTGACAACATCAATCACTTAGATATTATCCCTTGTTGGGCATTGGAGTGAGTACTAATATAATTGATGCTTGTTATTTCATGTTGTGATTTTATTGCCTGATTCTTGTCTTATTCACACTGAACATACTTTGACTTTCATTTTTTGGTAGACTTGATTGAAGGAAACCTAGTCATCATTATTCAGCTTTGAGTTTTCTACGTAATAATAAAAAGCACACACAGCTTTAATATGTACAATGCTGTGTAGTCTGTAATGATTTGCCACCATGCATGCCTCTCACCCTGGGGCAACGATTACCAACGGTGTAAGACATTAAGGACATATGGTTTCCTAAACACTAGATTAATTGCAGGCTCTATTAGTTAAGTAACAGTTTTTCAAAGACCTTTGTGTATTTCATTGCTAACTTTTTATGTGGGTGGAAAGAAGGCTGGGCTGTCAGATCCCTCACCTCACCAGTGAGCTGAGAGAATAAAAGGAAATAATGCTTATGTTCAAACCCCCAAAAAAGCCATAGCATTGACTGGATAAATGCCTGCACTGCCAACTAACCTGGATCACAGCCTCCTCTGCCTAAACTGTTTCTGTAAGTATTTCTCCGCATTAGGTCAGTCATTTTTCAGCTTATATTTGCAAAAACAGTAGGCATACTGGGTATATTATAATATATACTTGCTGAGGTTTAATAACTACTATGTATTATATATATTATATATTATTATATTACTATGAATATCCTATTTATGGGTATTCATTGATCTATGTCACTTGTATTTGTAGGTATATTGTAAACTTGGTTGTTTAAAATATTCCATACATTAAAATAAAACACAAACAGTTAATTTTGCTGTAGTATAGGCCCAATTGATGGGTTAGGTAATGTATTGAAAATGAGTATTGGACATGGATGAAGCATAAATGACTGACATCGGGTACTGTACATAGCGATCAGACAGGCAGCACTGACACAGGAAAATGATGATATTCTATCTTTCCTGTCCTGTTATTGTGGGATGTATTTATATTGGTCTTAAGCTACATGGTTTATGTAATGTGTAACACAATTAGAATTTCTGTTAGTGCGTGGTGACATGGGGGACAGACATAAAAATATTCTGTAAAATAGATGGAAGGCACCGAGATCATTTGTCTATTTCATACAAGTAAACATACTTTTTTTTCCACCTTTACAAAATATAAACTTTAGAAATAATATGACATAACTCCACAAACTGCAGAGGGAAATCCCCCACCTCCCTTTCCTCTGTACATTCCCAAGCTCTTTTATTTTTTTATTATTTATAACATATTAAAGTTACTTGTTCTGAGCTACACACCTATTTTTCTATTCCTGCATATTTAAATATATTATGAGTATAATGCTTAACAAGTGTGCCGAGACATACATTATTGAAGAATGACATCCGGAATAAGCCAGTATTCTTCAAAGTGATTGCGATAACTATTCCCAATACTAATTCTCTGCCAAGTCAATTTACCTTCACAATGTTTCCTCTGATTTTTATGCCTGACGTTTGTAGGGAACTTTCCAAAGCACAAAGGAGGCAGAATTATGCCCAGAGCATTCTTCTATGGGCACACACCCTTCCTAGGCAGTGATTGCAATTCTTCTTGAACATAAAGCATGTGGTCACTGATGGTCATATACAAGTAGAGCAATCCTAGAGTTTGGATATGTGTGATTAAGATGTGTGATTGTTTAGGATTATATGTATCATTAAACGGATAACTTAATAAACATATCTTCTACAGCTACAAACTATGATATTTCCAAACAAATCTGTGCACTGCACTTTAGTATTACATATGTATTACTTTAGTATTACATATGTATTTGTCTTCTGGTGTAAAAATAACAATAACCACATGTATAACACAATTGAAACAGAACACACTTGGAAAACGTTGACTCACATGCTATAACATATCATTGTCCTAATAGCTCAGACTTGGTGTGAATTAAAGGGGTACATTCAGTGTACTGTGTTATCTTATCCTTTCTGTAGATAACACAAGATCTAAGCAAGAGCTTAATTACTAAAGGGGTCTGTTAATGATGGAGCCTATGTCAGTTAACCTGGTTGGCAGATATAGAGGATTCATATTGTTTTGTCAGTTAGTCCATGTATCCTGTGTGCATGCGTGAGCTGGCATAATGAATATTGGAACTGCAAACACAGGTTTTCATTTCCATGTTAGCAATATAGGTTTCTTGTGTTTTTGATGAGTAAGAGGGTCATTGGGCCTGATCCAGAACTATGCGCAAGATCGTCAGTTTTGCCGGGTCTGCACATGTGCCGGGCAGATGTTACCCGGCGTAGTTAGGTCAACCCGTTTCTTAGGATCGGGCATCCCTAACTGTTGCGTAGTTACGGTTGAGGGGGCGTTCCTTGTTGTAACTATGCAACAGTTAGGCAAGGAAGGCGGGGGGAGGTAAGGTAATGAGGGCGGGAGGACGGGTTTGGCCACTTACGCTCCTGTGACTGGCGTAATTACACACTGTTACGCCGGCTGAAGTTAAGGTAAGCCGGCGTAAAAGTGCGTAATTATGCCGGCCACAGGTTGGAGTGCATGCCGATATGCTGTGCGTTAGTCCGCACGGCGCATCGCATAGTTCTGGATCAGACCCATTGAATCCAAAAAAAGGAAAAAAATCTAGTACAAAACATTACTGAATATAACACAGTGCTATCTATGTGCTTTGGATGAAGTTTTGCAGAGAGCCCAAGCAGGAGCTAATACTGACACTGTTTCTGAAATAGGGTGAACGACCTACTCATCATTTACTCTTTCTATATTTGTGATTGGGATTTCTGGAAATTTTTTATAAATGCAGAGACTTGTAAACTGCTGTCTTCCTTTTAGCTAAAACACCTGACAGACAAACAGTTAAGTGTTTACTATGTAGCAATAAGACACTAACTCATATCCATGTTGCTATTACAATGTGCTTTTATTCACAATTTGGGAGCCTTATCAGAACATTGTAAGTCTGCAGGCACATTTGTGGCTAGACGCGTGGGTTGCACTTACCCCTAAAGTATTACTGAGGAACACCTGGTTTACCTTATGCCCTGAGGATGTCCTTGTTATACCACAATTTCCTGCTTTTTTTTAATTCTTAATTCATGAAAGGTCGCTATGAATAAAGGCACATTTCCAGTTTACAAATTCATCCATATGATTCAGTTTAAAAAGCCATAAAGGACTGCAACTGTTGTTGGGGACATTGATGCAAATTATATAAAAAGACTATTTTGGAAATGTAGATACTGGTGAGCTCAGTGTTAAATGACAAGAGTTCTGCGCTTCACATTATAGCCCCGGTTTCAATCATCACGTGGAAAGATTAACTTGTTGCTTAAATATTTATCCAAGACTGGAGTGATACAAGTGAATGTCATACTTAAATATTTTATCCTATATTTTTATGTGTAACAGCTGTTTTTATATTTCCAAAGCAACCCCACTGCTTCTCATTATTATATTCTTATAAAAAACATAACCATAGTATTGCCGATGGTTAAATGTGACTGAGACCCTACCATAAGTTCAAGTCCATCGGTAAATTTTTTAAAGGCCATCAAAAAAGACACCTTTGAAAACATTACGGTGCGGATCCATAAACTGAAACTTAGGTGGAAAGTTAAACCTGGGCAAAACCATGTTGAATTTCAGGGGAGTCAAATTTCATCAGTAATAAACAGTATTGAGTTGAGAATTAATTTCAAGCCCAAATCTAAATAACAGTTTAAAAGTAAAACTGGTCAGTATCTGTGTGTAATAAGTAACAGCAAAATATTCTCCCTGTATGCAAATAATCAAATTCATTTGCTTCCCCCAGAAATTCAACACGGTTTTGCCCAGGTGTAACTTTCCTCCTGATTCTCTTTTATTTTTAATCTTTCTGCACCCTGTACTATGTTATGGTTGCAATATCCATTTTTTTTAACACTGACTTTTTATGTTCATAATATTGTGATAGCTTTCTGAGTTGGACAGACAAATATTCTTCTTGTATAATGCTGTAGCACAAATGATTGCTCTCTAGTTTTTCTGTGGTGTACCGGTTAAGCAAATACCTGGTAATTACACACCTTTGGAATTATTTCAAAATAACCAACCTAAGGTTAGTACGGGCAATAGCCAAATTAAACACACTTCACAGCTTCTATCAAAGAATAGCACATTTTTAATATTCAAGAAGGCAAGACTATACTTCTTTTAATGTAAAAAAATGTACAGAAGAAAGGGATAATGGAACTGGCTCCTCTCACCTCTTGTCAATCCAATTAAACAAATTGGCTTACAGAACAGCTTACCTTTACCTCAGTAACTTGTCATAACTAGCCCAGTAGCTGTAAGAAAAAGAGTAAGAAAAATCCACGGTATTAACAGATAATCTCTAAACAATCTAGTAAAGTGACCGTTTAAAGTAAAATTGGAGATAAGATGATAATTGATATCACATGAAAGGGCATGCAGTCATGTTTTTATTTCTTGACACCAGTGATGTCAAAAGTTTAGAGAGGAAGAGATGTTCACCAGTGGGAGCAAACATTAGTACACAACAGAAACTACTTGTATCAGTGCAAAGAGAATTTGCTTGTGAAATATTAGACCATATGCTATAACTTGTTAAGGCTGTAGATTCCGTTGCATGCTTCAGTTATATTAAACACTATTAGACACTTCTTTCTGCTAAGCCATAATCGATGTACAAACACACATAGATTTAACAATATCACTACAAGAGCTGTCCAAATCTTTTGTTTGAAGAATTATCCATTGTTAAATATGTGTGTAGACTGAAACTAGAACAATGCACTTAAAATCAATCATCAGGTCATTACAAGAGGAAGCGGGAAATGTAATTATAATGTAACTGACACCGAGTAGAAATTCTAATAAAATATGTCTTTTTTTTTTTATAGGTGGGGAACAACGTAACAGGAATATGAGCAAACAAGTTGGCAGTAAATGGACCCATATATTCCCATTCTTAATGGTAATTGTAATTTTTATTTGTTTAACTATTACTATTTTTATAACTATATATAGAAAAACTGGGATCTCCGCATGAAACAGGACAGGTAAAACCTATACTGATTTGTGTTGCTTCCTTCCCAGGTATCCTTGGTGTATTCAGCTCTAGCAGAGTACTCTAATTGTGGTGAAAATGAGTATTATAACCAGACAACGGGCTTGTGTCATAGCTGTCCAGAGTGTGAACCAGGGGAAGAGCCATATAATGTAAGTTAGTAGTCCATACAATGCTTACCAGTGTTATTGAAGAATATTTACTTAATAATTGCATGTGTAAAATGTTAAATTAATTTAAAACAATAAAAATGAATGATCGGTATGCTTTCCAGCACAACCATTGTTTAGCTCTCAAGATATAAAGTTGCTCTATGTTTTTTTAGTCTTGTGGATATGGCACCAAAGATGAAGACTATAGCTGCGTTCCTTGTGTAGCTGGCAAGTATTCTAAAGGTGGCTACCAAATATGCAGAAGACACAAGGACTGCGAGGGATTTTTTCGCGCAACTGTTTTAACTCCAGGTGATACAAAAAATGATGCAGAGTGTGGACCATGTCTTCCAGGGTAAGATGCTCTAATTATTAGTAAATTGTGACAGACTTGAAGGAAATACTATATTAATGCCATAATAAGACTATGAGTTAAAGTGTTTTAAGTTTTTACATAATGTAGATTATAGAAGATGGTTTTTTATGTTTGTTATATAGTACTTTATGTAGTACTTCATTAGTTGTGTGCTTTTTGTATGTTCTCAGTTTCCAGACCACAGTCTTATCACATCTTGTAATATCAGCCCAGATTGCTTTCTCTGGCTTAGCTCTAGATTTATATTTTAATTGAATATTTTAAATATCGACATTGATTTTATCATCCCAGGTTCTACATGTTAGAAAACCGTCCTAAAAGCATTTATGGCATGGTGTGCCACTCATGTTCATTGGCACCCCCAAACACCAAGGAATGTAAGTACACTGACTGCTTTCCTGTTTGCTCTTCTTGTACTTATGCAGCAGAAATGAACTAAAGGCCTGATGATATTTGTGGAAACCGTCTGGCACGGCTTGTCAGTGTACTTTTATTTTCACTTAATCTGGCATAGTGTAAGTCATATGACTGTGTCATATTTATATAACTGCATATCTTTTTATTTTATGCACTCATATTTCAATCTTTAAAGAAAATGCTTGCTCAGTGCTCAGACACTACTTAGTAAAGAAAAAAATACTGCAAAAAAAAAAACTGAATGCGTTTTAATGTCATTCACTATTAGTGATGGAACCATCAGGCTCTCCCAAGATCAGGTATGATTTTGGGAGAGCCTATAGTGATTTTTATACTTCCTACAAAACAGAGCAAGGTTCTGGCTAAATATTAGCCTTTAGGAGAACTTTAATGAAGACAAAAATGCAGTGTAAAATCCTTGGCATAAGATGGACCAATATGGCAGTATACCTGTGGACAAATGTGTGAAGCACTTTTTTACGTTTAACATTCAAGCGAATGGTAGTGGAGCAGAAAAGTCTATGTGAAATGGGGGAGGGTGAGTGTATGTGAAAAGAGCGCTTTATATTGTTATATGTCTGTGTCTGTAATGTCTGTGTAGTAAAGGTTCAGTCAATACTGCAGCCGAACAGGTGAACACCTGAAAGTATTCACTATAGTTTTTATACAAAAAAATGTGAAATTTTCCCATTGTCTCCATTTGCAATTCTTCCTTACTATACAAACCAGTGATTGATGAGGGATGGTGCTCAGTGATATGACATTTCAGCACATACAAGTAGGTAATCAGCCAAGAATGCTGACAAAATGGTCTAAAAATGTTTACCTTTATAATCAGCTCGTTCAGTCTACCAATCCTATTAGGGTCACAGGGTGATAAGGATATTCACCCAATTATTGGTTAGTGTGTACCACTACACAATTTTGGTAACCTGGGAGTTCATATAGTGTTAAGATGGCTTTACATGTACTTCTAAGTTCCACTATGACCACTCACACAAACATGATATTACCAAGCTAAATGGTAAATCAAATAACAGCAACTATATATAAAGACAGTACTGTATAAGTATATGTGGCACGTTCATGAAAGAGATCAATTTAAATCAGGGTGTGATCTGGCTGTCTACCATCACAGTCACCCAGCTGTGAATAACTGTGCTGTATTAAATTTGTATGTCTGGTGCATGAGATTTGGAACGATCCATTGGCAAAATTATTTTTTTTCTTAGCTTGTAGGTTGATTTTAATGGTCTGAGGTCATAGTGTAATTTTAATATATTATCCCACGTTTATAGACTTGGCGTAGTATTGGTGTGGTTGTCACTGTGCAGAACTGTTTCTGGACATTTTCTTATTGTAAAGAAAGACTGGAGCAAAGCCCAAAGTCACATGACATATACATCATCTCTTAGCAGAATATTTATAGATTGACGGTAATTGCATAGGAACATTTATACCTCTGACATATGACTGTACAATCAAATTAAACTTCAGATATTCCTTCCAAGATTATTCTAGTGTAATCTTAGACAGCTGTGCTTCAGTCTTTCAAAAATACCTAATCATCGAAAGCAGCTTATAGACCAAAAGTCAATGAGAACAGGCTGAATGTGAATAAAATAATGCAACGTTATTCAAGAGCTTCAACCATAAAGAAGATGTGACACGATCATAGATAACTGAAATGGAAGAGATGATACATCAAGAATTACCAATGGCATCACAAATCAAACAACATGCTATATATCACTTGAAGGAAGCTGGACATGACAGTTCCAACGCAACACTTAATCCGATCATGTATGATAGGATTGTAATAAAACATGCTATGTGTGACCTATAGCTTTATCCACATCATTCATTTAGGAATAACTTCTAGGAAGGATACAAATATAAAAAGCCCATGGATAATATAAGTAGCAACTTCAAGCAAGATATGGTTGAGACCTTGACTGGGTGTATTGGTGTTTGTCATGACTTTCACCAGCTCTTCCACACATGTTGAGACATAGCACCTTCCTGATTGATCTCACAGGTCAAAATACAGCAAAAACACCCAGAAATGCTGCAGTCACCAAATAACCCTCTTTTTTAACAAACCCCACACTACCTCACTGCATGTGTTTTGTTCTCTTCTCAGGTTCCAGGAAGAAAAAAAGAGCACACAAACGCCAAAAGTGTCTCCAAAGCGACTGAGAATCAGAGCGTCTATGTTGTCTTGTCCTTCCTGTGTCACATTCCATAACTTATAGACATGCCTGTTACATCATGTGCTATGCCATAACATTAACAATACTAACCCATTATAACAAATCTTCATAAACAGCTTGTTTTACTACTCTCAATATATCCATGTAAGCAATAAATAATAAATATACAGCATTTCTTGACAAAAAAACAGTGCACATTATTTTAACAATATACAAATAGTAAATTCAGAAAATTATGCAACCTCCAATTTACCCACAAAGGTCACAAACATAATTGTTATGCATGCTCCAAATGGTTAATAAAGTACAATTTTGCTAAAATACCAGGATACATTATGAATGTAAAGAAGGGAAATAAGGAATAGTAGAAATAAAACCAAGGTTGTCTGGTGAAACTTTACATTTATAAACCCTTCTCATGAAGAACTGTTCAGGGTTCAATATAAAAATAACCGACAGAATCATTTATAACCTAGAAGATGAAATCCTCCTTATGGGAAGTAATTCCCATAAGATCATACCTGTAACTATGCCAATTACTTCTATATCATTATAGTAGTCACATTAGCCTCTAGTGAAGCTTTGCGCATCTTGTGCCATTCAATGTCCGACTGAGAGCACTCTCATATAGATGTAATATGGTAAGCTGTTGCTATGGGAGCCCTATGGGAGTCATACCAACTGTTCCTTCCCATGTGACAAACATCAGAACTATTTGTTATTACAGACTAAAGGTCCTTTATCAGCTTTTGCACCAGGACCCAGATCTTTAGCTACATTATTATTTATATTTATAAATTAGTTGAATCTTAGCTCACACTTCTCCTTCTCCTATTTGGGGTGTGGCATTACACACACACACACACACCTTTCTTTAATAAATATAGTAGTTGATTTTTTTTTCATTAACTTTTTCTTCAAAATTCTATTTTCTTCTTAAATTTGGCATAAAAATATAGTAAACAAACTCAAATTTCTCTCTGTAAGTTTATTAAAATGACTTGATATATTACCTTAAGATTTAGAAAAAAAAATTGAAATAGAACACCATTTAATAAGAAGGGTGTGTGTGAGAGCGCATATCATTAATTGCAGTCTACTGTATATTTGCTTTGGTTTGTGGGCAGAAAGAAACATTTCCCATTTAGAGTATTCTCACCTTTGTTTGGAATCTGTCTAAACCTTTAGCACACTAATTGTGCTCCCACATAATAGTCCTGGAACCAGTAATTAGTATGCACATGCAGTGTGGAATTTATTGAGGCGTAACCCCTCCTCCCAACTTCAAGGCACACATTGTTCTGTGAAATATTCGGCAACACATCTGATTTGCTGCATCCCTTAAACCTTCTTGTCGTGTTGTTATTCATTCTAGGGAACACAGGGCTATTCACAGAGGAATGTCAGGAGGTAGCAGCTGTGTGTTTACCTCCTAATGCAGGTGCTTTGCTTGGCAGGACCTGGAAAACCACACGCACAGTTACAACCTGCATATAGATACCTGAAACAAAAGGTTTACGTATCGCTGTAATTACTTAGACGCAGGACCTTGCTTTCTAAATATATAGAAAATGTGTCAGAGATATATTTTTATTAGAAAAGCATTGTCACGTAAAAATCTATTTAGTCTACCTCTGATACACGATTCAGTTGTATGCAACAATATTTTTTCATAGATGTCAGTACACAAAGAGTCTTTCAGTATCCAAGGGAAATGCAGGACTAATCAGATGGAACTATGGCAAGTCAAGTTATTGCCATGATGACATGATAGATCCATCTATAACAGCTAGTATTTGGGGCTAACACCCAGTTAGACAGCATTGTTTCAGCCCATTATTGGCAAACATACATAAGACCTGATCTACGAAGTGCAGTGGTTGTATCATACAAGCATGGCCAAATTAACAATGGGGCTAATGGAACTACGTTCCCTGTCCGCCTCTGAAAATAGGCCCACACACACACTGCAGATCTCCAGACCCCCACTGCAGGGATTGACATTCTGCTCCAAAGCATACTGTGTGGGCCCTTGAGAATTTTCAGCCCTAGGCCCACATGGCACTCAACCCGGTCCTGCATACAAGCACCTTCTCTTGTAATGGTGTGTCCAGATGGTTGTGTAGGTGCACTTCTACTGTAGTATGCAGAGGCTTTTAATAAGAGTGAACAGTAGCATGCACCAAATCTTCAAGCCCAACTTCCTAACACTTTTATGTTGCATTCTATTAAATGTATGGAACAAAGACAATTTCTGTTACTGGAAAATGTCAGTTATTTTCCAGAGTACTGAGTGGAAATCACAGTGATTCCCTATGCACATGTTCAAAACAAATACCCCTACCTGCATTCCAATCATTTTGCTCTACATCTTTAAATCTCCTTTTTGTGCTGCTCTGCAAAACTAGGTATAGTTGGTGCTGTGACTTTACACCCCTTACACATCTCCTGCCAGAAGTTGCAGCAAACTTCTTCCCTTCTTGAAATACTGATACTTTAACACCTCCGTAACACCTAGGAATCTGTGACCTAGGGAAAAGGGGATGTAATAGTATCCCTAATTTGTCATCCATAAACTGGATCTATTAATGTTAGCATACTATATTTTATTGAAGATGTTTTTATGATGCTTGTTTATCTTTCACTAAACCTCTTTAAAGGGAGTTTGTAGAATGTTTTTAATATCCCAACTACCTCATGGCCGAATGATGTTCACATTGCTGAATGATGCAGCCATTCCAGTCCAGCACACGTCAGGTGCTCCTAGAGGAATATTAAACTTCATATAAATAATCTCCTTGTGATTGGGCATTGAGGGGTTGTGGGCATTAAGAAACTGGGCTAATTAGAGTATGTGTGTGTTTTATTCACTTAGGAGGTTAAACTCCCAGGCAAAGATGGAATACAGAATGTCATTCATCTTCATCTTGTCAGTTGGTTCAATGGGATGACTGCTGGATATGTGGCCTGAGTAGACTCATTTTGGATCTACCAATTTTCCGCTCTATACAGTCTGTGTTGCACAGTAGTTCTGTGTTTTCTTAAACACTGATTTGAGTTTTTTGGTGCTGCTCAGCTGGGGTGAAAGTATATGCAATTTCCAGTGGTTGGTAAGAAATATTCTTTAGTTATATCCTTGGTCAGGTAATACTTAATGGTTGTCTACTGGGTCTCCTTTCAACTGGCATGCTCAGGAGCAGTAAAGTAGAGAGTGTTTTATGCGTGTGTGTTGACAAAGACACCGGTTTTTGTGTTGTCAAGGACACTTAAGAGTCTCTGTGGCTTTGATGTTTGTTTCCCTTACCATTACTCAGTGACTATTTTTTGCTGCTTTCTTTCACCCATTTAATGTATTGGAGTTAATAACCAATTTTGGTTATTTTAATTTTTATAGTTAAATAAGTTTGTTTAAATTAATGTTATTGGGAAACATGGAGGAGTTCAACCATGGGAAGTTTTATACAATTGCAACAGTTAAAGGCAAACTGGTTTGCATGTACCTGGTCAGGGCCACCATTAGGGGCCTGGGAAGTCTAGGAGGTCACCCACTGGCATAGACAGAGTATGTTCCCCTTAAGTCAACAGTCACAAAAATGTGCACTGTAACCTTCCACTATTTGTACTGAAGTAAGTACTACCAATGGTGTGCATATACCCTCAGGCAGCTGTGGTTTTTGTGGTAATGGAACACATTAAGTGAGAGAGTAGTGCAAGATATGCACACCGATGGAGAGTTAACAATATAGTGGGGATGTCATACCTAGGGAACCCAGGATGCCGATTGGTGAATAACACATATCATCCACCAACCATTGTGCTAGGATATCTCACACACTAAATTGTGTATGACAAAAGCTATAAACCAATAAAAAAGGAAGCAGTTGAGCAGCAGAGACAACAATGGTTAGCAGGAAGGGCGAGTATCCCCATAAACATTCAGGGCCTGATATGAGTGTTGAGGGAGAATGTCTTACATTAGATACGTTATTTGTCATAGGGTTTGATTTTTAGTAATAACTGTAGCAGTAGTGGGCCCCATGATTTCTTATGGCAGCCCCTCCCCCTGGTGTGATTATAATAATGATAATAATACATTTAAAAGGATACCTATGATTGAGAACCAGGCTACCATTGCAAAAGCTTGCATGCACCTGATTTTAAGCACTAATTGTGACAAAATTATTTACAACTGTTACAACCATACATATTTCTAATTCTTTAATAGGTATACAGCGCTTAAGTCAATATTTCTATGTTCTAATTTATGTTGTGCAGAAATCTAGTTAAGCATTTTCTATATCTAAAAAAATGACCTGGGGGAAAATTAATCCTATATGGATCAACCTTCATGTTCAATGATCTGATGGCTTAAGTAGTGATTGAACAGCACCTGTTCGTAGTCTTGTCATGTGTTTTCTGTTACTATGGGCCTGATCCAGAGCTACGATGTTACACTGAGCGCTGTAGCACTCAGCGTAACATCGCTGCTCTGGCCCGACACTCCCCCTTGTAGGAGTGTATTAACTCTCCCTTACGCCGGCTGAAGGCTACCCTAACTTCAGCCGGCGTAAGGGAGAGTTGATACGCTGGGACGGCGGCGTTAGTACGTTAACGCCGCCCTCCCAGCCTCATTACCCTCCCTCCCCCCGCCCCCCTACACTAACTTCAGCATAGGGACGCTGGGGGACGTCCCCTCCAGCGTCCCTACGGCGCTACTATGGACGCCCGATCATAGATCGGGCGTTTCCATAGTGACGCCGGGCAACATCTGCCCGGCGCATGCGCATAACGCCTACGGCCGCCGTACTAGCGGCCGTAGCTCTGGATCAGGCCCCATGAGAGAATTAATTTCCCTCTTGTCTTCATTTCCTCTTGATACTATCTGAAGTGGTAAAGAGAGAAGAATGATAGATAGATAGATAGATAGATAGATATTTCTTATTTGTAATTGCATGACTTACTCAGTGTGAGCAGATTTAATATATAAAATATACAGTTCTCGGTTATATTTGTAATTTATGGCACATGCACCTTTTGATGATTTCCAAAAAGTGTTCCCTGGCCTCCTTTGATTACTATTTTTTTTTCTGTCTACACTTTGAAAGGAGATGTGTTTATTTTAAGGTGATTAAATTCAGACAATGGATAGAAGACATGTGTAGCGTGATAATAAGCATAAATGTATAACACGGGGTGTTGTCATAGTAATACCCTTTATAAACTGTTCTTTTACAAGTCTTCTACATATTAAAATCCTGCTTATTAAAAAAGACAGTGTAATCCCTTTATAGTTTCTAGGATATATACTGTAATTAAACTGCTGAGCAGGTTACAGCTGGAATATACATGCAAACCTATACTTCACCTGGCCATTGCTATAGAAACAAAGGTCCGGATTCACAGTTACGTAGTTTTCGTGTTACGTACGTTGTTTGAAGAATTGAGCTACTATGCATGTGTAGTAGCTTATTTACGCTATCTACGTACCATTTCTGTATGCAATCTACGTACGTAACACGAAAACTACGTGACTGTGAATCCGGACCAAATATCCTATATTCCTAGCATTGCTGCTCCTTTCTGTCCTCGGTTATTCTATCTATTGCTCCTGTGCATCATTACATGATTGTTCCTGATGAAATTACTCTTGTTTAGCTAAAGAATGAGTTCTGTGGTTTGGGCAGATGTTTTCTTCCTAATACCAGTGGGTGCCAACTGTGCATACTGGAAGCCTTATGTAAGTTATTGACCAAGCCATGGATGGTTGCCAGAGCATATTGTGATGGCATTTAAATGCTGCTCATGGGCCAAATGCCTGTTTAGCTACATCAAGCAATCTGTTTTTCTAATTTTTGAACAGAAGTATTTGTTGTCTATTTTTATTCACACCTTCGCAGTGCTCACGGTCTCATCATCAGATGTTCAGTAATACTTTATTTGGGCAATAACCGAGCACACGTTTCTAGATGCCGTATCCTAGGATGTTTTCTCCATTGTAGTATTTTTCCAGTCATGGGTGACCTTGTGTCATAACCTTTTTACCTTAACATGATGTGTGCTTTAATGCATTGACATGTGCCTTTCCAGTGTGTTTTTCTTGCTTTGATTGGGACACTTTCATAGAGCCCTCCCCACCCAGCCAGACTTGCCCTCTCCGGGCTGTATTCACAACCAACAACGTACAGAATCTCCATGACGATTTTAAAGAACGGATATGCTGCACACTCAAAAATACTCACAGCAACCATAGCCGACTGATTCAGACACAGACTGACTTAGGACTAATGCACACTCCCGCATGTGTGACTAGGGGGCAAGACTATTAATGCAAATGAGTAAGAGTGCCTTGCGGAAACTAACATATACATGGAAAAAATAAGGAAGCCCTCAACTGGTTCTTTATGTCCTTTATGTTTTTAATGTGTTAATCAGTTTTCCAGTATATAAATATTTTGTATACAATATATTATTATTATTATTTGACTAGGGGACTATTAATGCAAATGAGTAAGAGTGCCTTGCGGAAACTAACATATACATGGAAAAAATAAGGAAGCCCTCAACTGGTTCTTTATGTCCTTTATGTTTTTAATGTGTTAAGTTAATTTGTATAGTAGAAAACATATTTTTTTACAATATATTGTTACTATAATTATTAATTTTTTTGAATAAAAAATAAAACAATTAAAATAAAAATTTAAAAATAACATAAATAGTTAAATTAAATTATAATTATCATAAAAAGAATTAAAGACTATTCAAACTTATTTGCAAATGTTATACAAGTAGATAATTGGTCCATAGGTGCTATGGACCAATTATCTAAGGGTTAAACTTAAAAGTTTAAATTTGTAAAAAGAAAACAATTGAAACATTCATCTAATAGTAACATAATAGATTATACATTAATACAATGATTGTGTTTTGTGTTGTTAATCAACAAGTGCGTATAGTTGTTGATAACTGAGGGCCTGATTCAGAGGCTGAAAATAAGAACTTAAAGTTACACCTGGGCAAAACCATGTTGATTTCAGGGGTAGTCAAGTTAATTTTATTCTATGCATGCAGGGAGAATGCTTTGCTTTTACTTATTGCACACAGATACCTGATCAGCTTCACTTTTAAACTGCTAATTAGACTTGAGCTGGGAAACATCACCTTTTAACTATAATACTGGTGCAACAAATGAAATTTGACTCCCCTGAAATCAACATGGTTTAGCCCAGATGTAACTTTAAGTTCTTATTTTCA
>WWET01000113.1:520549-550319 GCA_011038615.1 Limnodynastes dumerilii
ATAAAAAATAAAAAAAAATATATATATATATATATATCCTCCTAGTTTAAAAATGTAGTTTGATAAAGTAAATCAAAACAAATTCTTCAAAATGTTTCAATTGTATACAGCTTAGAATAAATATGAGGATGAGTAAGATAGACTGTAAATAGAGCAAGGGTTTAAGGTAAATGAGTGCAGCATTTGGTGAGTTATATATCCATATGATTGAATACATCATAGGGACCTACCTCCATACCATATATTACTTCCTGTTTTAAGACTAATTCTAATGTGTCCTTTTTGAAAGTTGGTGACCAGAATTGCACCACATATTCCTGATGAGGTCTTACCATGGAGTTATATAGAGGCAAGATTATATTTTCCTCACGTGAGTCCGATACTGTGTTAATAATATAATGTCACTAGCTTTGGCTGCCACTGATTGACACTGCCTGCTGCTGGACATCTGTGAACCACACTTACTCCTAAATTCTTCTATTTGTAGAATTGAAATATTAAGAATTTTAAAAAGTTTAAGCAACGTTTATTGGACTAGATCCCAGATGTAATAGATGGGACCTTTTTGTAAATGCTGCTTGCGGGAAACAGCTTGAATCTTCATTTGCACATGCTCACACTTACATACAATCCTCATGTATGCACCAGCGTGTAAATGTTAAGGTAGAGTCCTGATGGCGGAAACCCATAAGTGCGAGGGCAGTGTTCTTCCCTCACATTTATATAGATTGGGACCGCAAAGCAAACCTATAGCCACCCTCATCAGAGGTCCACAAGCACCATAGTACTAAATCTGGTTCTGGTTCATTGATATTGTCAAAGCCCATTAAAATGCTCAGTAATTTCTGTTCTCAGTCAATAATACAAATCATAATTAAACATATTTTTTGTGTGTTTTGATTATTGGAATTTCAGTGCAATATATTGGATCTAAAAACATTTATACTCCTAATTCATAAACAACAACAAAAACCAACTAAAATAAATACATACATGTAGCTAGATATGTCAGCAACCATGAATTAGTGTGCTCTCCTGCCAGGTGAACTCGATGCACTGGTTGATTTAAACAACCATGGACCCTGGAACAGTTGTAAAACCAAGAGATCCAATTGAATGCATCATTCATGGTGATAGATAAATGGTGATTTAGACTCCCTGATGCATGTTTCACCTCACATGATCAAAAGCGTAAGATGTGTCTTAAGCAGCTGGACTTAATAGAAACAGTGAATCATAAATACTTTATAAAAGCACAATACTTGTTGAATAATGAAAACATACTTGGAGCCAAATCTATGTGGTAACAGGATATAATTATAGGAAAACATTATAATAAGCCGGTAATAAAATGAAAAAATAAGCTTTGTGGCTCTGAGACTGACTGCACACAGGATCAAGGTGTGGGTACACTAGCGTCTGTAATAATATACTCAGTACACACTTGGTCCTCTTGCTACCAAAGATAAAGAGACCTGTTGTCAGTATTACATTAGTTTAGAGAAAATAGGCCAAGAATAAAACTAGATGATTTTAATCCCACCTTCTTCTTCTATGTTGAGCAAGCTAAACTTTTAAAGCATAGATGCTCAGTCAAACAGTAACAAAGAAAAGAAAAAAAAGAAAGGGAGAGAGTTTGTTATATTGTCTAAAAATAGGGGTGAATTTCATATTCTCATCCAGCCCCTTGGGAGAAACAATAATAATAACAAAATCTGATGCAACTTTTTGCAGAAGCATTTGATCTGTATTTCTAACTGTCTTGACTATATGACATAGGCCACGGTTACACGTAAAGTAGTAAAGAACATAGTTATAGTTTGCAATGTACGTGATTACATTTATCACTGACTTTTAGTTTTCTCATATTATTACAAGTACTCACTGCAGTGTGATACTGCTATCCATGGTGTGTGCACCTAATGCAATTGACTCATCTTTTCCACCTCTCATAGAGATCTTGTATTTTGCTAAAAATAGTGAGTAAAATATAGTGTAGTGGCTTAAAATGACTTTACTGCACTGATTCTTACTTGTGGACTGCTTGGCTTGTCTGAAGCGCTGTGAGTAACTGTGTGTCACTGCATTATATCTCTGCGTTTACACCAGAGATTGGCTAATGCAGGAGATCTGAAGGAAGTTAACGGAAACATTTATTTACAGGCACTAAACATTAAAATACATCATATTATGATATTATGATAGTCTTATAATAAAAACAAACAATAAATACAATAAAAAATACAGCAAATTTATCACAACAATTAATCACAATTTTTTTTTACACAATATTACTTTGATATGAATTGTTGTTTAGCTGTCTAATCTACTTACTGTGTACCTGCATTTACATTGATAACATAACATTAAATTATGCCTTTAACTTAATTCTCTATAATGAGAAGTCCGTTTATTAAAACAACTAAAAAAAATAGAATTTTTTGTTTTATTAATCCAACATTCTCAGTCTTTACTGGAAAAAAAATATAATAATGAATAAACTTCCAACAGCACATCTGTCGTAAAGATTTCTCCCTATATATTTAAATCAGTGTGAATACTTATAGTAATAATGGATAAAGTGATTGCATTTATATTCTGGGTGAATAAGTGTGGTAACATAGACCATTTTCCAGCCAATAGACATTTCACATGGTAATGCGCAACCATTCACCAAGGCTTGAAATCATTGATATTTTCACTCTGTTTTGCATGAACCACTCCTGCAGATCATCTCATGAATGTCACGTTGCAATACTCACTCACTGTTAGGAGCTCTTTTTAAGTTTTTAAAAATATCAACTAATATGTTACTTATGTAAGTATCAATGCTTTCCATGTGCATGAAGAGCAGTACACATTAAACAGTAACATTTCCCTATCCATTGCCTGTGGGTGTAAAATACATGTAAATATATATTTAAATGATGAGTTGATTTGATAAAAATTCATGTTTATATCAATAACATCTTTCTTTACAGATTCACAGTCGCAGGAAAAAGATTCTGGATCTTTACGCCAATGTGTGCAGTGTTGCAGAAGGTGCGTGTACAAGATGATTACATTACTTCCTAATTTATACACCGCTATTTGTAGGAGCTTTATCAGTTAAATACCTTCTAGTCCATCTTCTATTTCCTTTAATGACTACTGATTTACTGGCTTATCAAGATGAAGGCATTAAAAAAGCCACATTTATTTTTTAATATAAACATTATATAAGAACATGAAATTGTACATTTGGTGACTCAAGGTACCTCTGCTTAACCTGCATTTCTCTAGTCTGTAAAATGCAGTAATACTATTTACTGTAGAGAGAACATTATGGGGAAGTGTAAAAGCCACTTAATTACTTCCAGTTTTCACCCTGTTAATACTATCCATATTACCTGCTATATAAGTGAGGCTAGTCCTGTTAAAGTGAAAATAGACCAAGGCTTTTCAGCATAAGACTTGTATCATCATGTCACTGTGTCCCCTCAATATCCCCACTGTCTCTCCTGCCCGCCAGTATCCAAAATCATCATGTCACTGGCCCCCTCAATATCCCCAATGTCTCTTCTCCCTCCTAATTATAAAAAATAAATAAATAAGAATTAAGAAAGAAAATTCTTTAGTGTAGAGAATACTTACCTGCCGCGTGCTCTTGCAGAGTAGGACTCCTCACACTGGAGCTGACGTCATCCCGTCAGTGTCAGTGCACAGACAGACCAGACCGCAGAGGATCCTAGCGCCTGACACTTTCTTTCTGTTTGGCTCCGCTGCGTTCTAAACAGAAAGTGCCAGGTGCTAAACAGACCGCAGAGGATCCTAGGTAAGTATGGGGGAGTTTTCTGGCTGACCACCGACTGTGCCATTATCGGTACAAGTCGGTACAGCCTCTTCTGCCGGTACAGACTGTTAAAAAACGGTACTGTACCAGCTAAATCGTTACAGTTGGAGGGTATGCATTTATTTATATAGCACTACAAATTGTCCCCAGCACTTTAGAGAAAACATTAGACTTTCCTATTGGAGCTACATACTAATGTCCCTAACACATACACACACTAGGGTTAATCAGTTTAGTTTTCAATAAACAAATGGGCAGACTAGATGGGCCATGTGGCTCTTATCTGCCGTCACTTTCTATGTTTCTATGTAATTTAGTTAGCAGCCAATTAACCTACCAGTATGTTTTTAGCATGTGGGAGGAAAACGCTGTACCCAGAGGAAACCCACGGGGAGAACATACAAACTCCACACAGGATAAGGCTTAGTCTGGGAATCCAACTGACGATCTCAGTGCTGTGAGGCACAAGTGCTACTCACTGAGCCACTGTACTGAACAGTTACAAAAGTAGTTTAGAATGCTGACAGACAGCCATCATAACAATGTTTATTTTTTCAATTATAGGGTAGCAACAGAATGAGTATCAATGTAAAATATTTATCATTTTCTAAGAATTAAAACATTTATCGGTAAAGCAGACATATTTAGGCCACAAAGGTAGACATTGTGCCAGTTCACCTTTTGTGCTACATGGTTCTGTAGCTTCATCTGAATAGTTTTGTTGTCTTTCAGGTCTAAGCCCTACAGAATTGCCATTCGATTGTCTAGAAAAGACCAGCAGGATGCTTAGTTCTACCTATAACACTGAAAAGGCAATAGTGAAAACATGGCGCCATCTTGCTGAGAGTTTTGGTCTGAAGAGGGATGAAATTGGAGGAATGACAGATGGACTTCAGCTTTTTGACCGGATCAGTACTGCTGGGTACAGCATTCCAGACCTTCTCACCAAACTGGTACAGATTGAAAGACTTGATGCAGTGGAGTCTCTGTGTGCAGACATTGTGGAGTGGGCACAATCTTCTCCAACTATTACACCACCTACAGTGCCTAATAGTGAAAGTATATGAACCAAAGTTTGATATCATTTCATTTCAAAATGGAGGTTGATTTCCCATATGGATGGGACATCATACATTGACTTGACAAAGCACTGCAATAGGTCAAAAATACATCATTAAGGCAATATATGTAGCATCAAGAAGGAGGGAAAAACTTTTAAAAGCATAAACTGTAAAGAAAATGCAAAATCGACTTCTCTGATACAGAGTGCAGAACCCTTCACATTAAAGACTAAACAAAACTGAATACCATAATTTAACACTTTTCTTTTAATGAAACCTGTGACCAGAAGGATTATTCTCTTTTTTTTCTTGTTGAACTAAATGTGTTATGTTTTCCAATTAGAAACTGTAATCATTTCTATGGTTGTTGTCTGAGGTTTCAAAATCCATTAGGATATATGGATCATACATGATTCCTTGCCGGCTAATTCACTTCATGTTACATAATTCTCAATGGGATCCTATTTGTGCCATGAACCCATTACCTAGATACGTTACATACTAATAGGTTCAATCCATTCATTTCCATATATGTGAAATACTGAAGAAACGACACTCACTATGAACATAATGGACCGGATTCACACTAAATTACGCATGCCATGTACGAATCTTGCCATTTTTTTTGCGTAGTGCAAATGCACAATTCAGATGTTACATATGGAAACCCATAACGCACAGAGTCCAACTTCGTGCCTAATGAGATCCATAAAATAAGGGGCGTGCCAGTACTCCGTAAGTAGGAAGTTAAGAAAAGTGAGTGGGGGGGCATTTAAATAGAACAATATGTACTGGGTTTGCAAACTCTGCACGTTCTTTAGCAAAATCTGCATAAAGATATGCACAGAGAGTTAAGGTAGCCCTATGCCCTATGATGCAGAAGTCAGTAATGATCCATAAGGAGTGTCATGGCCACTTAGGCACGTATTTTTGTAAATCCGCATTTCCTTAATTTCATCTTATCTGTGAATCAGGCCCAATATCGTTAACTAAGCTAGTGCGGTCACAAAAATAATAATAGCTTGTGCTGCAACCCTTCTACAGGCCATCAGGTAAACAGCTGTGTTACTGTGTAAATAATTAAATAACTTGGCTCTGATTTATTATTATTATAATTATACTGGAGCTGACCAGTATGTGTATACATCTAGCAAGGGCAAATAATGGTAACTTTGCATGGAAGAAATGTTAGCATTTGCACAGATTTGACAGCAGATTATGATCTCAAATCCAATATGCAGCTGACTTGAAATCAATGGATACTTTGGACCTGATCTAGACTTAAGAACGCTTTCCGTACACATGGAGTTTCTAAAGTCCACACGCAAGAGGCTAATGCACTCCCTTGACATTCCCTTCTCATGTGTAGAAATTGGATAACTTCCGGGTCCATAACCCTACGCTAACACGCAGAGATGTGTGTGGAATGCTTAGGCGTACGGAATTACCTTACCCAGGCCATACTGTGCCATCTACATGCCTCCCCCTCATCTAACATAGGGCCTGATCCAGAGCAACGCTCGCAAGCGAGCGTACGCTCATCGTAAGCGAATTTTCGTCAAAAAATTCGCAATGCGCATGCCCAGTATGACAGGTTCCAGTCGCCCGCGCGTCATGAGCGAATAGCGGGCGTATCGTTAGCGTATTTTTCGCTCGCCGAGCGTATTTTTTTTACGATGGTCGGCTGGGCGCCCGTTTTACTACAGGGAGGCGGGGATAGCCATTTAAATTGTACAGTATGGGCGTGCTAAGCGTATTTTCTCAGCGTATTCTCTGCGAATTTTCGTACGGCCGACGGTCGTACGCAGTGTAGGGTATAGCCGCCGTAAGCAGGGACTTTACTATGGGAGTGCTAGGGGCGTGTAGTTTGATACGACGAGCGTACGTTCGCATTCGCCCGTCGTTGCGAATTTTCGTAGCGCTGGATCAGGCCCATAGTGAGGGCTGTCACACACTAACATACAGATCTCTAAATGTATGGAAACCAGACGTTCAGAGTTCTGATGCATAACATCTGGTGTGCGAACACTCAGAGTACTTGCAAAGCCCGAATTTCACACACAGCTTGCGTGAATAGGCTGATGTTATTAAATCTGGATCAGGTCCTTTATGTCTGGCAGAATTCTGAACACACATTACACATAGATTTCTGCAGGATTAAGTAAAATGGCAATCTATGAAATGTGGTCAGTTGTAAAACAATACAGCAAATGTGAACACAGTTTTCACATAAAATGAGAGAGAAGGGAATGCATTGCTGATAATCTATCTTCTGAAATTTTGTAAGTGTATTTTTTGTGACATTTTGTGACCAATTTTAATTATTAACCATAAATGCCATTAATGATACTTAACTGCACTAAATTAAAACTAAAATACTATTGGCTGTGTTTCTTAATGCATCTCTATTGTGTCTCTACTGCTGTCACCTTTCCTATTTATTCCCCAGCTATGGTAACTTCAGCTGAATGGAATGATTGATTTAGAGGGTGCAACATTCTGAGCCTTATTTATATAGCGACACTCGGCTGGATCCAGACTTTTTTATGTGATCAGCTTCCTGAGCAAGATATCTGGAGGGATCCACAAGCGATGAACAATTACACAACTCCCACTTGCATGGATAAACTTTCTATAGCCAGAGACTGCCTTTGGTTTTCTGACTAGGGGAAATACCCAGAAGCATTAAAGAACATTGACCGGTATTCACACTTAAGAAGCAGCTGCTTCTTAAGTACAGTCTTTTCCGTAATGACCTACTACTGCATGCGTAGTCATTTACGAATCTACGTACCACTTACGTTAAGGCAGATGGAGGCATGCTTAAATATGTTGGCATGTTGATTTCCGTCAATTAATGTTGTCTAAATAAAAATTGTCTCTACTGAGACATTTTGTTATTGATACGAACTAGATATTTATATGTCAGCATAATGACCTACCTATTCAATGATTTCAATGCTTTGATACGTGAACTGTCGACTAAAAAACCTATGCTATATACAAGTTTCCGAATTGGTCTGTTGAGATTATAACTTTGTTGTTATAACCAGCATAACTTCCTGTTCAAAACAGTGTTCTAACCCTACCACACTATAAATATGAGCTAACTGACTGACAGCATTACGTATTACACACAACCCCCTCACCTAGACAGATCACAGTGGCTCCAATACTTTGTAAACCCATGACTGCAGGTAACCGACATGAACCCTCCTAAAGGCCAGTTATGGTGTCCCTTTACTTTCCTCCCAAGTTACCTTCCTGACATTGAGCCGGATCAAGACTTGAGTAAGTGTTTGAAATTAGTTACTTCTGGGCTAAACCATGTTGATTGCAGGGGGAGTCAAGTTAATTGTATTCTCTGCATGCAGGGATATATCTTTGAATTGCTTACTGCACACAGATACTGACCAGCTTTACTATCACACTGTTATTTAGACTTGGGATAGGAAACATCACCTCTCAACTCTAATACTGTTTGCAACAGATGAAATATGACACCCTCTAATACTGTTTGCAACAGATAAAATATGACTCCCCTGCAATCAACATGGTTTAGCCCAGGAGTCACTAATTTCAAGCACTTACTTAAGTGTGGATCCAGCCCATTGGGTCTGACCAACCCCAGCAAGTATTGTGCGCCTAATGAGAAATCCACAACTGCACAAACCTTTATCGTGACCTGACATCCTGTGTATTTTTGTACTTAGAAACAGAACTCAGCACTGAAAGCTTAGCGCTATCTAACTTACCAGAAGCAATCCACACCTGCGCAGAGCAGTCACAGTCCTGCCACCACGTCGCACACATGCCAGATGTAGAGAGGGAATATACAGGACCCTGCTCCTCACACACATCCAGGTGTTTGCAGCCTCCTTATTTTGGGGCCGGCTTTCTCTATTTCTTCCCCTGGTTAGGTCTCATGTCTAAGCTATACATTTTTTTATATCTAACGTTAAATTAACACAATCGTGTTGTAGTTCACATACTAATTCCCTTACATTTATAAAACTGACATGCATAGATTTTATCCAATGTAAAAAAGTGCACACCATACAAAATCTATGCACTCAGTTACACATAAAATAAAAAAATGCTGTATTATAAACCAACAGCAAAAACCTTCTTTTCTTTTAGCAATATACTGCAATCTAGTCTCACCATAGCCACCATTTTAACAATGTGCATATAATAGATATACCTTTCATGGCTTTTCTTGGAACATTAATGTACACAATGATTCTAGCTGACATTCTCTAGTATGTGATAGGAAAATGAGAGCCAGAATCTGATTTGTTAGTATGGGCAACATCTTCAGTTTTCCTTTTGAGAAGTTTAGTCAATCTAATCTTTTTTTAATTCTAAATGGTCTATCATTATAATCCTTATTTCACATTGACAGAAATGGATAAAGTATTTGAAATGGTTTGAATCCAACTGAATTTGGTTGAAATCTTGGTTTGAGAACTGGTAGTAAAAAAAAAAAGATCATCTAAATAAGGAGTACAATTTTTTGGCCCTTTTAACCTTTTACTTAGAAACATTAGAAATTGTGAATAACATTAGAATGTTAGCATTAACAACTGAACATATTAAGGCTTTGATTCAACTAAAGCTGGCCACACACACTGGAGCGATTATCGTGCTGATTTAGCAATTATCGTAGATTGGCCGAATTATCGATCTATTGTGTGGTGCCGATAATTTACTGAAACGGCCGATAATCAAAAAAAATGGCTGCCGTCAGATAATCTGATCGGGTGGTTTGCAATAAAAATTATCGTTTATCGCTAGCAAAATCGTGCAGTGTGTGGGCATTTCAGATAATTGTTTGTCCTCTCTCCCTGTCTGGCTATACAGCGCTGTATAGCCAGACATAGGGAGAGAGTACACAGCGCTGCAGCCTATCAGTGTGAAAGAGACCCAGCCAATCAGGAGAGACTGCAGCCAGCCAATAGGCTGGCTGCAGGCTCTCCAACAGAGATTATCGCTCCCAGCCTGTGGCAGTGTATGGTGCCGATATCAGGTCCTTTCCCCAGGGGGAAATCGCTCTAGTGTGTGGCCAGCTTAAGCCAGGTCATTGGTTAGATGAACCTGTTTAAGAACAACTAGTGCTATTAGGTATTCCTATTCATTATACTAGGATAGCCTGTACTGTAATCACCAATAGAGCTGGTTAATCCTTTTCATATGAGGAAGCTCTTAATGCCAGAATATTTTTCATGGCCAGTTTAAACTCTCAGTGCATCCCTATTCATATGGTACATGAATGTCCAATTATTAAGTTTTTCTAGAAAAAAGTGATTACATATATTTGGGTTGTATATTATAATTATAATATATAATTTGGGTTGCTATGGATCTATTGTGGCCTCTGGAATGTGGTCACCCCCCTTCCTAAACACACACTATATGTATTATGCAGCAGATGCCATGTAACATTGTTATTATTATTATTTTAAAGGTTGACATTTCATACTGAGAGTCAATGACAAAATCTTATAAAACTTGGAGTTTTACAGTGGGTTTTAAATTCAACTGCTTAATGTGGCCTTTACATAAAATCTTGAATTGGTAAAGGGTGTGAGAGCATGCCAGCATCCATTATTTGTATGTATCTAGCAGCAATAAAGTTCAAAAACACAAAGAAGAAAGTATTACAAAGGAAATGTTTTTCTTGTTTAGTCTGAAGATGTATTTTATTTTAAAGTAATTAATTCGGAAGAGAACAAAAAGGTCATCTCTCAGGTTCAATAGTGAATCTTTTTTTGATGTAAAAGAATGGTTTCAAAATATACCAGATGTGTTCATCCCATCATCAACAGACCAAGGAGCCTCCCTATTTTTTAATATAGGCAGCATTTCAGAGCACAAGAGAAAGGAAGTATGGTATTATGCATACATCTGCTACTTTTAAAGTAATATATTAAGTTTTTTTTATATATATGTATATATAGCATTGGAATTTGTTTCTATATGATGTTTTGCTGTGGTTTCCTTTCATCTTAATGTTCAGCTCATCTCATGAATACAACCGCATTAAGAAATACTTACTTAGAAATGAAACCCTGGCAACAGTATGAGGTTTAGACTCATATAGCCTACAAAGAGAGTTAGAAGATCAGCTATCAGAGAAGTGTAAGCTCTAAAGCTGGCCAGTGATTATCGGCCCGATCAATATTGGGTGATTGGGCAAATAATCGCTCTAGTGTATGGTACAGATTAATTTTTGAAATGCCAAATAAAGGCACCAGAAATGCTCTGGTGCGATTATTTGATCTTTTGACATGTTTGATTTAAATCAGGAGAAAGCTCCCGATATTTAAGGGAGCCAAATCAGCAAGCTGAATGGCTCCCTTTTGTTCAGAGCTGCTGCTGCTTTATATCTATGTACAAAGCTGCTCTGACAGCTTTGCAGGTATACTTTAAAGTTGTCAGAGCAGCATAGTACATAAATATACAGCAGCGGCTATAGCAGGAGTAGTACAGACAGGGATCAGCCGAAAACATGCTGTGTGAAGCACGGCTTTGGCTGATTCTTATCTGTATTACTGCATGCAATAGCCACTGCTGTATATCTTTGTACTATGCTGCTCTGACAGCTTTAAAGTATTCCTGCAAAGCTGTCAGAGCAGCTTTGAACATAGATATAAAGCAGCAGCAGAGAGCGCTGCCCCCCCCCTACTGCTAGGATTCCCTTTTATTATTATTATTTGTTTGCTAGTTTTCTCTCTGTTATTTTTGTTATCATGTCACTCTGTTTTATTCCAAGAATGGAAATGCCTTTTGGATTGATCATCTTTCTGAGGTGAAGAGACAAACTTTCCCATGTGTCGGATACATGGCTGCTAGTTGCCAAGGGACCAAATTAGTGTTCCTAAGAATTTTGCTACAGCACATGCGTAGTCATGTAAGTAAGAAGAAGTGTGCTACGGCAGACTTGAACCTTTTTAAGAAGAGTGGGTGGGGGGAGGTATTAAAATGAGCCGAGCGGGCGTGGGGAAGGAATCTGCGTAAAACCAAGTGAAATAACTATTTGAGCTCACAGTAGATACCAGCCAAAATACAACACAAAGCTGCCCTTCCCTAAAGAAAAAAATACAAAGGATAAGTTATTGTTTTATGTGAATTTCTATGGAAATTATATTTGATGTGTTTTATGATGTTGATATGATACTTTATATAGGGTGTGTATGTTTTCAGTGTTTCAGGACAATAATACCAAGTAGTAGTTAATGACTAAGAAAAAGTAAACCTTGAAGGACTGGATCAAATCCTTCACGCTTGCTTTCCCAGCTTCCTATAGATTATTCTCTCTGAAAAGAGAGTTTAATGCAGACCTTCTATCACACCAGGAACATCAATAATGTTCAGTTCTGATTACAGTCTCCTCTACTGGAAAAATTGCAATTGCCACCAAGCCATATGACAAGACAGGCTACAGCGGGCCTCACCTACTTATGGCTTTTCAGCTGCTGTGAAACAAGGAATCCCAGCATGTGTCAGCTATGCCTATGCTATTAGAATATGAAGGGACTCAGGGGCAGAATACAAGGGCCCACAGCTGTCATCACCTCACCGCTGAAGCTCCCCACCAGGTTACCTGGGATATCATCAGGGCCAAAGCATATTTTTTGCACCTGGGCCCATAACTCACTAGTTCCACCTCTGAAGGGACTTGTAGATATATGACTCATGGAAAGCTACAGGTGACTCTTTGCTGTGTATTTATTCCTGAAAATAATATCACTTCCTGCAGGAGATCCCAGCACTGTTGCAGGAATACTATGGAGGCCAGAGAGTTCATTAGAATGTGTAGTATTATTTTTTTATATTTGCAAAACAATACGTATGAAATATAGCAAGCTACCGAAACCCTTCAGATAGTCAATGTATTAAAAAAATGTTGGTCCAAAGTTAAGCAATGCAGCACAAAGAGGAGCACATCTGCACCTGAACAAACCATATTGCAATGTGAGGGGTGAAATTATTTGACTTTTTGCACACAGAAGAAATAATGGTTGATAAAACATCACTTCTCAGTTCATTCTGTTTGCACTTTATAAATTTGCCTCCCCCTACAGGTCAGCATGGTTTTATCAAGGTGCATAGTTACTCCTTTTTTGAAGTTGTTTTCAACTCTAGATCAGTCCCACACTATCATACATAGGATTCATATGATTCATAATTAGTAGTTTGTAAAGATATTAAACTAGATGGTAGGTCACACTAATAAGGAAATCACAAAACCACACAGATGGGAGACTAAAATCTTAGATAAAATATAAATCAGTCTGAACACATACTGTAAAATACAAACACAAGCACCAAAAACAGCAAGGCTACAAAAATAAACATAGAAGCATAATCACATGAAAGGTAAAAAGATAAAATTTCGGAAAGAGTTGTCACCACACCATTGAAAAGCTTTGAGTACTAAAGGCACCGATGTATAAAGATAACACATAAATGCAGGAACTAACCATACCTTAAACAATAATTATATTCTTAGGCTAACAAAATGTCCTTTATGTGATTAAATATATTACAGTGCCAAGAACATATAAAAAATCCAGAGAATGCAGGACAGGTTACAAATCTCTCTCTTATTTTTGAACAGGGTGATATTATATTTAATTTTACTTCTATTTCACTGACTGCCTTTGAAGAAGTGGATTATACAAACCCTATGCTAAAAAAAAATTGGGTGTATATTTTTGGCAGGTAATGGCCCCTGGTGGTGGTTCCCAGAGTAGCAATGAAAGCAAAGCTTATACAACAACACAAATAACATTGCATAGAATAGCAGACAAGAGTGCTTTTTAAAATACAAACATAAGTGACATAGATAATATTATATAGTGAGCTGGCTGCAACAGGGAAACCAAAAGAAATCATAAACTGAAAAATACAACAAGATACACGGATTCACTAAACTAAACTATAATGCAAGGTATACAAATGGCAGAAGGGATCAGGAAAACACAGTACATAGACATGCTAAGACAAATGAGTAAGAGAGTACAGGGTTTGACAATTAAGGAAGGGATAAAAATTAGAGACATTGGAGATTTGAGCAACGTAAGAAGTGACAGAGATCATGCAGATACAAGGAAGAGTACAGGCACAGTTTCTATACCAAGGCAGAAAGGAGTTGTGCTAATCGAGTAGACAAGCTGACTAGTTTCAACTCAGAGGTATAGGAAACGAGAGACTTACCTTGTGGTAACCAGAGTACAGTAGGGCATTTCCATTGTATTATTTTCTTACACTAGAACAACTGCTGAGGGGTGGACTTAACAGGAGCAAAACTACCTAAGATTCAAGAAAGGTATGTGCTCTAATTAAAGACATTATATACTTGGGATATACTGTTATTATTATAATATATATTCATTTGTAGTAAGGAGGAGGTGGTATAAAGAAATTATCTGAGATAAAGTGGAGAAGAGAGAAATATATTAACTATCTGGGCTGGACCCAAACACTGCTGCCGCGGTGGTCAGTGCTCCGGCTGCGGTGGTCGGATAGTGGATCACAGGTCCCATGTGTGTGAGGGGAGACCACACTTCTAACAGCAGGACCATACCTTACCATTGATGCACCGACCCCACGGAAAATGGGGCTGGTGCATAAATGTAGATCATACATAAGGGATGAACCAAGTATTTACATGCGTACATCTGAAGCAACATCTCACCTTCATAAAGACTCCGTAAATGACTATTCCAAATCCTGCCCTATATTTGTAATGTATATAATATATATGTATTTGTAATATATCTAATTTATTATAAACTTATTGGCATTTATTATTATTAGTAAATATAGTCACATTGGTGAAGGATATGTTTATTATCTTTATTATAATATTAAATATCACATTTATCTTTAGAAACTTTGAGCTCATTTGCAGTCAATTGGTTAGAAATGACATATTACTTAGGTGGTAAATATTAATAATAAATATTTTTTAATGATCTACTTAGTAAATTGGTTGTGGTATAATTTATTGTGTGTGCGTTTGTAGAAGGTGATTTCTTGAGTCTCTACTTGGTGGTCACCTATGGCACCACATATCCTGAGGCACTAATCAGATATCAAGGAGAAAAGGTATTAAAATATTGAAACAGCCACAAATACAGAGAAAGTGTTACACTTATAAAGAGAATATATAAATTTAACCCGGTATAGGTCGCCATCTCAAACGGCCCTTTTTCTTCCAGGCCACATCAAAGTGCCTGGGAAATCGATTGCTTCTGCCTTGCTGAGACGAAGCAGCGGATGGTAAGTGTCCCTTCTCCTAATTCTTACCCTATCCCTCCCCTTAGCACTACACAAGATACCATAATATGAACTGTGGAAGCTTATAAAGCACCCATATGCATATTTAGAGATGCAAATGACCTGTTTTTAATGCTTGCACCTCCATACACATGAGCAGGGCAGGAAAGGGACATGCATGTAACTCTGTCATCCAGCTCATGCAGAACTACAGATATGTCCTTCTGAATAGGCTTAAGAGGTGGTGCAATTCGTTTAGTGGTGAGACTTGAAAAGGAGTTAGCTAAAGCAGTAAAACCAGTAAAAAATTAGTATAATAACGATAGATAGATAGACTGGCAGACTAACTCTAGACACAACATTAATGGTTGCTCCCTCCATCGTGACACTGCACATGCGGCTCAAATGATCCATGACAGAGCTTAGAGCTAGTCCAAGCACCGTGGCCAAGGACTCCTAAGTCCTGACAAGACTCAGAATGTTAATGCTAAGAACAAGTGTTCCCTATGTACTCCCTCCAACTATAAATGACCAAAAAAAAGGGACACTTGGTGGCATGTCAGCTAGAGGTAGTTGTGCCTTTCCCCGACTTGCATTTTGAACATCTTAAATGTATCCGCCCTGCACAGGCACTGACATCAGCATTAGTGCAGAAAACCACAGAGGAATTGTCTGTATCTATAGCAGTGCTGTTATAGAACTCAGATGCTTCAGGACTGGAAGGTGAGTATAAGGATGAGATCATTTTTTTTAGGCTAGTACAGTAAAAACTGTACTGTACGGGCCAAACAGATACAGCTGGAAAGGCCACTGTCTAATCAAAGCATAATTTAGATAGATAGATAGATAGATAGATAGATAGATAGACTGACAGACTAACTCTAGACACAACATTAATGGTTGCTCCCTCCATTGTGACACTGCACATGCGGCTCAAATGATCCATGACAGAGCTTAGAGCTAGTCCAAGCACCGTGACCAAGGACTCATAAGTCCTGACAAGACAGAATGTTAATGCTAAGAACAAGTGTTCCCTATGTACTCCCTCCAACTATAAATGACAAAAAAAAGGTACACTTGGTGGCATGTCAGCTAGAGGTAGTTGTGCCTTTCCCCGACTTGCATTTTAAACATCTTAAATGTATCCGCCCTGCACAGGCACTGATATCAGCATCAGTGCAGAAAACCACAGAGGAATTGCCTGTATCTATAGCAGTGCTGTTATAGAACTCAGATGCTTCAGGACTGGAAGGTGAGTATAAGGGTGAGGGTATTTCTTTAGGCTAGTACAGTAAAAACTGTACTGTACGGGCCAAACAGATACAGCTGGAAAGGCCACTGTCTAATCAAAGCATAATTTGCATTCACTCCAAGCAAAGTCTTTGTTCTTTTTATCCTTAGTGCCCACTACACATGCTGCTTAGGGCCTGATTCAATTAGCCTCGCACACGCGTATTTTGTGGTGAGAAGCGTATAAAAATCTGCTGCTGTAATAGACGGGAAAATGCGCACCGCAAACTTTTTCCGTCTATTGCAATGCGAATATCTAAATGAATCATACCCTTAGCATTAAAGCTAAACCATGTAGACATGGAGTCCACATGGTTCCTCAGACATCATCTAGAGGCTCACAGCTGATATTATGTAGAAGGGCTTGTATATAGCGGGGAGAAAGAATGAAAATGGCAAATTCTTAAAAACAAGATGTATGCTGCATGTTGTTCTGTGTCAAATATAGCATATAATACATTAATTAAACATTTTCCAAAATGTTGCACTCCGATATCAACACAGATTAAATATCCATATATAGTGATATGTGTAAAAAATTAATGTTAAACAATATGTTGTCTAATAAGTATTATAATATATAATAGCAATATGCAACTCAGGTATAAGAAAACTTACTATAATTTAGTATATAAGACTATGTCGTACCAGGAGAACCTAACACCAAATGCTGACTGTCTCTTTATAAATTATTCTTACATCAAATCACAACCTTATTAAGAATACTGACGCCACCTAGTGAATAAATAGTCAGATTTGTGATACGAGGATAAATATACACCTGACAGTTACTTTATTCATTTTATGAACCTCAATGTGTAGTAAAGTATAAAGTCACAGGTCACACACTATCAAATGCTCTCTAAATATATAAAGTTGTACACCAAGATATGGTCACTAATTGTACATATACTTTTTAAGCTGTAAGAAATTTAAATGCACTGAAATGTGACATTGGAAGATTTACTTCTAGTTTACTTGCCCTATAAATTGGTGTTCACAACACTTGGAGAGGCACAGGTTGGCTAGGTCTGATTTAATTTAGTGTGAACTGGAGGTCAGGTATTTTATCAGTACAAATTTGGCAATGGGGCTTAACTTACTTTGAACAGGGTTGTGATTATTTTAATGTGAATTAGGATAAATGTGGTTTTCTTTTTTATGAACTGGGGGAGCAGTGGTTAAATTAATGTGAAATGGATTGAAGGTGTTAATTTAGTGCAGTCTTTGAAAAAGGGGGAGGCAATTTGATGTAAACTTGGTTGGGGGTATATATTATAGTGTGAACTGGAGATAAGTTTGTATGGCATTTAAGATCAATGTAAATAGAGGTTGGGAGTTAATTAGTATGAACTGGTGTAAGTAGGGGGTTACATTTGTATGAATTAAGCTTAGGAGCAGCCTCTTAACCTTTTTCTTAGTGTTTTTCCTTTCCATAATATACATGAAAATCTATGATAATCAATCTGACCCATCCAGGCCTTAGAGCAATGACATCCCCGACAGAGCGGTTAGGTTAAGTTGGTAAGTGGGCATAAACAATTTACAGTATAGACATTATATAGACCCATGGTAGCCCCAAAATGTCTAAAGTAAGTCTGTGAGAGTGGTTAAAAAGCAAACAAAGAAATATGGATAACGGGCCGGATCCTCAACTACGTCTGTCTTCCACATACGGCCGTAAATTGCAGATAGGTAATTTACGTAAGCTACGTATCGTTTCGTTACGTAGATTGTGTATGTGCGGTCTTTAAGAAGTAACGAAACGATATGTAGCTTACGTAAATTAGTTACTATGCAATACGTAGCTTAAGTAACTGAGTTACTAAGCATGCGTAGTAGCTACCTATCGGCAATTTACGGCCATATGTGGAAGACGGACGTAGTTGAGGATTCGGCCTAATGTGATCATCTAACAATCTTTTGCTCAATCCATGCACATTAAAATCAGAAATCTAGATGAAAATACAGTCTGATTGCTTCAATCCATACACACACTGCACAATGGTTGTGTTCAAAAATTGCAATCTGTTTGCAATTGCAATTTTCTCTTTATATTTAGGTCTTTTCTCCTAGTCATGGAGAGCATTCTTTCTTTATCAACTTAATTAAAGAAGAAAGCCATTCTAGTTTGCTTATTATTATCGTATGGTGTGCATTTCCCTGCCCATAGCTAAAGAATCAGGGACTCCTCTGTGGCATGCATGATTTTCCTTTCCTTCTGTAAGCAAAATTCTAATCGCATTGGGCCAGGTTCTTAGTTAATAACATTGGCAGACTTCATGCTACATATGGAAGTCTGCTGCAAAATGGTACTGCACATGCTCAAGGGTTTCCATGCGGAATACTTAAGGCAGGGTTCTGGTGGCAGATCCACAATCCGCACATAGGAGAGCAGGGGGGAGGGGTGCCCTGCTCTCCTACATGCAGGGTTGAGGATCACAAATTCCGTATGATAGCTTCTGCAGGGGAGGTTACTGTACGGAATATATGAGTAAGTATGAATCCGAACCATTGTGTCTTTTACTGTCAGTTAGTAATGAAAACACCTGTGCTCCAGCAAGGAGACCTGGAAAACATGCACTGTTATTAGTACTTGTGGACTGTACTGTAGAGTATTTGGCCAACTTTGGCACAGTTATCATGGTTATAACTTTCAGCCAGATAGTATGTGTCAGCACTTACTTACATATCCTTTTATCAACGGTGTCACACAATAAGAGCTTGTACAACCAAAACCGTTGCAATTTTTCTTTATTTTAGACTTTGCAAATGTACAACTATGAAAATGTAAATAGGAATACATAAAGAAATGTTAGGAAACCTTAACACAACAGAAAAGCGTGTGTGCATCAGATAAGCTAATTATATTCCATTATGGTGTTACACCTCACATGCACCTTAAAAGTTTAATAGTCAAACACATTTTGGTTTTTCTTCTTCCAGTAATCATTTTCAGCCAATCTACAATTATGTAAGAGATTGTGGCTCCATGTGATAGATGGGAACTGTCATGTTAAAAGGGGAATGAGGGAGCGCTGGATACCATAGGAAAAACTTACATTAAAGAACAGGATACCCAGCAAAACAGAGGAGAGAGAGATTAAGGGTTGCTCAATAATTTATGTTGGTACTAAATGCAGGATTTATTTAAAGAGGGTCATTCTAATGTTTTTAATGTACTATGTCAGGCCGTTTAGGAAGACTATGGTGTATAATAAGTAGTATAATCTAGTATCAGAAGTAAACCTAAAATAAGTTATGAACACAAAAATATGTGAAGGAATGGAATGAGGGGAAATTTTACTTTTTTTTAAATAATTTAAAACTACAAAATAAAAAAAGTAACCACTTTAAAATAAAAAAAAATAAAAAATACAAACGGACAGCTAAACAATAGGTTTTGTTTATGTCTATAAAAAGAAAAAAACACTAGTGTTTCACATGACAGATTACACATTTTAGTAATACCAAAGTTTCAGAGCTTTATATAAAAAGTGACAAACAACACTATAAAATAACTTACAATATGCATAATAAATACAGTCACTCACATCACTGATTGACAGTTACTTTAACTACTAATGCTCTTACTGTAACATTACTCAGTGATTAATGCTGATACTGGGTGAGAGAGTTTTGGTCTTTGTGAAACCCAAATGGAAAAGAATGGAGTTCAGATTAATAACAAGAAATGCGTGATCTGGGTTTGTTGTCCTCTGCATTTCTTGGATAACTTGAGGAATATTGAAGATCTCAAAAAGCTTCTTATTACTCCTGCAAAATATATCATGTAAAAGTTTCTTACAAACATTCAACGTGTTTACCTGTCCAATATTACATAACAAATACACAATGACAACAGCAGCCTTAGGTAAGAAATACAAGACAGTAAAGGAGGGTTGATGCAGACAAGCAAGTTTAATAGAAACTAATTAGTTGTAATGTAGTATAAAGTGCAATGCCATTAATAACATACTATCAATGGACCAGACCTACGGGCGGCAGCGTAGCGGGGAGTGGTACCAACTTTCTGTGGACAATCTCAACTCCTTCGCAAAATCTCTCCTTCTTATTTTGGAATCTGGATAGCGGACATTATCGGATGTGACTGCAGGCCATCAACTGGTAGCAGGACTCCTGACTGGTGTTGTTATATGGAACAGACTGCATAACTGTGAGTAGCTGACTAACTGCAGGAGTGCCCTGCCGGGTGGCCGGTTCAAGTACTGATTCTATCCGTGTTAACAGCTACTCACGAATACAAACTGTGGATATCCATGGATTTCTTTCTGATAAGGAGTTTTCAGGACTGTACTAAATATCTGCATTGTTGGACTTGTAAAGAGTTGGAGTTTTCTAATTTTGATATTGATGGTTAGTGGCCTCTAGACACTTAGTCATATTACACTGTGTATTGTCTTGTGAATTGTTTTTGGTCCCTTGCTTTGGTTTTATTTATATAAATTTTATGTATTAACTTAGTCAGATTTTACTGTGGAGACTGTGCCAGAACCGGCCGGCCGGTTTACACCTCTACTAAAATATCTGTGAAGATTATACAATCTATATATTTTATACAAGTACTAAATACTTATGGTGATATTTTATATGTCAGTTTAGAGTGGTCTGTGGGTATAGATATTGTGGCGCTCCCTACTTACCTATTCCTTTCTGCTGTATAACTGGCCATACACTAGGACGATTATCGGGCCCAGCAGGGGGTAGGCCGATAAACAGGACGATTTCTCCCTAGGGAAATGTCCTGTTATTGGCACCATACATTTCCTCTGCTGGGACCGATAAGCCTAGCAGAAGAGTAGGGGGTCCAGGGTTAGTACTATGCTGCTCCGACAGCTTTGATACCATCAAAACTGTCAGAGCAGCATAGCACATAGATATGCAGCAGCGGTAATTGCAGGCGGTAATACAGACAAGAATCAGCTGAAGCCGCGCTTCACACAGCACTGTTTCGGCTGATCCCTGTCTGTACTACTCCTTGCGTACTATGCTGCTCTGGCAGCTTTAAAGTATACCTTCAAAGCTGTCAGAGCAGCTTTGTACATAGATATACAGCAGTAGCTTTGAAGAATGGGAAGACATTCAGCTTGCTGATTGGCTCCCTTAAAAGATCAGGAGCTTGCTCCTGATTTAAATTAAACATGTTGAAAGATCAAATAATCCAGAGCGTTTCTAGTGCATTTATTTGGCATTTCAAAAATTGATCTGGACCATGCACTAGAGCGATTATTTGACCGATAACCCGATAATTGAGTGATCGGGCCAATAATCGATCTAGTGTATGGCCAGCTTAAGTGTTAGCTATCATGTGAATGGCACAACAGCCCAGTGTGTACACAGCAAATGTGTAGTTAACACATTTAAAACCCTTACTTTCTAGGAAAAAATTCAACCCACTTCTGTGAAGACTAGCATATCATACAGCCATATCTACAGCACTGATTCTAGCCAGATTGGCCCAATGGTCACATCATTGCGAATGATCCCATTATTGAGTAAAAGAGTTTCTGGGCCAATTTGTCACGTTCCAACAAAGTGTTTGATGCCACACAAGCTATGAGATAATCAGGTTGATCAGCAAATAATTACCTTTCTGTACTCAACAGATACTTCCCTATAGTGTATAAAATTCCCCCTTTGATATATGTAGCATACAATACCTGCCCATATTGGTGAACAATTAAAACTGCAAAGTTCCAAGTAAAATGCATTATTGAGCATAGTATGCCAGCAATTCCTTACTACTGGTCATTGATTACCCAACCAATAATTATAAGCCGGCACATCTGCCTGTCGGTGTTCATTGAAATTTAGTCATCCTGCACTTTTTGCCAATGTTACAGGAATAAAAGCAGTAAGAATGACCATTAAAAAGGGTAAAGTCAAGGATGAATATAGTGTAATAGTGCCCCATGTGCTACAAGAGAAGCTACACTGGTCATTGGGTAAGTTCACACACACAATATAGCTCAATGTATCTGTACTACTTATATCAGTTATAACAGCAACTATGTACTTTCAATAATTATTTTTATTTATTTATTTGAAAGTCTGTGACTGTGGTTTTGTTTTTTAACAGAAGGGACTCTAGAATTCAGATTTATGTTTTATATCCAAAATAAGACATTCAGTTGCCATTAGAGAAGGGTTTTTTATTTTTACTTTTTAATATAAGCGGTATTGCCTTAATTTACATACTTTTTTAGATTAACCATATTGTTCAGTTTCCATTGGCAGCAGATCACACAAATGAAATAAGTGCAAAAAAAATACAACCCCTTCCTCCTATAACTAATGATTTACAATTACATAACTCACACTGAGTTCTGCTTTCCTGTAATCTTCAATATAATCATTAATCTCCAGATGATGAAAGATATCAAGCAATAGAGGGGGTGCAGACAAGCTGGCACGACAAAGGCTTATTTCTAGATTGACTTCAAAAGAAGCGCTTCATTCATAGCTCAGACTTTGTTTTCTAACAAAATTGGATACTAAGAAATGCAGCATATTTACATACCTGAACTATAGCCAAGGACTTGTGCATCATTATGTCTAAACCCAGAACGAGCAACGTGTAAATAAGACGTTACGCTTCCTAAGGACTGTGAGCAACAATAGAACATAATGCCTGGGATAAAGTATGCAGAAATGTATAGTATAACTGTATTATCATTGTTCATTTTTGTTATTGGTGGACTTCTTTTATATTTGGGTGGATTATATTACTCTAGTGTTTTATTGCAGAGTTGATTTCTAACTTGGGGACTTTATGTTAATTTAAGGGGTAGGTTCAAAATAAAAAGAAATGCATATGACCAAATGTTGATTATAATTATGATTGTTGTGGTAAATATATAGGCCAACAATGGCAACATTTGTAGTAGAATTCTGTTACATGTTACTTATAAAAAATAAGGCAGTTACACGAAAAGGGATATAATATATGTGTGTTTATAGGCAGATTGATAAAATAGGGGGACTTAAACCAGTGTGGACTATGGTTCAGTAAGTCTCCCAGGTTTTCTGTAAACTGGCAAAGGTTGTCTATTTAAAGAAATAAAGTGACAAAATAAAGAGCAATCCCTACATTTTCATTTACTCTTTCTATTCTCTAGCTATGTATAAGAAATGTCTTGCTTCCAGGATATAAGAGGTGATAAGAGAACAAGGTCAAAGGCAGATCTAAAAGGGTGCAGATAGACAATCCTGAGACACTAGAGGCACAGGAAGGGGTAAAGAGATCTGACAAGGGTTTGCTTATCAAGGCTGCTTGGGAGTGTCACCTGTCCATCATGCTGGTGCTTGGGGTGGGAACAGAGTTTTTCAGTCATGCAGGGTGACCAATGCTAGTGTTACTGTCACAAGCAAACTCTTTGTAAAGACTATTTATACTGTCATGTGGTCATTCTGACAGCAAAGAGCATGAAACGAAGCAAGAAAACCAGTGCTCATGTAATATATATATATATATATTATTTTTATTTACCTGAAAAAAAGTTATTGATCCATTATATTGTACCATGTAAAGCAGCATTGAGAATAGAATCAGGACCATAGAACTATACACATCACAGCAAAAGTTTGCAATTACATACAGAACTGTCTTAGTATATTAGTAGATAATACAATGAATGCTGCATTAAATGAAGGTAGCTGGAGTACACTAGACATGTTTCCAGAAAGGTATGGTTCATGAGAGAGTGCAGGCTGCCAAAAATAAAACACACTGCCCTGGCTACAATTCCTTAACATCCAGACAAACCAGCAATACATCAACTAATGGAAGAACATTTGCTACAAAAAGGATTCCAAGGAATACAAACGTATGAAATATGTATAGAAGATTGATGCACCAAGTTCCATTATGCTGACATTGGTATTGACATTCACTATGTAGCTTATCCCTTGCTTAGTACTTACTGGTCTCCATTGAAAGCTGAAGTAAAATGTCCAGAACACTGGAAATAAGACCTCGGTTTGAGACTTGTAATAGATGTACAACAGTTGGAACTGCCTGATACTCTAGGAAAAGGCATCTTCCTTCATCGGTTTTTAAGTCCATGCAAAGTGAATCTAGTGCCTGAGCAAGGTAGTCAACTAGAAAAACACATCACATAAGTGTGAATATAGCTATACATGAATGACATTATTTTTAGTAACTGTTAGGGTCAGGTGCACAAAGTATCAGTAATAGGTCACATGTAATGCATTGTTCATTATAAGACCTGACGTGTGTGCACTTGTATAAAACTATCTTGTGTATATTGTGTGAAACCCTCTTTGGTGTCTGTTAATCTTGTTGGATGCAATTTATGACTTTAGTCAATGGGCAATAAATGTGATCTAATACAAAAACTTATAAAAAAGAAAGTAACAGATAAACGGCGTACCCTCACCCAAAACTATTGCTATGCCCCTGTGTCAGGGGAGACTTTATATTCTTGGCTTTTGATCCTGCACAGCTCAGGCTAACATGCTGATTGAACACATTTTAAATTTGCCAATTATATAGGACCGGATTCAGACTCCCCGCACATTGGGGTAGATCCAGAACTCCGCTTGCAATCCGTTTACTAGCGTAGCGTATTTACGCGCTCGTACTTTCTATACACTCCCCTTGGCACACCCCTTGCATGTACGTATTTTGACCGAGTTCCGCTTTCCTACCTTAACTTTTGGTCGCATAACCGCTGTCGTCCGCACAGGTACGGATGGGCAACACGGACTTACGCAGCTAAGCACGCCCATACTGTACATTTTAAATAAAAAACCCTGCCTACATTGCGTATTTTAGACGTAGTTTTGGCTCACGTAAAATTAGCATGCCCACACGTACGAATTTACGCAGCAATTATGTGACTCACCCATACGCTCAGAGTTACGTTACGATACGTAGCATCTGTCATGCGCATGCGCAGTACATACAAAATCGCATTTTTACATGTCCGCCTGGCGTAAATTCGCACAGAAGTGTTGTTCTGGATCTGCCCCAATATCTGTATGTGCGGGGGTTTGTATGAACACAGATCCATGCAGTTCTGCATTACAGCGCCCCCAATGCCTTATTTGCATGGCAGGGCTACTGGGTTTTGCCACGTGGAAGGCAAACTCTTCCCTGTCGGATGGATCTCCAGGAGGATGGAACAGTTCCTTCCTTATGGAGATCCGCTGTGGCATACGCATGCGCGGATGTTACAAGCAAGTGACCCATAGTCACCTAATTAAGTCACTCAGATTCTTGCTCTTTTCCATACTTTTCCCGAAGTTTAGTAAATCTAGCCCAGAGTCTCTAATTACTGCTTGAAATGCTCTTTTAGGATTCACCTATTTATGAAAAACAATCCCCATGACCATTCTGTGTCACTTTTGCATGTCAGCATTTAAATTAGGGATTTTCTTCTAAATGTTGCTCCTACCCCAACCTATCAACCTGTACTTTCCTTGTTCATTATATATTGTGTGTCTTAATACGTAACATCCATTACATCTTATGCATCCAGATATTATGTGGCATAAATAAGCTATAAGAACTATAACAGCTTTAGGATAATAATAGCTAAAGGACAATAAACCTTACCTTGTGTCACAGTTTTAAGTATGACAAGAGTTGACACAAATCTCAGAGGTAAATTGTTGCTTTTGAAAAAGGCTACAGGTCTTGGTTTATTTGTTACAGCAGTCTCTTCCATAGACGGATACACAACTCCTTTATATGTTTCATCACCCAAGCGCCTCAAGGTTGAACTCATAGTGGACTGTTGTCATAAAACAAGAGTCAATAAAGGAAGCTTCCAAATCATACTAAATAGTATCAGTATATAAAATACCCCCTCCCAAATAAGACCGCTGCACAATTTTCAAATGGCAGGTGAGCTTAACCCAATATAGCTATATTGTGAACTAAACCTCCTTTTTATGTATGTGCTGACACAGTGTTATATAATGTTTGTTCGGAGCGCCGGACCTGTCTTTTGTTCCTTGTAGTTACACAGTGGTCACTTTGGTCCTTGACTGCACCTCTTCCATTTATATATACACACACAACTGCACACATTTCATATATTTCAATTGAAGCATGGCCTTGTGTGTTATTTTGTTACTGTTAGTTTATTTTGGGATCCTGACTCCTCCCCAATATGTCCGCTGCACACTTTCAAATGGCAGGATTGTCTTAATACAGACCTCCTGAGTACACATATGGTAATCGGATAGGGACTCACCTACAGGAGGTGCCTTGACGCTGGGCAGGTGAGCATAACCCAATATAGCTAAATTGTGAACTAAACCTCCTTTTTATGTATGTGCTGATACATAGTGTTATATAATGTTTATATGGAGCGCTGGACCTGTCTTTTGTTCCTTGCAGTATATAAAATGCTCAGAATAAAAAGCCATTATGAGAACTTAAAACCTATTGTTGCCTTATGTCAATTTAGAACATATATTTAGTTATCTTAAATGGATTATGCTCTGTTAAATCATGCATTATAATGTCTCCATGTAATACAAATGCTAAACAGTATAAACATAACCTGTGTTCCACTTTCCAGCTGCCTCAGAGTCCAATATATAAACCTCATGAATGAAACATGCAGTTTATTGTTGACCTGTGGCATCCATTCAAATTGCTCCACAATAATAGGCAAAACCTGTAAAGAGGAAACATGTTATCAAGTCAAAATCCAACATATGGATAATACATTGGCTGGTTCTTGAACTTTAACAGGTTTTTGTAGTTCCTTGGCAACAAATGTACATTATTCATGCAAAATTTCTGAATAGCAGGAGATTCATTTAAGCCAGGAAATAAAACAGTGTGACAAAAAATCCCTTGGTCAACTATATTCAATGTTTTGACATTATAGATTGCCTAAAGTGTTTCCATCTGCAATCCCTTATCAACTTAGCTAAATGAGAGAAAATGGAAGACAAGTAAGAAATGACTATCACACTGTGTTTTCCAAAAATAAACTGACCTTAATCCTGAATAAGTAATCTTTTATTTTGGGATTCTAGCCAAATTATATGATTTTTCCAAAGCCAAGGATTTCTGCATTTCCAGTACAGATCTAGATCCTCAGGATCTAAATTTCTGTACCGTTTCTTTATCCATGTCATTTCTGAGGATTCTAGTAGGAGGGTGATGTATGTCAACTGTACAATGAGGGTGTGGTGTCCACCCCCCCAGCCCTATCCAGACTTCCAATGCATGCCTATCAGAAATCTTAAGGTAAGCTTCCCTTCCTTGCCTGATTTTGGGACACAGAACTAAAGAAAAACAGTACTTCTATCTCCAGAAGGAGAGACTGTTCTAGTGTCCCCTATGAGAGAAGGCACATTACTTTTCAGGTAAGGAAACATATCACAATTGGCCAATTATAATGAATACTGTCTGTGCATTGATTTCTACACGGAATATTTTATCCAGTTATTGTTATATGATGGCTTAATTTCAGAGGAAGAACCACTAAAAAAAGGATATTACTGAGCAATAGGCCTTCTGGGTGCAGCTGTGAGTCATCTGTAAACACATCTGGACAACCAAGAGTATAACCCACATCAAGAATGTTTTCATCAGCTTAATGCAAGATTTATTTAACTCTTGTGTCTGTATTTTAACTCTTTCATAGGACAGAGCATAAATAAAGTGTTGAATGGAGAGTGGGCATCAGCAAACGTCGGTACAAGGTTAGGAATGTTTTTTATTTCCTTGCCTTGTACCCGCAGCGAAGGAAAGAAAATGTTTGTTTCAGATTACCCCTGCCTTTATGCACCTATTTGTATTAACCTATAAACCGATCTCAATAACAACCATTTTGTGTAATCTGTTTGGGAGCATGTCTGAGAGCAGCAGCTGAGAGGAGGTTTTGGTCCACAGCAGCTATTTTGGAGGCTTTAAGGGGTGCCTCCTGAGGTGTGTTAGCTCTCGATTTTAAAAACATTTTATATACATAAACATATATACACACACACACACACAAATACAAAAATCGCCCCAGCACTCTTGCAATTATTCAGCAACTAACCATAACATTCTATCTTTAAAATAAAAGTCAAAGAATTGAATCTGCAGATATATGATAAGCCACCGGCCACTTACAAGGCTCACCCCTGGCAGAAGTCCCCAAGTCTCCAAAACAGTTTTAGAGTTAGGACCACCAAAATAGAGAAGCCTTGTAAGTGGCCGGTGGCTTATCATATATCTGCAGATGTATGTAACTAATTCTCTGACTTATTTTAAAAGATATTTTCTCCTTTCTCTGCGGGTCCCTGAAGCCACCACAAACTAATTCTTCATGTGACCTCTGCAGCCACATGTCTGATTGCATTGAACTGGCTCCAATCTACCGTACCTACTTTGTAGGCCGTGACTGATTAGACGTGGTTTGTATATAGAATGGAATATAATGTAGTTTGCATGACACAGCAAAATCATTTTGTTAAATATGGGAACCACGGACCTCCTATTTTGGAGCCTCTCTCCCTACTTTTTGAAGAGAGACCTAAGTGACTTTTCTTCCTTTTTTATACCTTTTCCTTTATTCTCTTCCTTCCCCTTTCTTTTTCTCTCCTTTATATTTCTTTTCCCTTTTTCCTCCCTTTTGTCGGTTGGCCACCAGTCCTCTTTTCTCTTCTCTTACCTCTCAATTCTATCCCTCCTTCTTTATATACATAAAAAATGAAGGGTACCTAGGAACTTTTGTCCTCATTTTATGTACCTACATGTTTGTACATTTTATATATGCCAGTTATTCAATGTTTTCTATAACATGTTATGATGCAAAAATGTACCCTTACTAATAAAAATGTATTTAAAAAAGAAAATGCAGTGATAAAACACTAAATTTGGTGCTAAAGTTTAAACTGCACTTCAAATAAATGAAACTGTTACAATTACAGATTTAAATTACTATGCAGTATTAATATAAGCTTTGTTATTTAATTTGTATCATGACAGTAAGAAAATCAGTGAAGCTGACATTGTCTTATGTGAAAATACATTAAAGACTGTTTCATTTTCTAAAAAAAATAAATTCTCTCATCTCTCCATATGTACATAATATTGTTTAATGTACCGGCTACACGTATCATATAGAATACAAATATAATATTAAACCATTAAAAACAATAAAACTTCTAAATATTTAGGATGGCTCTGAGGGTATATGTGACAGTTTATTTTATTTTAATATGCATACCTTGGTATACTTTTCCTGAACATAGTTTGTGGGCAGTTTATCTACACATAATGATTGATCTTGGCTTGCAGTCTCTT
>WWET01000113.1:569687-587214 GCA_011038615.1 Limnodynastes dumerilii
GGACAAGACTGGGCACAAAAGGGCAAAAAGGCTGGGCACTAATAAAAGGGGTAAAAAGGCTGGGCACAAAAGGGCAAAAAGGCTGGGCACTAATAAAAGGGGCCAAAAGGCTGGGCACAAAAAGGGGACAATAAAGCTGGGCACATAAGGGCAAAAGTCTGGGAACTAATAAAGGGGGCAAAAAGTGCCAAAGGCTGGGCACAAAAGGGCAAAAAGGCTGGACACAATAAGGGGACAGACAATAAGACTAGGCACAAAAGGGCAAAGACTGGGCACAAAAGGGCAAAAAGGCTGGGCACTAATAAAGAGGGCAAAAAGGCTGGGCACTAATAAAGAGGGCAAAAAGGCTGGAAACTAATAAAGGGGGCAAAAAGTGCCAAAGGCTGGGCACAATAAGGGGACAATAAGACTGGGCACTAATAAAGGCTAGGCACAAAAAGGGGACAATAAGGCTGGGCACTAATAAAGGGAGCAAAAAGGCTGGGCACTAATAAAGGGAGCAAAAAGGCTGGGCACTAATAAAGGGAGCAATAAGGCTGGGCACTAATAAAGGGGACAATAAGGCTGGGCACTAAGGGGGCAAAAAGGAGCCATTAAATTGCACAGGATGATCAGTCTGTGTGCGTGTTCCATACACACACACACCAATCTATGTGGAAAAGTTAAGGCAGGTTATGGACACAGAAGTCAGCTAAAATCCACGAGTGGGGAGTGTCATTATTGTGCACTGGCCTAAAACGTGGATTTTTGCACTTAAGTTTGAATCAGGCCAGTTGTCTTTAACTGGTTGCTTTTTTTTTATTATTTTTTAATAAAATCTCTTAATTTCACCTTTCTTAAATTGAATATGGTAAAATTCTGTTAATTTCACCTTTCTTAAATTGAATATGGTAAAATTCTGATTTTCTTTTGTTAAACACCCCAATGCACTCTTTAATAACATTATTTTTCCCCCCAGTTTTAATTAAGAGTAATTTACCGTAAATACTCGAGTATAAGTAGAGGCACCTAATTTTACTACAAAAAACTTGGGAAAACTTATTGACTCGAGTATAAGCCTGGGGTGGGAAATGCAGCAGACACTGGTGAATTTCAAAATAAAAATAAATGTGCTGAAAAACTCGGCTTATACTCGAGTATATACGGTAAACAGTCCTTAATCTTTAAGATTTTCATTATTGAATCCAAAAAATTTTTCTTACATAAGTCTAGAACATATTTAAGTCCTGGGCCACCCTTAGTAGTGGAAGGGACTAAAACTAAAATGGGGGCCCATCTATCCAGTGCATGCCCAGAACTGCCACCGAAATTTCAACACCGAGGACTGTGTAATGCAGTTAGTGCTGCCTGACTGTCTTTCACAGCCGCTATTTTGGTTACAGAGCTGCAGCCACCTGCTGCAGTGTATCATTAGTGTGACTCGGTGCTGCGTATGATGCTACCAGAGATCGGCCAGAACAGCCATCCGTAAGTATAGAAACAGATTAAGGTTATACTGTTGTAGATCTTAATATGTAGAGGAAACCTTGTAATTTAAATGCATACAATTTAGAACCAGATTCAGAAACACTCAAAAGGTTTGTCCTCCAATCACTAAGGCCAGAAAACAACCAAAACTTGTGTGCGATTTGGATCCAGACATGCATACTGGAGTTATTTTCACAGGCTTTCCAACAGGACTTTTCTAGAAGGGGTTATACCACTGTTCCTCCGAGCTCTTAGTCTGGTGAAACAGCTTTCTAGACTGTGCCAACATATTGCATCATGTTGAAATTGCAGTAAGGACTTGCTAATGATTCTTATAGATGAGCTTCACCTTTCTGTAGTGTGGACAAATACAATTTTTTTTACAATAAGTTTTTTTTTTATATGGTAGAAGCTACAATATACAAGATTTAAAATAATCATAGTGGTATTCTTCTAATATACTTATATATACACACACACACACGGTATGTCTATAAAATAATGAGACTGTGATTCCACCTAGTAAACAAAGCAGTCAGAACCGGTTATATCTGCATACCTAGTGACCTTAAATATGTGGCACAACAGTTACCAGCATTATTATAAGGAAGTTTTGAAAAAGCTGAGAGTCCGAAAGATACGGCCGCAACTGTGAAAAAATGGTTTTTTCACCAGGACAATGAGCCTGCCCACACCGCACTTTCTGTGAAGCAGTTTTTGACCAACAATCATATTACCGCACTTGTCCATCCTCCATATTCGCCTGATTTAGCACCTTGTGACTTTTATCTTTTCCCAAAAGTTAAATCAGTGCTTAAAGGGACACATTTTGAGTCGGTTGAAGAAAATGGCAGATATGTTGAAACAACCGACAGAAATTGATTTGCTCCATGCCTTGTCCAGTGGAGACCAAGACTACAGCGATGTATTAGTGTAAACAGGGAGTATATTGATTTGGTGAGACTATGGTTTCCTTTTTCAGGGAATAAATAAAAACAAAAACCTTTCCTATATTATATATACAATTTTACAATATAAGTGAGAAATCTATAAAGGATTACTATGGCAATGATTTTCAAGCCGTCATGCAATAAATAGAAACACATTTTCTCGAACTTGTACTGTTCATTTTTTTTTCCTCCAAAAGACTTGTAAAATGTTTTGCTTCACTGTGTTTTAAGGACTGCTATTATAGCAAAATGCACTGTTCACAGTAATAAAACAGGGGTACAACTAAACACAGAGCTTTGTTGTCATTTTTACACTGTGAAGGTAAAAACATGACCACTTAAATTTGCCTATAGTTCATTTAAACCCAATGTAAATTGGGAAGGGACAGCACACAGAATCCAATCACACAAACAGACAGTATAAGACCATAATTTCACTCTGAACTTTATTTACAATACTAACATTTAAAAAATAGGTTTGTGTTCTTACAAGTGCACAAATAATTTGTTTACACAAATGTAAATATATTTACGCAATCACTTATTTAAATGTATTCTGTTAAGATAAATGCATAAGAAACTAGAAAATACTTCAGGAAGAAGCCCAGCTTTGCTTACACTTTAACAGAAACTTACAAGGAATAAGTGAAATGTAACGAGGGTTCTGTCAACAAATCCCAAAATGGATAATCTATAATTAATGGCAAATAGAAATTTCTTTTAGCACACTGATGTTTATAGATTCTGCTGGCATTCCTCAAACTTTTGCTGGAAAGAATCCGCCAACTCCTGGGTTTTGAACCTTGCTGCAAACTGCTCAATCCTGCCTTCACCATCTAAAAATAAGGTGTATATAAGAAAAAATTAAACAAGTCTCTTCAAACACACAATATCAAGTGTTTAACAAATGCTACTACTCATTCAGTGTATAATATAGTTCAGAGATCTTACATCAGTATTTGAAACACTGGGGATACAGTACAAACATTGTATGCAGGCTTTCCAGGTCTCCGTGCTGGAGCCCACGTGTGCTCATTACTGGCTGTTACATTTCAAAAGCTCCACAAATGAAACTCATAACTTTCTGTAGGGAGAACTGGAAAACCTGAACAGTTAGAGATACCCGAGGACAGAGTGTGGGAAACAATGACCTAGACATACCATAACATTATTATTGTCCAATAGTCAATTACCATCCATCAACAACCAGTGTGTTATTTCAAGTATATTCTTTCAAATGTCCCAATTAAGACATGTTGGAAGATTATGTGCCTTTAATCTAATAAATTCCTATCTACTGTCCAGTGTATGACCAGATTTCTGTCCCCTGAAGGTCTACCCTTGGCCTGACCAACCTGTGGCTCTCCAGGTGTTGCAAAACTGCGAGCTGCAGAATGCTTTAACTGTGCATAGGCACAGCTGATACCTGATAAAGCATGCTGGGATTAGTAGCTTCATAACAGCTGGAGAGCCACAGGTTAGCCAGGCCTGACCTACACAAAACATCTTTCTTCGCACATATTGTCTTAAGATAAATAAAATACTGTTTGGCAGATGGATTGAGAAGTAGTATTTGTACTCACCAGAAAAATCATTTGCGATCCAAACCAGTGCATTGTTGGCAGTGTTCAAGGGTGCCAGCTTTATGTCTTTTGAAATAATATGATTTGTACACACTTTCAGTACTTGGTCCCGTCTCATCAATACACGGTAATATTTCCTCTCTTTATGGAAAAGGATTTTAATCTCCCCTACTCCCCTCTCCTTCCACTGATTGGCATCTCTGTCCCAGCGATACAGCTTTGCCCTTTCTTTGAAAAGTATCTCTTCATCTTCTTCTCCAGACTTAACTTCCACCTGAATAAATCATTGCATGTAAGTGATATTTAGAGATGTTCAGGCAAGTATTGTAGGTCACTGAAAGAACAGAATTGATTCTACAGCAACAAGTGTATGCCAAAAATAGTAAAAATGTTTTTACATCAGCACATTACAACAGAATAAAGCCAAGTGACATTTGTACTGTCATCTAGCTTATATCAAGGAATTAAAACCATTTAGGTGGAGTGATATATATAAGAATGCACTCATCCATAACACTGCAGTGGCAAATGCTTGTAATACATGTGAGGCATTAGGGGTCTGGGAATGGTACATACTATACGTGGGGTATATTATAGGTGTGGGAATGTGTGCCATCTCCAGACTCGTATAACACCCATATATATTATTAGTATTTGCTATGACCCACATGTATTTTACATAACTTAAATGCCTACAGAAGACAATATAGAAAGTATGTTTGGTGTGTCTGGGATGGCACATAATATATGTTGTGTATATTAGAGATCTGGAAAAGGCAAACTATATACTATATGTGGAGAAGATTAGCGGTCTGAGATGCCATATACTACAATATATGTGGGGCATCATAGAGTGTATGTCATCCCCAGATCATAACATACAACACACATATTACATGCCACCTTAACCCCTAATATTCCTAACATGTATTTTGTATGCAATATAAGGAGTCTAGAGATATCACAGCACCAATGTTTTCATGCACCAGTTACCTAAAAAAAGAAGTGTAGTAAGAGGAACCCAAGAGTGGTATTTATCAAGCTTTTTTCTCCAGCAGTCGTGGGAAGAAACTGAGCTTAACTGTGATAACTAGGTCGATTGCTGTGTTGGGGCATTTCTGAGCAGACAAAGCTCCCCACCTCTCTCCCTTCTTATGTGTGCCACTGGAATCTACTATAGTTCCTTAAAACGGCTTACAAAAGGTTTTTATGCAACCTAGAATTGCATACAAAAGTTTCCCTCAAACTACATGACATGTTATTAAAAGTTCTTCTGTTATAGCAGCAGCTGGAATAAAACACGTCACAGGTGAAGTAAAGCAAGAACCATTTCATGACAAGTTGTGACAATATTTGTAACTGGGTCCTTAGACTGAACCTTACCTCTGGCAAGGACACTATAGGCTCGAAGTGCACTTCCTCACTGTGCACCAACTCCTCATCACTTTCACCCTCTTTTTCTGTTGTTCGGTTTTGTGCCACAGAGCTGAACACAGCTGCCCCGGTGTTTGCCCACTGGAAATTTGTTCCTAAGTAACAAAATCATACATTACAAGTAGCACTTCTCTAGCTCTATTTTTATTTCTTTTAAGCAACAGTTGCAAGAAGTATAGCTTTGGTTCTCAAAACACCCATACTGCACAATAAAGCTATATACACAGCCAGAATTTCAAACCATAAAACTAACATTTGAGGACTGGTAACATGTCAGAGAACCTATAAAGTTACACTAATAATTATCCACTGGACCTCTATAGCACCTATTTGCAATTTGTCATATTTAATGCCTTTTATATTGTGTTTAATTAAAGGTTGTTCAAAGAAATACATACAACAGTAAACAAACAATACCTTCCCCTCCCACCCCCAATCATCTGTATGGATACATAAACAGATGTTTTCTGACAAGCAAGATATTTATATCCATATATAGATGTATAAATGAAGTTCAAAACTTACCTGTAGAACCAAAGGCAAAGTCCCCATTATTTGAAGACAGGTCAGCAAATGATAGGACTGAACCAGTGTTTAGGCCAAAGGAAAAGTTGGTAACTGAAAGTACAGCACACACAGGGCTTAGATGTAATTTCAGTGAATTTTGTAGCTATACATATAACATTCTAAACAGTAACAGTTCTAATTTTTGTATCAACATTATATTGGTATTTATGCATTTATAGAAAGTGAAAAGAAATGAGTAGTAACCATGGGCCTGATCCAGACCCACGCTGCTCGGCGGTAATACGCCGGGCGTAAGATCGGCTAAAAAGCCAATCTGCGTATGCGCTTGTAAGATGTTGACCGGCGTTACTAGTAGTATCACCGTAGTAACAGCTGAGGGGGCGTCCCTCGCCGTTACTACGCACGTTAGTGTAGGTGGGTGGGGGGGAGGTAGTTTAATAAGGGAGGGAGGGGTTTTAGGTGACACGATCCAGTGCGAGCGTATTTTCCCTCGCTTAGCCGGCTGACGTTAGGGTAGCCTTCTGCCGGCATAAGCGAGGAAAACTAAGCTCGCACGGGGAGGGTGTCAGGGGGAGTGCACGCCGATACACTGTGCTTTACTAAGCTATGTGTTGGTATCAAACAATACATATGTCTGTGTGTAACCTGCACATGCTAATGCATATTACACAGCAGTCGCCTTATCAACATTGGACAGTACATATGTTAGAGCCCAGGGCCTAGATTTCAAGGCAAACCATTTAACCATACATATGCATCGCATAGCAACAAAACTTTCAGCCAAAGTTAATAGATTGGAAAGAAAAAATGTGGGGGATCTGGAAAAAACAAGCTTTAAACACCTTGGCTATCAGAATCTGCATCCAACAACTCAGCTTTTGATGAAAGGTCTACAGGTTCCTGGGAGGAGCTGTCTGGCTTTTCATTTTTTCTTTCTGCTTTCTTTGATTCCTAAATAGATGAACAGAAGACAATCGTATAAAAAGGCAATATCAAAATGATAAAATACACAGATTACAGAACACATGGTCACCCCCCCCCCCTATTTAAATATATTTACATCTTAAGGGTTTCAATTTTCCTTTACTCAGAAGCTGTGCAGGGTAGAGAAATATTGTAAATACGGAGTGCCATTAATCCATTAATACTGCTGTAATCTACTTTCTTTTTTATTTTTGAACACTAATCACCTGCCTACAAGGTTTAATCAGAAATTGGCATTGTAGTAATTAATTCTCCCTCTTAAATACCCTATAAACTAAAACATTAGGCCATATTTAATAGAAAGAGCTTACTTGCACACATTAGGTGCACAAGTCAGTTGTGAATTGGTACTGTACATGTGCAGTACCATTCTTCTGCATAGGAACGCAGCATAGTGGGGGTCCTTTCCATGCAGGCAAGCCAGGCCATCCACTATTCTGTGTGCTTAAGCATGTAAATTGTACAGTAAGGGCTGGGTTTAGCCATTATAAACTAGTATTGCGCATGGAATACTTAAGGTAGGGTTCTGTGAATGGATCTACTATCCACACGCAGGAGAGCAGGGGGAGTGCCCTATTCTCCTATGTGTGGTATCTGCTCTAGGTCTAGGACCAGTATCTATTTGAAGGCTTTAATATGCGTTTACTTATTATTTGGTCTGTCAGTCTCTATTTATACAGCCTGTTTACCAGCTGGTTTTTTAATCCGAATTTTCCCCTCTGCTTCGAATGCTTTTCAGGAAGCTGTCAATGTGAACAGTGCCATGCTGACATGCTGGTCATCAACTTTCATTTTCAAATTTTATTTCAACTCTTAATATTTAGTATCATTGTTGCTTCCATGCGTGTTTGTACTCCACTACATATGATAAATAAAACTATTTTATTAGAATATTTCACTTAACTGTGCACAGTAACTGCATTTCACTTGATGTTTACAAACAATACTTTTCCATGTTAGGGCTGTTCAGTAGTTTAGCTAAAGAAACTTTACAATTCAAATAGTGGTCTAAACTTAAAAAAAAAAAATAAATGAAAAAAAAACATTTAAAAAAATCAATTGTAAGTTTCCTTTTAAAAGTATACAGAAAGTTCAGTATAAAGTGTGTGTGTGTGTATGTTTTTTTTTTCATAAACATTCTGCCATTGATAATCGGGGGTTTTTATCTCAGAAAGGGTTTCAGATAGACTGAAATGTTGACCTGAATACCAAATTGCACAGAAGAATAATTAGAAATAGTTCAAAGTTGTTTCAAAAGGAAAAGGTTGTATCCACTTCCTGATGTAAGATATATTTGTTTATTTTTTGGGAGGTCAGAACTCATAGCACAGGAAAATTTGATACAATTATTATTATTATTTTTTTTTAGAATGTTCCAGGGGAGAAGTTTCTGACAAATGTTTATAGATTCATTACTTTACAATTTGGGAAATTGTAAAGTTTGTAAATCTAAAACTACTTGTCCCAGCATGCTACAGGCAGAGCAGCATATTGATATCTGTAAAGAAGCCCAGGCACAGTGCTGGAAGGATTGACTGGCATAGTCAGGTAAGAGTGGGATTGGTGTAACGTGGGTATCAGGGACTGTGCATATGAGGTTGTTATAGTGTTACGGCAGTGTGAGTTATGTGTAATATGCCAGATATCAATGATTTTCAGTGTCAGGACTTTCTGGGATTAGTACAATATGCTAGATATTAGGGTTTCTATCTATATATTACTGGTATAATGTCAGGACAGAGCATAAGGTATCCATGACAAATATATCAATATAAATGCTATGAAATTACAGACAAAAAAAACAAAACCAAAAAAAACAAAAAACCTATAGATTAACATGTGATTAAGGTTTCTTAAAAAGACAAAAATAAATAAATCTAAAGAGACCATTCAAACGCCAAAAAGTCATGCAACTACTGCCATTAAGGAGTTGTAATGGACATGTTCTGTTAAGAAATAGACAAAATATACCATGACATCCTACTGGCTGCAGATTCAGCACTCAAAATAGTGACCGATATAGAGGGCTATAGATATGTCTTATATTTACAAGCTGTTGACAAATATTGTTTGTCTCAAGTCATACAAATATACAATTAGGCTATTTGTTGCAATTCAGCACTTCTCAGAATAACTGCAAATGAATTGTTCCTTTGCATTGAATGAATTGTTCCTTTGCTTTCCTGTCCCATTGATTTTCATAAATACTCCTATCTACATGCTGAGATAGACACAGTGGACCTGATTCACACTTAAGAATCTTCTTAAAATAAGAACTTAAAGTCACTCCTGGGCAAAACCATGTTGCTTTCAGGGGGAGTCAAGTTAATGGTATTCTTTGCATGCAGGAATACATCTTTGAATTGCTTACTGCACACAGATACTGACCAGCTTTACTATCACACTGTTATTTAGACTTGGCCTGGGAAATATCACCTCTTAACACTAGTACTGTTTGCAACAGTATCACCTCTCTAGTACTGTTTGCAACAGATGAAATATGACTCCCCTGCAATCAACATGGTTTAGCCCAGAAGTGACTATAAGTTCTTATTTTACGAAGATTCTTAAGTGTGAATCAGGTCCAGTATAACTGAATATACGTGTAAAGCACTACATATTCTGATGGCGCTATATTAAAAAAACCTGTTAATAAATAAACAAACCAAGCAAACCGATATCCAAGGGTTTTTAAATACAAACTTATACCACTATAGAAACCACAAGTCCGTGGCAGATTTTTTTCTTTTTCAGCTATACACCCTGTTCCGGCATATAGCTTCAAGAATGTAGTATTAATGGTCAATGTACTTTTAATGCGCTGTCCTGAAGGAAAAGCCACAAGCACTTGCAGGCTAGTGCACCTATTACTGATACATAGAATATAGAACAGAAATAAGCAGGATATCCAGCAAGCTTCACTCATTAAAATAGGCACTTTCCCAATACATACTTGAATGTCAGCTAGAATCTGATTGGTTGCTATGGGCAACATCTCCACCTTTCCAAACCTGCAGCTCAGTAAATCTGGCCCAAGGTGTGTTCAAGAGCCTAAAGGGTTCTGGGATGGCAATACCATCAGCACAATTTTTACTTGTCTTTATTCTTCTCCGTTTTAAATGGTCTATGACCAATATTGTCAATATTATGCATTTGAAAGAGAAAAACCTAAAACACAACAAGAAGCCTGCACCACAGTTAAACAGCATGGCCGTGGCAAGAGGAGTAGTTACAATTGTGAGTAGCAGAGTGTGAAATAAGGATGATGTTGCTTATGGACAGACCATTTCAAAAGCTACAGCAGGACTCAATTTATAAATAGGAACGCCTGTAAAATAGAATTTATTTATCCTACTATAAAACGTATAACATACACAGATCAACACATTTCTTTACAATATACGAGCCAGGCCAAAGACCTACAAGATTGAATCTCTTAAACCAGTGATTGTAAGGAAAGACCTCCTCCAAAAATCAATCCTTCCCATTTGCTTTGTAAAGCTCAGATGACAGAGAAATGCACTACACACCAAGCGGTTATAAGTTAAGTGAGCTAGTCTAGAAGGCTGCCGGAATCAATTTAGCAGTGCTGATCAGTCAGCATAATGGCTGTGTGAGATGTGAGCAGAATACCACGTATCCCATATATAATTATAAAACGCATGTGATGGCTTCTAAAATATAGCAGACCATATCTGCCACCAGGTCCGTAATATTAATAAAAATTGCCCCACCCCTATCACCAGTCAGAAACGCTTTGGAGTAACAGGGGAGGATGAACTGCCATTGACTGTTGTCCTCACCCACCAAAACCTCTATTATGTTTTCCTGGACACCAGTTCAAAATTTCTAGTTGACATGGAACCTTCAAGGATTTTTCCTGCTTTATAGTATGGTCAGGGACATTGTGGCTTAACACAAAGAGAAGCATTAGTATGTGTAAATCCACAATAATATACTTAACTGTAAATTAGCAAGAAGTGTATATCTGCAAATGTAACGCTTAATATATTAGTGAGCTTGAGTAGGCCTCAAAGATAATAAAAATAAAAAAATACGCATTGTGACCCAAAAACAGATTCTTGGGTTCTTGTTTAAAGGGAACAGTAGAAGTAACATCATTCTAAGGGGGATGTAACATGGTTAGTTGACCCATCCTGCTAGACATTCAAGTTTAGTACTGTTAAAAGGAAATAACTTATTAGAAAAAACATTAGAAGGATTGCAGTTAATCCCAAGGATAATATACACCGTTCACAGGAATGTTCATAATAAGATTTGAATAGAAAAAGGAAACCATTAAATGTAGGCAGACATTAGGTAACTTTCACAGAGAATTAGTAAAAAGAAAAACAATTATGGCAGGAGAGTAAAGAAGGACAAAAGATAGTAAAAACCCTTTATTTAGAAAATTTGTAGAGACTTCATTACTTTTTCACATAAACATGCCAATAACAAAAAAACTAATCTGTTGGAATGAACAAATCACCACTGCACACAATAAAACTCAAAACAAATCAATTAGATTTTTTGGCACACATGTGTCTGGGGATTTACTGGAGAAGGTATTTTTCTTTAATACAAAGCAGCATGAATAAAACCAGCAATACCTCACACATTTTCATAGTAATTATATGAACAATAAGGCATAAAGTCACTGAAATGTATTAGGAACACTTGCGAGGTTGAAGAAATCAACTAATCTAAGGAATATTTTGAATGATTATTTATGCAAAGACACTTGCCCTGAATAACTATAAAGATCATGAATGCAGCAAGTATAAGGAATTACACAGGATAAAGTAAATACGAGTCACTTTAGATTAACAAAAGTCTAAACACAAACATTCCATTTATATATAAATGAAAGAGGAGAGAACTTTCACTTAACTCTCTTATATAAGGAATTAAAATGTAAATGAAAGTTTCTCAATATAGTTAGTAGCTTCATTCTCTTTCTATGAAAAATAAAGGGTAATGTATTTCAATACAAATAAAAGAATAGAATATTCTACAACAAATTACAGAACAAAACTTACTTTGACTGCCACAAAACACAAAGAAAGCCCAAATCTAAACGACATGTCAACAAAGGGCTCATTTGTTTCAGTGATAAAATAACTTTACCAGAAACATTACATGAAATAGACCAATCTTATTTACACAGAATTAGCTTCCATATTTATTCAGAATATATCAATATATTAAATACAAAAATAATGAAATACCCAATGGATAAAGTAAGACTTCCCTGTAGATTATGATGCAACATGAAAACCAAAAAGCCTACAAGTGAACACTGTATAAGCATTAAATATACCCACACATACCATGTAATAGCAGCACTACATCTTTTGTGTCAAGTGTAAACTATAAACCTTGAGGAGACCCAACACGCGCAAAGTAAGGAGGTAGTTTTACATTACTACACAGACCTGATTTCTATGGCAGCCATCAGCGATCTGACATGTTTGACCTATTGCACACAGTAGATAATCAGCTTTTAGCACAATTACATATAACTTTTTTCTCCCATGTATTCCGCAAACTACTATATCGTTAAAAGTGCATCATACACAGGTGGAACTTAATGTGCTACTAGCGAAGCTATGCTCAATTCTATAGGGAATATAAGCACATTTAGGATATCTCCTGAAAACTCCTTAAGCAGGCTGCACAAGGCCAAAGCGCACCAGCGCCTCACATGTGAGTGGAAAGGCTCACCGCCCCAGGGTCTGAGACAAGTGCCAAGTGTTGTGCTTACTTCAGACTCCACCTTTCTTACAGCAGATTCTCTGTTGTCAGAATTCTCTTGCTCCTCATCAGTGTCGCTGCTCACACCACAGAAAAATGTTGGTGGCAGCTGCAAGCTTTCTGCCTTTGCTTTTTCTTCAGGAGTGGGCTTCTTCTCCCAGACAATAACACATTCCTTCTCCGCCTCTGTGCCTGGCTCATGACATTTTCCTGAAAGATTCAAAACTAGATGAGCAAATCAATTAACCAGAGCACTACTTAAAAATTGTGCCTGGACACAGACTATGGGGATCCCTACATATATATGAAAGATTATACAAGCTAGCTTAACATTACACTCCTCCCACTGATTGTTCCATCTGATCATCTTACTTCAGACTTCACAACAGATATCATCCATTCGTTGCCAAAGAAAAGAACATCACGCTGAACCAATGTTGTAACAGAGCGAGTAAAGGAAATAAAGCTCAGTGGCAGTGTACCTGATACAGTAGCTTGAGAGCTGCCTCTTTGTCTTGCTTCTTGGTATAGTTGTCCATTTAACTTCTTAACTGCAGACTCAAAGTCCTCATCTGTTAAAGCAGATATTTATATGTAAATTATTGCTTATATTTTTAAAGTGAAACAAATAGGAAACACATTAAGACCTGGTCATTAAACAGAGTAAGTTGTTTTCAGTGTTGTTGCCAGCCGGGTGGTATTAAATAGCAGCAGGTGGGAGCAGTGTAATACTTTGCAATAATAATACTTGACGGGATCCAGACATACGTTCCCTCTGCGAAATGCCTCGCTGGTACTGCACTACTGGGAACTAAGCCTTTACGGCTTATTGGAGCACAACCAGGACTGAAAGCTGGAGATCACAATCAACGTTTGGTCAGGTTGGCCGGGTGGGTGGTAAGCTAAAATTGTCGGGTGGAGCACCCGGCTAAAATGCCCTGGGGAGAACACTGGGTTTTGGCATAAAACGTGAGTATTACAGAAACATCTAATTAAAGCTTAGTTAGGTCAGGTATTAATTCATATTAAACATCGGCATTTCAGTCTTCTTAAGCCATACGATGAATTGACAATAATTACCATCAAGGTCATTGTCATCGCTGACATAGCCGGGCTTGTTCTTGTAGCAGAAGAAAGTTGGAGGGAGAAGGAGCTTCTCTGCCAAGACTCTCTGTTCTGCTGTTGGAGTCAGCTCATACACGATGAGCACATCAGGGGAACTGTCTGCTTCAAGGTCACTACTGCTCTTGGCTGAAAAAGAGAGAATAAAATAATAGATATGTATAGAAAAAAAAAGCAGACCATGCAAAACCAAAACGTTTAGTAGAAGGGAGCAGTACGGTTAACTACAACTGGTAGTATTTAGTTACAGAAAATAACTACAATATGCAGGATAAAGATTAGTCTAAATCACACTAGGTCTCTGACGAAAGGGCAGTCACTTATTTCAGATTTCAGTGGAAAATATACCCCTAAAGCCACCAAAAAACATAACACTAATAATGTACATGAATGTCTTCAAATTGAAATCAAGTCAAAACGAATCACTAAAATATATCAATTTACAGGTTCCACAACAGCATGAATTTACCAATGACAAATATATCACATAAATATCAAAAGGACTATGACAAGGCTGAAGGAGATAAAGGGAAGCCATAGATATAGCTTCTCTAGGTTTTAGTAAGGCTTTTCACATTATCCATCAGACTATTACACTGTAAGAATAAAACCAGAATGGAAGCTGCTCAATCAATTTATTAAGTAAATGTTAAACAGGTGCATGAAAGGCAGGGGGTTAACCTGCTAGACACAGTGCTGGGGCTATTACACTGTAAGGCATGAACTTTATTAAACTGGATAAAAAATATGTCGGAAATTGTAGTAAACGTGATGCATTAGTGAAGAACCACTTATTTGCACCAGTAAAGTTTAATATCTTTATTGGGGATATTGAAAATTTTTAAAAAGGGATAAGCGATATAGCCAGTCAATGAGGCATCAAGTTAATAAGATGCTTGCTTTCAGAGAGGTATTAGTGTCAGAAAGGAGGGATGTAAAGCCACTGGATAGGTCAGCAGTACAACATTACATAGATTACTTTGTGCAGTTTTACCAGAAGAAGAACATAAATATAAAGCCATCAGATACTGTCCTAAGAAGGGCATTTAAACTGGTGCATGGCCTACCTCACTAAAGGTACATAGAAATACAGAAGTATCTAAACATGTACAGCTTGTAGCAGATATAGGCTATGTTAGAAGCTTTCAAATATATTAAGAATTTTTACCAAAGTACAAGGTGGAAGCATTCCTTAAAGGAAGAGAAGTATTAGAACACAAGACCATGCACGGACACTCGATCGCAGTATGTTTAGAACAACATTAGGAAACATTACTTCACTGAAAGGGTAACGGGTAAATGGAAATGCCCAGAATTAGTTTAAGTTACTTAGTCCATTCACTTCCTTTTTCCCCTTCCCACACAAGGCATACTTCCCTTGCTCCTCAGCTGTTGACAGCTGCAAGTATACAATCTAATGTATGGTGAAAACACTATAATAATATATATATTTTTTTTTACATTGGTCAGTGATCCTGAGTACTGAATGAGACGCTGTGAAAACTCCCTCACTTGTGGAAATGGTCAATGCTATCCAGGATTTAATATTAAATTCCCTTTAGACACCCCGTCCACAAGTATTTGGGAAGCTGCTCAACTTGCCTCACTATCTCCAAATTCAACTCTGGAGCTCCTGCACTAGTGAATAAATATCCTAGTTAAATTATTTGCAAGGAGAATTACACAGAATCTTTTAACCGAACAGACCAACAGGAGTTTGTGTTAGTCCCCTCCTATGAGAGGGAATAACAAATTTGTGGTTAGGAAATGAGTTGTGGAAAAAAGTAGCGAGGGAATAATGGCACTACCAGAGACAAGAGGGGTCTTACAGTTCTTCCCCCTCTGACATCCAAATTCTGCACATTTAAAATTAAAAACTAATTTGCACACCAAACATTCCTCAAGTACTTCAAAAAATTTACCTCCTGACTACATGCAGGTGTGCAATCTTACAAGCTTATGTAACACTGAGGCCCAGAACTTAGCAGGAAAATGATAAAGGCATTTCTTCATGCTACACCCAAATTCCCTCAAAGGTGTCCAGCCAGCTCCTGGATGGTTTATCATGAGCCTATAAGTAGCAATCTGACCCTTATACCAACTACCTTCATCAATGATATCTTAAGCGGACAACATTTTCACTAAAGCATGAGATCTTGAACTGTATTTATAGCCTAGATAGATAATGATTGATAGATCTATCTCAATGATCAAAACCAATCTGAAACAGTTCACTAAAATATTAGCCGACAGACTCTCTGCCTTCCTTTATTGACCATGACCAATTCAGCCTTATATCTTCCAGACAGGCCTCCGACAACATCCAGTGTAGAGTAAAGCGGATTCTTATCATTAACATGGCTTAGCTTCCATCAGTCATGCTCCCCCTAGATGCAGAAAAGCATTCGAATGTCTGTCAAATCTAATCACTTCAGGTTTTCTACTATTCAGGCTCTTTACACCTCTTCCCCCTCCACTGTCATAACAAACTGTCTCTGCTCTGCTAGTTTCATCTGACAGCTACAGGCAGTTATACCATCTTCCTGCTCTAATCTTTGCATTCTACACAGAGCCGCTTCCAGCTAAAATGTGTTTAAGGTTAGATATATATCAGGTATTCCCTTGGGTTTACGTCAGTAAAAAACTACTTTTTTGCAGATTATGTACTTTTCACTTTAACCCTCTAGTTTCTATTACCAAGCTTATTTAGGAGCCTTTTGTTTTAGGAACAATAACCTACAAAAATAATAGCTATAAATCAGAGGCTCTGGCATTTATGTTCACATTCAGCCCTAGCAGGGCCAATTTTTATTGGTGGATTCACTCCATTTGCTACCTGGCAATACATAGGGTATGTGTGCACCAGGGAGTACCTGTTTAATACTATGAACAACACTTAAGTTTAATTCTACTTGCCCATGGTTTATCCATACCAACTTTTCTATGCCAGGTTAATATGTTTGTGTCACTCATATGACCTAGTCTTCCAGGTAATATTGTAACAAAGCAGTAGGAAGGAACTGTGTATTAGTCAAGGTGACTATAGAAAAGGTAATCCTTTAGGAGACTTGCCCATATCTTCAGTGTTAGACTTGTTCTGCTGCTTTGTGTGGGACATGTTACAGAAATGATCAAAATGAATTTCTCAAAAGGAGTTTTGATCATATAAATTAGCATACTTCATGAAATTTAACTCACTTATTACCACTACTTTTCTTTGCAACTCTAACATATCTAAACAGTTGAACCTAAAGCAGGGTGCACAATGAAGTTATTTTTATATGATTCACCATTTGATCAGATCTGTAGTAACAATTCTAGAGCCAACCTGCAATCACACTGCTCTCTAGTCTCCTGTGGATCTTTCCACAAACCGTCCAAAAAATATTTGCTGCAATGCTATGCTCTACCACAAGGTGGCAATATTCAGAATTATGAATGGGAATTCTTTCACTGAAGATGGTTTGTCAGTACACATTGACGTTTCCATTGATCTTTTAAAATTAAGAGCTCCTAAAAACCAAATCAGAAAATGCAATGCAGTATCTGCTAATTCTGCAGCATCGTTTTATAGTATACACTAAAAAGATATTGGGCCCGATTCAATTGCCGGTAAAGTTTTTAAAAAGTTTACATCGGTACAAATACGACGCCTTCGCCGGCAATTGAGCGATAAAAATTCGCCTATTCAATTATTTTTTTACC
>WWET01000113.1:588423-658451 GCA_011038615.1 Limnodynastes dumerilii
TCCCCATTCATATGGCTCCAGCTCCCAGTAATTCCCCATTCATTAGTCTCCAGAATCCCATTTAGATCTTACTTACCTTCGATGCCTTCCATCCGTTTCTCTCCTCCGCGGTGCACGCCATCTTCCAGCTTTTCTGTGCGACACTGCCGTGAAGCAATCTGTTTCCTGCTGTTGGCTGATGCAGCAGTTATACAGGAGCTGAAAAGGGCTTTGCTATCAGAAGTCCTGTTTAACTGCTGCGGCGGCTGATAGCAGGGCCATTTCAGCAACGATTGCTAGATCTCCCCGTGTGAGATGGGGCTGCAAAATTGAAGAGGATTTCGGGCCACAAGTTTGACATGCCTGCTCTAGTGTGTACCCAGCTTAAAAACCACTGTACCCATCTCCAACAAAAACAATCTGCTTACCAGTTGGAAACAGTTTTGTTTGTGCAATAACTGTGGAAATCATAGTCACAAGGCATAGCAAAATGAACAGATGATTTGTAAAGTTTATAAACTAACCCCCACCTCTACACTGCTTCACAGACAAACTAGTATTGTCATGGGTCCAGGTCATCATAAAGAAAAATTCAACATTTAAAAAAAATATAAACTACACCGAGAGGCAATAAAAATAATAAAAAAAAATATAAGACTAGTACGTAAAACAAAAGATAGGATTATACACCAAGAAATGCAATTTGTCTAAAAGCATAGATCTTAAATATTAGGTTTCATGTCGAAATACATAACCATCCAGCATCACTATAGCCTTCCATGGTAACAGAAGCAGCATGGATGTCCTTCTCAAATCTGAATGGTCAATTATATTTATTTTATGAGAGGGCTGTGCCACAGTTTTACAAAGCTATAAAAGTAATTAATGTGCCACCCATTTTAAATACATATAGACAGTGCAACTACAAATTCAATAGGCTATAACTTTCTTCAGCAGAAAAATTACCTATATGCAAGCCTACAACAAAAACTAAACACGCCATAAATATACGGCCACCACTGAAATAACGATTGTACCAATAAAAAAATCTAACTATGCTAAATAAAATGCACACTATTTTTCTGTAGAAAAAAAAACTACATTATTTTCTATATACTATACATAGCAACACTCAAATAACTGAAATGTGTGGAGATTTAGATCTTGATATACTTGGAAATGGCTACAGAATATACTCTACACATCCCAGCAAGCATGCATGTTAACATCTAAGTTGTTTATACAGGACAACTACAGCATATTTGTAGCTAGGTGATTGCACAATCATGGCCAGCACTGCACATAGCATCCAAATACCTTCCGGTTCAGGTTTTGAAGGAGTTGTACACGTCCAAAAGGCAGCAGGATTAGATTTAAAAAGACTAAAATTAAATCCTACAAAACAACAACAACAAAAAGACAACTGAAGATGCCTGCAGTGGGAAGTGTGGGCAATAGAAGTAATAGATGTAGCCTAAACAGGTGACTTTAAAATATATTTTGTTATTGAATACCTTAAAAATTGGGAAAGGAAAAAAAAAAACCAACAAATTATTAATTTTTATTCCTAGCCATGTGCATCAGTAAGGACACACAGGACAGCTCTATATAAATATCCAAATAAAGCACAACACTGTAGTAGTGTGTAAACAGTCACAGAAGTTGAGAATCAGCCCATAATAAGCAGGTTGCATTAAATGTAAAGCAAGATGCTGTTTCCACAACTGTAACCTCAATAATTAAGAACACAAATTACACACTTATTTTTCAAGTTTAATAGGACCCACCGCTTTTAGATTATGTACATTTTCCGTATTCGTCATTTTCTTCCACTAATGTTACAGATATCTATTGGGGCTGATCCAGAGCTTGGGAGTAAGGGCACAACAGGTGAGCGTGCAGCTCAGCTAAACCATGTTGCAATGTGAGGGGGAGCTAATAAATTTAAATTCTTTTTCATGCAGGAAAAATTTACTTTTGCACATAGAACTCAGATACAGCATAACTTTATGTTTAATCTATATTTTTGAGTTGCGCCAAGAAACTTCACCTCTTAATCCTGTTTCTGCTTTTACAATATAAATCTGCCTCCCCTTGCAGTTAAATATGGTATTGTTCAGGTCTACACTTGCACCTAAAAAAGTGTGAAGTGCAGCTCTGAATCAGCCCCATTATGACCACCACAAGGAAGTGAGAATTTAAGAAATCTTAACCCTTTCACTCTGCAAGCACTACAAACTTCAAGAAAAGCTTTACTTTACCTACAACATTCTAATTGGTGTTACATATTTTCAAACATTTTTAGTAATGTAAAAATTCATGTTCCTTTGGAGCAATATCTTCTGTGAAAGTAATTTAGCAATATTTTCAAGAATAAGAGATAATTCCACAGCCTCCACAAAGCTGTCTTAATATGGAGTTTCAAAGAGCAACATGAACAGCTTAACTCCAGGTTGTTGCCTCACTTTCCAAGGCTTTCAATCACACTCTCTCCTGCACGAATAAAAACTGCTCTATAAGAAGCAAAGGAGCAAAAACAAAACACTATTCTGCCCCTACCCCTTTTATGAATTAGCATTTAACATTAATATAATGTAAATATTTACTCAATGGAATAGGGCCTCAAGACCTTTGCATCCCTAATTTCCAAAAATGGTTATTCAGAACACCCCTTGCCCCCATAAAAACTTTTTAAAATTCAATATATTTTGTATCATTCCTTTGCTCACCTTTGGACACAATTTGCTGTGTTGGAGTGGATGACACAGTTGAAGTAGAGACTGTAGGATTTTGCACTGGCTTCTGGGAAACTGCAGAAGAATCTTTTAAGTTGCTAGGTTTTACTTGTGTTGGGGAAAGTTTTGGAGGCTGTTTCTCATCCTTAGCAGAAGACTTTGAAGCATTGAAGCTGAAGCCAAACAATGAGCCTGCTCCCGAGGTGTTCCCAAATGAAAAACCCTGCTTTTCGGTGCCAAAGATGTTTTTCACTACATCTGTCCCAAAAACAAACTTAGGAGGAGACACCAAAGCCTTTGAGGCCTTATCTGAAGGACTTGATGAATCAGAGTCTGTCTGGGAGACAGAGGAGGCCAAGTCGGACTCATCTGTTTTTTCTTTGGTGGTTTCCTCCAATATGGCCACGGCAGCCTTACCACACGGTAATGATTTTGGTGTTGAAGTAGGTGAAGAAACTGGAGTGACCGAGTCTTTTGTTTGTGTAAGTTTTGCCGCTTCAAAAATCTCTCTGAAGAGGTCTGCAACTTCCTGAAGTTTAAAGCGTACAGCAAAGCATTCAAATTTCCCTTCACCTTCAGTAAAATCATATGCCGTCCATACCCAAGCCTTTTCAGCACCTTTCATGGGTTCTAGATGGGTATCAGATGTGATACGATGATTAGCACAGAGTTTTAAAACTTGATCCCTTCTCATCACTATGCGAGCAGATTTAAGGTCATAGTTCTGTAAAATCTTTAAGTCCCCAATGCCTCTCTCTTTCCACTGATTACTATCTTTATCAAATCTGTAAAGCTTTGCTCTGTTGCAGAAGAGTGTCTGTTCATGTTCTTCACCACTGCTAACTTCAACTAGATCAGGCAAAGGCACCACTGGTTCAAAGTACTGACTGTCACGCTCGTCTTCCTGTGTCACATCCGATTCCTCGTCGGTACCCACAGATACTCTGCTTTGATTTAATTTTGTTGGAGACTTTGCTGGACTTGGGACTGGCTGAAAACTAAAATTAAAACCGGTGGTAGATTCCCCAAATCTAAAGAGGTTGCTTTTTTCTGGGCTACTGGACAGAGGAGAGGCATACACAGAGTCATCTAAATTGCTTTCAAGTCCACCACCTCTAATGTCATATGTATCCCACTCAAAGGTAGGTTCTGTACTGTCAGGGGTTTTCTTCTCCTGGTCAACAGAAGTGCTTGTATTTGTATCCTCCTCTTCAGGTTTTGGCTGGTCAGTTAAAAAGGTTTTAAGATCCTTAAGGCCACTCTTCATTTCCTCTGCTTTCTTTATCAATTGTGCAGTTCTTCCAGTATCTACAAGCTTATGCGGAGTCTGCAGGGGTATATCCAGAAGGAGACGTTGACACTCTTCAAATTTGTTTTTGAATTCTTCAGCTTGTTCCAGGGTCTTAAACTTTGCTGCCAACTGCTCTAATTTTGCATCCCCATCAGAAAAATCGCTGGCCATCCACATCCAGGCACGATCAGATCCAGACAAGGGCTTCAGATTCATAGTGGTTGTAATCCAGTGGTTTGCACATACTTTGAACACCTGCTCCCGTCGCATTAGCATTCTTAGTTTCCCATTGACCTCATTTTTAAGAATTTTGAGCAATCCAACACCACGTTCTTTCCACTGACTGATTTCTGTATCAAATCTGAATAATTTTACTCTCTGTGAATAAAGTACTTTTTCATCTTCTTCCCCTGTGACAAGTTCAATTTTGTCAGGAAGTTGAACAATGGGCTCAAAGTGGATGTCATCACGGTCCTCTGTCCTGTACAGATCATCTGTAACCTCTTGTTCACCAGTTGTATTTGACAGGTCGCCTTTGTTTCTTGCAACAAACAGCTTCTCACCAGCACGCGAAAATCCTTTAAAACTGGGATCTGTTTTACCAAACGCAAAGCCTTCAGTCGTTTTGGCAAGATCGGCAAAAGAAAAGTTATTTGATGACTGGCCAAGTGTTATCTCAGCAGTTGATTTTTGCTTGCTTTCTTCAGGTTTAACCCCAATATCTGCTGCTACAAAAACCTCTTTGCTGTCTGCCTTTGGAAGAATAGCGGTTTCCTTTCCATTTTTACAATCTGGTTCTGCAATACCAAACTTAAAAGAACTTGCACTGAATGACATTGCAGAGTTAAACCCCCCTGTAAGTTTTGTATCATCACTGGAACTTGGAGCTTTGAAGCTAAAGGAGGCTTTTTCATCAGTCGTGCCAAACTTAAAGTCCTTCCCAGTGAAATTACACTTAAAGCCTGTAGAAGGAGGCCCAAAGGGCTCAGAAGCACTTTCTTTAAACCCAAACGTATAGGCTGGTTTTGTCTCCGATGTTGATGCACTAGTATTTGCATTTGGGTTAGCAGCTTGGCAAGCAACACAAGATGTTGCTTTACCTTCGTTTCTAATAAGACACACAGTGCAATCCCATTGTCCCTCCTTTCTTGAAAACATAGATTCCAAGCTGCCATTTTGTGTTTTAGAAAAGCTGAAGCTAGATGGCTGAACGGGAAGCCCTGTGACATTGCCTGATGATGTTTTTTTGGGGTTGTCACACGAGACACACTTAGAAACACTTACTTCATTCCTTACCATACATGTACTACAATCCCACTGCCCTTCCTTCTTTGCAAAAAGACTGCCAAAATCTTTTTGTGAAGTGCTTTCAGGGCCTACAAACTTGAAAGATGAAGCAGATGATGTGGTTGCCTGCAAACTGTTTGAGGGATTTGTAGCTTGGCACGCAACACATTTTAGTGCAGAGGGTTCATTCCGTAAGCAGCATGTCTCACAATCCCACTGCCCTGCTTTCTTCATAAAGGCAGAACCAAACATACCACCCTGTGTGTCTGGGACATTTTTAAAACCTGACACAGTTTTAACATTGATCTGGCTGGAATGTTGACAGGAAACACATTCCTTGTTTGCCGTGTCATTCATAGCAGAACACTTGCTACATATCCACTGTTCTTTGGCCTTTTTAAATTGGTCACCAGATGCAGATTTGCTATTTAAAATGTCCTTACTAAATGTAAAAGATGATGGTGACATGCCTTGCGAACTTGCTCCACTGTTGATTTGTTTGGTGTCAATCGTAGTGGATACATTTTTAGAGCAGTTACTTAGATTAGGAGATTGACAACAGACACAGGCAACTGACTTTTCCGCGTTCTTTGCAAGACAAACCTCACATTGCCATTCGCCTTGTTTTAAGCCAAACTGAGACCCAAAGGAAAGTTCTGGTGTGGGCTTTGTTACGGCCTTTGGTTTGTCTTTATCATGTTTCAGGAGGACAGAACCGCTATCCGTAGTCTTCTGGAGATTTTGTGCCTCCTCAAACTTAGTCTTGAAAAGCAGGGCTTCATCTGCAGTCTTGAAACGAATTGCAAACTGCTCTGGCTTCGGCATCTCGTCAGCATAGTCATGAGCATGCCACACATAGGATTTGTCAGATCCTGAAAGTGGTTTTAGTTTCATTTCTGTATTTATTAAATGGTTTGCACAAATCTTTAGCACTTGCTCTCTTCTCATCAGCAAACGTATCTTGCCTGATACACGGTGCTTTAAAATTTTTACATTTCCTAAACCTCTCTCCTTCCATTCTTTAGTGTCAACATCAAAACGGAAGAGTTTGGCTCTATTGCAGAACATCTCCTCCTCATCCTCTTCACCAGTTTTTACTTCAATCTTTTCTGGTAAAGGTACCACGGGTTCAAAATGTGGCCCATCTTCTTCAGGCACAGACTCACAACTTTCGTTCTGCTCTTCTTTTAACTCTGTAGTGAAGGCTGAGGATGCAAAAGTTGACTTTCCAGAACTGTGGAAATTAAATACATTGTCGCTTTGCCCAAAAGTTGAAATATTGTCCTGAGCCTGTTTTGTGCCTTCATTGAAGTTGGTTAAGATACATTTTTCACCAAACCTGAACATGTTACGTGAATCAGCAGCATTTTCAAAATTGGATGGTTTCTTGCCTGGCTCTTGTGCAGGTTTGTCAGATGTTAAAAGGCGTAAAAGACATTCGCTACCTGCACTTGTTGGTGTACCAGACTGAGAAGAGGAAAAGGTGAAGTCTCCGTCATTAGATTTGAAATTGGAGTTAAATTTAAAAGTTGATCCTGTGGTAGACTGCAATGGAGCTGTAAACTGAGAGGGTTTTGGTCCTTCATTTTGTTCGACTAACACAAAGTTATTTTTCCCAAACTCTATCTTTGACCCATCTGGCCTGGCTGTTTGAGGTCCTAAAGCAGCTTTAGTAAAATAGCCTGGCTCGGGAAGTCCTGGGTTTGCAGTGTTTTGAGGCAATGTGTAGTTATAAAACTCATCCGCTTGAGGAGACAGAATATTAGTTGCTGGAGACTCAAAACGTAAGGCTGGTGGACAAATAGCAGTGTTTGGGACTGGTGGGGTATGCATGGCATACATGTGCTGCTGAGTTGTCATTCTATTCACCGGATACACAGCAGTCTGTGGGGGAAGAAAAAAAGGAACACATTCAATTGCTTCCAAATGTAACCAAGTCACCTGTATAAATACAAGATGCCACCTATTCATCAGGCCGATATGGAGAAAAAAAACCTCAAATTCAGCTATAATGCATGACCATCTTACATATAATTCTGTGCATGATCATTAGAAACCTAACTGCATCATCATCATTTTAATGGATGTATTTTACCATCACCTAAATTGGTTCTTAGTTACATTAAACAAAAACTGTAAAATGATCACATCCAATGCTTAATCTGAATAAGAGGGACATTTTTTACAGAGGCTGCACAGGTTGATTGTTCGGGAGACATCATATTGCACATGGTAAATTAGTCAAATAAATAACAAACGGGGAAATACAACACACTGAGTAACATGGACACTGCACACTTCATACCGTTATAAACGTACCTTGGTTGGAGTAACGTTGGTTACAGGTCTAAGAAGCTGTGGAGGATTATATGCTGGTGACTGTGCATAATAACTATGTGGAGCTGTAGAAACTGAAAAAACCAACAAAATATATTATTACAGAAGTAACTTGATACAACATCAATACAGTAATATCACTTATCTTGCCCTAATCAGAAAAATCAGCCTGCATGAATATCCAAAAACTGATAACCTACATATAAAAACCAACAACCCTTTAGAGCAAGGGTTCTCAACAAGTGGTACTAGTATCACTAGTAGTACTCAGAGCACAGTCTGGTGGTGCTTGGGGAGAATGGGCAGGAAAACATATGAGTATGTGTCTACATGACATGCTAAGAGGCGCTAGACCCAATTCCATAGTAGGTATTTCCCCCCACAAAAGCTGAGAGCTGCTGCTTTAGAGATAACATGAAAATGATGAATGCTTTTTTCTAGTAACATGTGCATCTCTTAGTGTTAACAGTCAATAGAAAGAAATGATGCATTATTAAAAATTAGGTAAAAAACTATTTAGAATACACATTTTAGCTCTTATTTGATTGCTCATTCAAGATTAGAGTCAACATTTTTGATTGCAACTTTCTCCAAATGAAAACTGCAAGACTAACTATCAGTAGCTTCCCCATTACTTACATACCAAATACTAGAATATATGCAGGACAAAACTGCCAATCACAGCATTAACAACATCAAAAAAAGTCTGCAAAACTCTTAGATATTCGTTTATCATATGAAACTGCTTTAAAGATCTTAAATATAATCTGTACCTATTTTCTCACACAATTTATAGAACACATTGAAAGAAAAAAAAAAAAGATAGGAAAAGGCATGCACACCTGTTAATGGGGCATCATAATAACTCTGAGTTATATGGTATCCATCTGTTGCTGTTTCAGAGCTAAATACATCAGCAGGCCAACGGTTGGATGTTACAGTGGCAACCGAATTATTCATTCTTAGCTCTTGGACTTCTTTCTGCAAAACAATATACCGTAACATAACAAACATTCCTTGCAATGTATTTGATATCCAGTTATTGTGTACACCTCAGTGTGATTTAACTTAGTAATTTAAATGCCACAGACCGGTGTAAATTAATCTCCCCAGAACTAGCACGTATATGAAACAGGAACCGAGACCTAACTGAGGTTTAGATACCTTAAAGCACATTTCTCCACAAATAATTGGAATAATAGGAATAATATCATAAATGTTCTTTTAAGAGTTGACCAATATAGTGAACAGTCAGAACAATAATATCAAAAAACTAATTATGAAATAAACAGCCAGTCCATTATCAATCTTGTATATTCTGATCCAAAAACACACGGTTCAACAAATACACAGGAGATGATTATAGGACATGTTACTATTTTAATACCCACTGACCTTTAAGGCTTCAACTTGCTGAACAAGCTCTTCAATTAATGCTTTCTGGTCTTCTGCCCAGGGTGGTGGTGTCCTTGATGAATACTGTCGTAGAAACAAAGATAAAACTTCAGTAACACAAACATGGAAATGCTCAGGTTTTTTTTTTCAACCTTTTACAAAGAGATAGAAATACCTTGGCTGTTTTGCCAGGTGATATAGAGAATTTGGATGGAGAAGGCGTAGAATGTTTTATTGCAGATGCAGACATGAAAGACTGTGCATCTCTGCCATTTGGGCTACGTTCTTCACAAACTTCTCCAAGACTTTGCCTCAAATCATCCAGCATCTCTTCAACAGACTCAACAGGCACAGGGAGCTGCAATGAGAGCATAACATAAAACATACTCCTCTCAAAAACAATTTATAGAAGCAAAACAGTCTAAAAACATCTAACACACAGTCACGCTCCTGAACAGCAATCATGCAGTCTCCATTTAATAGATGTTTACTTATTGTGCCTTTAACTTAAGTAACTCTGGATAGGACAAATGAGTAGTAGTTGTGATCAAAGATACAAATATCATGCAGAGATTTCAATATATATATTTTAGATGTCATCCGTCACATTTAGTTTTCCACCAACTCTTTTTAAGATTTCAGTCACTAGCACAGATACTGAAAGCTGCATGGACAGTCTTCCAAAACATTTACCTCAAAGCTACAGGATAACTTGCCATATACTACAAAACTTATCACTTTAAAAAGAAAAATACGGACTATATTACAAGAAGACCATCCAGCAAATGTAAGGGGCAGATTCTATTCTGCACAAAGTGCTTCATAAACTACACAAATCATTTTCACACTGGGTGCTATGTGTACATCTGTGAATGTGACGACATGAAAAGTAACATCTATCTTTGTATCACATAAGACAAGCTTAAAAGTACAAAGGCATCATGTAATACATGAACTCCAGTTTATAGCATAACAGACATGTTCAGACACATACCTTGCAAAGCATTAATAAATGGGAGCATTTTAAGGAAACAATTGCAATTTGCCTTAAATGATACTAAGTAATATGTAAATAGTTATGTATTTACTGTTTCATTGAAAATAACAAAGGGTCGTATCCAGAATTAATAAATACAGTAACTTATACTCTACGTGCTTAAGTTAGCTGTCAGCTGGATGTTAGGACGGAATCACAAGACAATTCATAAACAATCATATTTAAGTAAATTGTAACGAATAGAAATTGCTCAAAGTATTGGGGTTTGGAGTAAAATTTGGTGGAGGGATTCTAAAGGTTTAAGCCAACCAGAATTTCTTAATTCAAAATCAAAGTAAAAACCAATGTAAACATTGACTAGGGTTAAGTGTAGAAGTCCATTAACATACTAAAAAACAAATATGCAGCAAGGGAAACTGTCACATCTCAATTGAAAATAATCATATTACCTTATCGGTCAACGAAGGGTCTACTGAAATGTCACTAAGAATCTTAAGCAGATAAGATTTACATTTCTGCACACAGATTTGATGTTCATCTTGCTCCTCAGATGACAGAATATCATTATCTATATCCTCGCCTCTTTGATGATATACCTAGAGAAAAAGTAAAAACTTCACATTGTAACATACATTTTCCAATCTCATTCATACTGTGCAGAACTCGCACGCAGTTCACATAACTAGCAGGGGCTGACTATTCCACTCTCCTGACAGACAGACCAGTATAAAAGAAATAAAATATTGCCAATAAGAATATTGTAACAGACCATGTGTATTTATTTATATGGAATATAATATGTTCTAATGGATGCTGCAATCACAAAATTTGTGGGCTCAGAAAAACACTTTATAGGGTCAAAGAACAAACCATTATACCTCCCGTGATCTGTTCTGTGATCGAAAAGAGCATAGTAACTGCAGCCAAATATGTGCATACCATTGTCTTGCAACCTAGGTATAGAGCCCTAAAAGCACCAGACTACTAAATGGGGATCAATAGCACAATATTACATTCTGTAAAAAAAACAAACACAAGTGTTCTGCAGGAAATACACACCAGAGCAAGATTCCAATAGGAAGCCACACTCTTTATAGCTTCCAGAGCTAGAATGGCATCATCATTTTTCCCATCGATAAGATCCATTTTTGCAAATGAAATACCAGCCTCATCTTCCAAATCCCTTACTTCAGATAACTAAGTGGAAAAAAAACCCAACAATGTAAAGTATATGCAACTCGAGATTATGCAGTATTAACACACCAACTGAAGCCCCATTTCATCCTTTTGCAATCTAAAACAAGTTAGGGAATAAAACATCAAAACAGTATTGTCATTTTGCATTTTGTATATAGATATGTATAGCTATATATCTATATACATCTCTCTATACATATACATGCATAGACACTTATTAATTTATTTATTTTTTACAAAAGTCCAAAGTTACAGATACAAGATTACAAAGAAAATGTATCCGATTATAAAGAAGGTTTTGCTACCAATGTTAAATCCTTTACTCCGATTTCACAGTGTATGTAGGACAAATAGACGTACACATTGAATAGGAAACAAAAAAAAAGAAAAAAAAAAAAGAACAGCTTACAACTTGGCAGTTTAAGGATGCAGAATATACAGCTGCACCTCGAGAAAACATGCACTTTTTAAAAGGTTTTTCACATTCAGTCAATTTCTGAAGATAAACATATAATGACACGAGTATTTGAATTAAATACTGATACCTTAATATCTATGCTGTGGAAGTGTTTGAACAGAGGGTCAACTGGTTCAGGGATGCTCTTCTTCTGTTTCACAAGGTCTAAAAGAGGCAAAACTTTCTTCCAGTAGTGGATGCAGCGGACCATATAATCCCTTTGGTCATAGAAGGAATTCAAGTTGCTACCCTGAAATGGCAGATAAAAAACTACATATTTAACCAATCATTTCCCTTCATGCACGTCTTTGAACAATACATCTATGAGTATTACTACCACGATGATGTGATTATTGCAATATGAATATGATGAATTTACTTACTATAGTGAAAAGACTCCTTGCCCAATGTATGAGGATGGCTGGTTGCAGGCCATGCTTTTCCAAGGCTCGCAGAGTGTTTAGTTCATGCTGAATCACAAGACGAAGTTTTGCTGAAGTACCAGGTCTGTATAGAATTCAAAATAAAATTAACCCAAAACACAACTAACCAGGTAACATGATTTTTGGATACACCACAACTGAAGATTGTGAAATGCATTACTTACTGCGCCTTCTTGTGAATGAGGGAGTACACAGAATCCCACCATGATTTCTGCTTGTCTGTGAAAAGCTGCTTGCAGATTGGTAAAGGTAAGCAACGCAGCTGATGGCAGACATTTGAGGTATTACGATTACCTTGCAGCTGAAGATGACATGTGTAGACAACTCCAAGTAAAAATGCCTTAGAAAGAAAAACATGTTGAGTATTTTAAATTCAGTTCAGAAAACAATTTCCAAATGCATTAAAAAAAAATTGGAGTGTTAGAAGACTCTAGTTTAAAAACAAAAAGGATAACAGGTTGTACTATGCACATGGGCAAAACCAAAATGAATTTAATGGAGAGGCAAATTCATTTTATCCTTTGCATTCAGGTACAATGCTTTATTTTTGTTTATTGCACAGGCACTGTCCAGCTTTACATTTAAACAGTTATTTAAACTTAGGACAGAAAACAACTCAATACTAATACTGTTTAATGCATCACACACTATATGGACAAAAGTATGCGGCCGCACCGGTTAAGTATTGAATTCTGGTGTTTCTAACAGACCCATTGCCACAGGTGTATAAAATAAAGCACCTAGCCACGCAGTCTGCATTTGTGATACAAAATGAGTTGTTCTGAAGAGTTCAGTGACTTCAGACGTGTGCTGTGACAGGATGCCACCTTTCCAATAAGACGGCTTGTGAAATTTCATCTCTGCTGGATACGGTCAACTGTGAGTGATATTATTAGCAAGTGGAAACATTTAGGAACAGCAACTAAGCCACGAAGAAAGCGGTAAAACAATTCAGGGTCAACAACTGCTATGTTGCATGGTGCATAAAGAGTTGCCAATACGGTTTCCAATTAATGGAATGGGTTTCCATGGCTGAGCAGCCTCACATGACCAAGCCCAAAGCCAAGCAACAGATGGAATGGTGTAAAGCAGTGTTCCCCAACCTAAGTCCTCAGGGACCACTAACAGTCCATATTTTCTAGGTTTCCGTAAAGAATCACAAGTGATATAGGGCCGGATTCAGAGATCCAGCCACAACGCAATCGAGGCCGGAGTTTTGCGAAAAGTGCTACTGCGCATGTGCAGTAATTTTGGAACGTAATCTACGTTACTACTTGCAACGTAGATTGCGTACACACGCGGTTTTAAAGACCACGAGTACGCAATCTACGTTGCAAGTAGTAACGTAGATTACGTTCCAAAATTACTGCGCATGCGCAGTAGCACTTATCGCAGAACTCTTGCCTCAATTGCATTGCGGCCAGAGCTCTGAATCCGGCCCATAGCAGCACCTGTGGAGCTTTTAAAATGTGACAGTTAGTAATGAACACACCTGTGCTCCAGCAGTGACACCTGGAAAACATGCACTGTTAGTGGTCCCTGAGGACTGAGGTTGGGGAACACTGGTGTAAAGCACACCGACAGTGGAAGTGTGTTCTGTGGAGTGATGACTCACCCTTCTCTATTTAACAGTGGTATGTGCAAGCCTGGGTTTGGCAGATGGCGGGAAACGTTACCTGCCTGACTGCATTAAGCCAACCGTGAAGTTGGTGCAAGAGGGATAAGGTTATGGGGCTGTTTTTCAGGGTTTGGGCTAGGCCCCTTATCTCCAGTAAAGGGGAATCTTACTGCTTCAGCATACTAAATTCTAGACAATGCTACGCATGCAACTTTGGGCAACAGTTTGGGAAAGCCATTTTTATTCAAGCATGTATCCCAGGGCACAAAGAACTTGACTGGCTTGTACAGAGCCCTGACCTCAACCCCATTAAGCACCTTTGGGATGAACTGGAACGGAGCCAGGCCTACTCGTTCATCATCAGTGCCTGAATGCACATTGGCACAAATTCCAACAGAAACACTGCAAAATCTTGTGGAAAGCCTGTTACACTGGAAATCGTTACAGCTGCAAAAGTGGGACTAAAGACCGCCATAAAATAGAGTGATTATCGGCCCAATTATCGGGTGATTGGGCAAATATTCGCTCTATTTAGTGGCCAAGATCGTTTTTCCAAACGCCAAATAAACGCACCAGAAACACTCGGGTGCGATTATTTGGTCTTTTGGAAAGTTTAATAAATATTGGGAGAAAACTCCCGATATTTTAAGGGAGCCAATCAGAAAACTGAATGGCTCCCTGTCCCTGCAATAGACGCTGCTCCATATCTATGTACAAAGCTGCTATGTCAGCTTCAAATTATACCTTCAAAGCTGTCAGAGCAGCATAGTACATAGATATACAGCAGCGGCTATTGCAGGGAGTAGTACAGATAGGGATCTGCCGAATCCGCACTGTGTGAAGAGCGGCTATGGCTTATTCTTGTCTGTATTTCTCCCTGTACCGCTGCTGCAGATCTATGCACTATGTTGCTCTGACAGAGCAGCTTTGTACATAGCTCGGCAACAGCGCCATAGAGAGCCCTGCCTCGCCCCTCCCCTCTTCTGCTAGGATTATCGGTCACAGCAGAGGAGGTGTATGGTGCAGATAACAGGAGATTTCCCTTGCGCAAAATAGTCCCGTTTATAGACCGATAATCGCTTTAGTGTATGCCGGCCTTTACTCCATATAAGTATATGTATTTGAATACAATGTCATTACAGTCCCTGTTGGGGTAATAGTCAGGCATCCAAATATATTTGTCCATACAGTGTATGCAGTTTGTTTTCTCTGCACAATGTTATAAAAATATACAAATAGAATTATTATCTATAAATTCAAGCAAACCTGTAATATGTTAAATTATTATGATGCTAAGAATATCAATATACCTCAAGATCAAGAATACAAATTGATTCTGGTGTATTTGTTTCTAATCTTGAAGTTTCCTGAGGTAACCGAGGGAACATTTGCTTAAGCCACTTGTGAAGGTTAGGCAATGAAGACATATAGTGCCATTGTAGTCCAAGCCAGGTTAAGTGCTGGAGATTGCCATCGTGTGCACGAACTGCACCTACAATAAAAAAACTTCAGCTAAATTGCAAAGTAGATAAAAATTGTCTTAAAACAAGCACATATGTCTCTATCTCTCGATCGGTTGATAGATTAGATATACGCTCAAGTAAAACAAACTCTGGTATCACCATAAGTATTTTAGCAGACCTCCATAACTTTCTATCCTGTTGCAGAAGAGGAACAGTATTTCTAGGTCTAATATCTGCTAGGAGATTTCAAATTGAGGACCATCCCATGTGATCTATAGGACCTTGCTCTACAGCCGAGAGTAGACTCAATGGTTTGGCACAGTAAAACAACTTAAAGTGCGATAAGGCCAGTTCAGCATCATCCTTATGACATTGAAGAAACCCCAAATGTGTATTCTAGCACCACTACCAGCGTAGATCAATGAGATCTGCCCATTAATAGTCTGGAAGACATGGTGGGTACAAATATTTGGGCTATAAAATCATTATATGATCAAACAAAATTAATTCCTGGACTTGGAGAGAGGGAGATTCAGGCAGATCAGACTTTGTTATATTGCTTGGCTACCTTTAAGTCACATGGAATATAACAGAGAAATGAAAAAGACAAATCAGATGCTTGGTTGCATAAAAAGAGGAATTAGCAAGAGAAGTAGTAATACCACTTTATAGGGCATTAGTAAAACCTCTTCTGGAATCAGGGCTAGTGCTATGTGGTAAGCAGGGGTGCAGACATATAATTGAAAATATAGGGGGGAATGGAGACACATGATTGAAAATACTGGAAGGGGGCTGGAGAGACATGATTGAGAACTGGAGACACAAGATAGGGATACTAGGAGCAGGGAAGAGATGCATTGGGAGTACTGGGAGGCTGGTGAGACATGAATGATATATAGTCTGTATTATGTGGCGGTTTTTAAGATGAAGTGGGAATTGTACAGCAGAGACTAGTACACTATTGTATAGTGGTGATTATGAATTACTTTCTTTTATTGTGGTCACAAGATTGTGTTTTATGACACTTACTATAATCTAGGATGGTGACTGGTGTTAAATAAGGGCGCAAATTTAAAGTTCGCATAAAGGACATAAATACATTAAAGACTGTGCACAGAACTAAAATAGTACGATTACCAGAGAAACTAAACATGTATAGCTTGGAGCAGAGAAGGGACAATGGGAGATATGAGAGGAGGCACCCGCATTGCCATGTTAAATCTCAGCAATGGGAAGGCTATCTTAAAGTGCACAGTGAAAACGGTTATTGTTATAGAATATAATGTATATGGAGGTATTTATGGCCCTTCTAAACTAGATTTGCGGAAATTGTTATTTTAAGGAAGCTCTGTTATATCTCACCAAATGTTAATGAATGAATATATTAAACCTAAAAAAAAACCACAAACGCCAAAATTAATGTTCTGCCTCCAGCTATGCTAATGTTGAAGTAGTCTTACCATGGTCATATCGACGTAGCTCATTTAGATCTGGTGTTTCACAGCTTATATTTCTTATGTCATCAGTGCCCAGAAAAGAATTTTCCATTGACAGCTGGTTATCAAACACAAACTTCAGCAAACTGGCTTGACCACTAGGGTTGGCAAATGTTTCTGTGACATCTTTCAGGAAATCATCTTTGCCGTGGCTCAGGGACAGTAGTAAATGACCTGTTTAAATAAAAATAAAAAAAATACCAAATTGCTCAAATATTTTAATCAACTCTGATGCATTACCCAACAAATAAATCTAAAGACAGTTTATGCTCTAGTCTTTGCCTCATAGAGCAAAGAAAGTGATGGCAGATAAGAGCCACATGGTCCATCAGTCTTCCCAGTGATTTATTTAAAACTATACTGACCCTGGACCCTATTTACCCTCGATTTAGGATATGCTTCTATTTAGCACAAGCATGTTTAAACTGTTCTACTGTTTTAGCCGCAGCCACCTCAGATGGGAGGCTATTCCACTTATCACCCTCTCACTGAAGAAACTTTTCCACACATTTCCTTTGAATCTACCACCCTCCAGTTTATATTCAGGCCCTTGTGTTCTATTACACCTCTTCCTCTGAAAAATGCTACCCTCCTCTAGCCGGTCACAACCCTTGATATATTTGAAAGCTGCTATCATGTCCCCCCTCTCCCTTCTCTGCTCCAAGCTATACATGTTTATTTCTCTAGCCTTTCTTGGTATGTTATGTGACACAGGCCATGGACCATTTTAGTTGCTCTTCTTTACGCAGTCTCCAACGTATTTATGTATTTCTGGAGATATGGCCTCCAGAACTGAACACAATATTCTAGGTGAGGTCATACCAACGATCTATAAAGGGGCATCACTACTTCCCTCTTTCTGCTACTAATTCCTCTCCCTATGCAACAAGCATCTGACTTGCCTTTCTCATTGCTTTGTTACATTGCTTGGCTACCTTTAAGTCATATGAAATAATGACACCTCAATACATTATACCCCAACCAAACTGTTAGGACTATAACAAAAGATAACTGGAGTAAAAGTCAAGTCAGCCTCTCATGTATCTATTTCTGAAGCTCCTTTGTTGTTTTTTGTATGTGGGAAGGGGGATAGGGAAGGGTTCAGAGTTTCTGCATTACAACGCTCATAATTCTTTTTGGCGTTTCTACATGAAAATAATTTAAACCATGCGCATGGTTAATACATGCATGTAAAGAGCAGCTTATCGCTAAACTACACCTGCAAAAATGGATGTAAACAGAAGGTGGCTTTATCAAGGAGATAATACATCAGCAACAATACATATTGTTAGATACAAAAGTCATGTTGGTATTTAAAGAGAAATAGCTAATGCACACAAAAGACTTAGTTTAACAATTGTAACAATTGTGTGTATTGGTTATCTTAGATATGTTAGAAACAAATTCCTAACGATAACAATATATTACCTGTTTGACTCTGTCGGTCACATGCCAAACCTTCAAGGATATTTTGTAAATGTTCATCTCCATTTATTGGTTTATTCCATGGTACCTAATCAGTAAAGGGAGGTGGGAAAAAAAAAAAGTTGACTTATTGGACTACACACCATATATTTTGCTTTAAGTACGTGAAACTGATCGTAGTACTATGCTTGCGTTAACTTACCTGGAAAGCCAGAAGATAACAAAGGGCAGCAGGCTCTAACAAAGCCTTCCATTGTTGTTCACTGTGCTGACCCATTTTGAGTAACTGGGTTCCTACATGCATGTAGTAATGACCTCGCATTTCAGAAAACGTGATAGACAGGTCATCCGTGCCACTCACATGAGGTTTCATCAAAAGTAGTGCCTGATCAAAACTAAAGGAATGAAGCAGAAATAGTCATCTCCATTATTCTGTTTGTCTGGAAACACCATGTTTTTTTAATACGAGTTATCACAATGAAATATATTACTAGCTATGAATAATTACTAACAAACGTGCAGATCAATGTGCTGTAATTGCAGGAAGGCTGTGAAGGAATGAAAGGGTTATTAATAAACAAGCGTCTGCTCAAGGATATAGTTGATGATTAAGGTATAGGACAAACGCAGCAGTGCTTTTAAAGCATTAAAAAAATCTTATGAATTAGAACGTTATAAAAAATATTAACGATAAACTTATGAAGGGCCAAAGGTAACTGGAATGATTAAAAAATGTAATAGAAAAAAAATGAATGTAGAGGGAAAGTATTACATTACTGAGATAATAATGGGTGGTCACCTGGTGACCACATACTGAAAACATTAAGTTGTCCTGGAAAATACAACGGAATGGAGGCAACGCCCAACCTTGACCTTTCTTCAACAACAGACCAGATCTCCACATAACAGCATCAGACATTAACGTTAGACTGCTCCAGCAGGATAGACAGAGCATTACATTACTATCTATAAGATTGATTTGTTTTGCATTAAATGGTCTATTAAATATTCGTCCTATTATGTTCTTTTAAGAAACAGCAGAATTTTCCCCAGACTCAACCAATAGCATCCACAGACCTTCCATACACAATTTTAGGAGCTAAACACTGATGTAAACAGGAGATGGCTTTATCAAGGAGATGGTAAATCAGCAACAATAGCTATACATACTGTTACACACAAAGGTAGGCAAAAACTTAAAGCACAAAAGAGATAACTTCTTACAGGATTTGCTTTATTATAGACTTTGTAAAGTATTGAAGATGTTAAATAATTTAGGGATTGTATCTGTGTACCCTTATTAGGAACATACTGAAATGAATGTGTTTGAATGTTTGACAACTGCTCCCTAAATTACGATAGAGAAATGTTGCTTTAAGAATAAATGCATAGTTTGGGCAGGTTGGCATGTAAAGGGAATTTGATAATGCATACAAAACACAACCAAAACAAAAAGTCAATAGACCTTCCATACACAATTTTAGGGGCTAGAAATAAAAATTAAAACAAAAGTTAGGAATATGGCTTAAGCAGGGTACACACTGGGGCTTTCCAGCAGATAATCTTTCCAATCCCACAACCAGATAACTTACCAATGTGTATTGTACAAAGATCTCCTAACAGACACAGTACACACTTGCAAAATGCAAGATATTTTTCCATTGTTGATCTGGCATATTAGGAGCTGCAATAGATCATGTCAAAGGATCAAGATTTTTGAGCATCTCTGGACAGTACACGCTGGTAAGATATTTGGTGAAACAGTTTTGATTGGGTGATTGGAAAGATTATCTGTTGAAAAAACCCCATTGTGTACCCAACCATACTTCCTAAATTACAGATGATATTTTGCTTATCTAAAATTTTATGAGTGGTCTCAATTTTGTCTCTACAAATGTATAGTCTTATGATCACAAATATGGCATGCAAAACATTATTAGTTTCTCAAATTTTTTTTGATCACCCATAAAACAGTTTGTCACTGGCACACTTGCAGCCAAAACTTCAATTCTGAGCTATAACTTCTAAAGAGGAATCTATTTATAATAATCAAAATGTTAAGTATTACCTTTCAAGTGCTAGCTTGCTTTCCTGTGCATCCCTGTTAGAAAGTGTTAGGACCACAACGTCTGCATGTGCAAGCAACAGTTCTCTGCTCATTGATCTCCAATTGCTTTTGTCTGACGCAGGTTTAGAAGATAAGTACTCCTGAAGAGCAGATATGTTACAAGATTAAAGATATAAGTTAATAGGACATCAAGGCAGAAAAGAGTTAGAGGGCTGCATGTAGAAGTACAAAAGGTAAAACAATTCAGAAGATCAGGACAGAAGATAACCATATACCTGTAGCACTTGCACAACACATGTGCACCATTCCAAATTAGTTCGTAAAGCTCTTCTTTCTGGTTTGAGACAGTGCACTACAGCTTCTTCTAATCTTTTATCAGACCGAAATAATTCTACAAGTCTGATATTCAAATGTACGTCATTAGGCCGGGCAAACAGCTCAGACTGAAGCAAATCAAACAACCGATTCCAGCCAACTTCCCCTTGAGAGATCAGCATCTGCTCCTGGATGGGGTGGAGAGGAAAGGCAGAGAACAGAAAAAATAATGTAAATACAATGTCTATTCATTTGACTTATGTTACGTAATACATTATAATGGATGTTTCGTGCAGTATGAGCTCTGTGAAAACAATATAGCTTACTTTCAGTTTGTATATAACAGGATTGCCTGGGAAAAGCTTGGATGCTCTTTCCACCCAGTATTCTGCTCTGCCATCTGTGACATTCATAGTACAAATTAACTCTGCAATCTTCAGCACAAGATCTTTCTGAGTAGGATTTAATTCGAACGAACGCTGAGAGGGAGGAAAGAACAAAGACAGAATATTAACTTTACATATTTTATTTTAATAGTTTACACCATTTGACTACAGTTAAACTACAATGTACCTTGTAGCAACCAACAGCTTTTTCAACGTTCCCTTCAATCTCAAAAAGATGCCCAAGGAATCTGTGAGCTTTTGGATCCCTCTCCTGAACATTAATGTAAGATGACACATTCCTGAAAAACATTACGAGTTTATATGTAAAAATATTTTATATAGTTATAGGAGACAGTAACAAAAAAAAAAAACTTTACTAAATTTAATATGGACCAGATCACCAGATACAGTGCTCTCCCCAGAAAATTTTGTCAGCTGGGTGATAAACTTTTTAACTCATTGCTATAAAGTAGCAATCAATACACCTAGAGACTATTTAGTGTATCCATAAAATACACTGAAATACAAAGAATACCATTAGATTTATATGTGATTATAATAGTGAGGCGCACATAGGACCGAATCCTGACCCAGTGTTCTCCCCAGAAAATGTTGTCAGCTGGGTGGTAGTAAATAGTAGCTGGGTGGGCGCAGGGTGATATTTGCAAAAAATAATACTTGACAAGGCTACAAACATCCATTCCCACTGCGGAGCTCCTCACTGCTGCTGCACTACTGGGAACTAAGCTTTTAAGGCATCAGAATCTGCCCTTCTTGTATCTATTTGTTCTGTTGGTTGTGATCTACTGGTTGAGGCAATGAGACAGGGCTGGTGCTGGGGTGTTCAACACCCCCCTACAAACTATAAATTTGTGCCCTCCTGTTTAACAATTTAACATTTAACACCAGTAACCACCCTACATTACAATATCCATGTGAGCATTATAAAATACCGAACACATTCTTGTAACAATAAGAGAGCAAATCCAAGTCTCTACTATACAATACAAACCGCTTCCTAGTCTCTACTATACAATACAAACCGCTTCCTAGTCTCTGCTGTACAATTCCCACTGCATCCAAGTGACTGCCAACAATACTAACCAGTGGTCGAAGTGTAAATTTAGAAGTGGTGGTATAGACATTTAGAAGTGCCGATATAAAAATAACAGAAGTGAATGGAGATTTATAGCTTTTTTTATTAAACCAATGGGAGAAGTGACGGTATGTTATAGCCCTGTATACCCCCTCCTTTCCAGCCCTGATACTAACTTCATCCTAGTGACCGCCATACAATCCACACTACATCCTAGAGACTGCAGAACAATACAGACTAGATATTAGGGCCATTCCATACAGACATTATCGTAGTAACCCCAACCTATATTTTTAAAACCTCTCATATAATGGCTTTACTCCTTTGTGTGTGAATGATGCTGATGTGACCTTAGGTCATGTCAATGACACAATCACACTGAAGGAAGCTGCAGGTACTGTATGAGTCTCAGCGGACAGTGGTCGTCCTCTGATAGGTTGTACAGACTTTCTACTGCTTCTGATAGGCAACGGTGCAGCAGTTCCAGAAAGACTTTACAGCCCAATGGAGGACAGCAGGGACTGAAAGCTGGAGATCATGATCAGCGTGTTGTTCAGGTCTGGCCGGGTGGTAAGCTAAAATAGCCGGGTGGAGCACCCGGTTAAAAGGCCCTGGGGAGAACACGGAGATCCAAAGTGAAAATAAAAGGAAAGTTACACCTGGGCAAAACCATTTTGCTAGGGAAATGTCCCATTATCGGCACCATACACCTACTCTGCTGGGACCGATAATCCTAGAAGAAGAGGGAGGGGGAACAGGGCTCTCTATGTTGCTGCTGCTATATGTCTATGTACAAAGCTGCTCTGACAGCTTTGAAGGTATACTTTAAAGCTGTCAGAGCAGCACAGTACATAGATATACAGCAGCGGTTATTGCATGCAGTAATACTGACAAAATCAGCCAAAGCCTTACTTCCTTCACACAGCTTTACTCTTCCCATTTTTCCTGCTTCCAACACATCAATTTCAAGAAATTACTGTCCTAATTTAACTCGCGCTTGATTCAAGTCACTTGTTTGTGATTTTACGGATTTTTGGTTGATCAGTGTAGGATAGCACTTAAGAATTTTTCCTTACAGAATCCTAAATCCTTAATCAACACATGCATTACTTACATCCATTCATGCTCCCATTAGAAGCTCTCTTTTCACATATTGCCAGCTCACCTCATAATCATTAAACTAAATTCCCTAATCATTAGTTTGTACCTACTAAAACAAATAGCCTTTCAGAAATGTTGACGTTCCTACCAATTCTGGGCCCTTCTGCACCAACACGGTCATTCCCTATATGCAATTGCTCATAAAAAAACAAAATAAATAGAGTAGTTGCAGCCAGACACAAAAGATGCAAAGAAACCAACAGACCTTTTAAACATGGGAGCACCACAATGGTTTCCTACTTTCAGAAATCACCTACTTAATATGTAATTACTGCAATGGCAGAAATAAGTCAACTGAGCTATTAAAAAAGTTCTACAATATCTAAGGGGCAAATTCAACTGACCGCAAAGACAGGAATAAGCAAAGTGCACCTATTTCCCCATCACAGTAGCCAAAATTCACAGATTTCCATTAGGCGGAATTTAAAACCCACGATATAAACTTATGACCAAGCTTTGTGATAAATTTAATTTGCCCCTAAGGACCCGATTCAATCACAATGCCCAGTTGCTGCACTTTTTCCACATTTACATCACAGAGTAATTGAATCAAATCCTAAAAGTTGATAGCAAAGTAAACTGTTCAACATACATCAGAAGTCGTGTAAGATGACAAGTATAAGGAAAGATTACCTCTTGGCAAGATCATATTCCTTTGCTTCATAGTATAGCTTTGCAAAGAGGAATCCTTTCATGGATTTCTAGAAGAGAGAGATGTTCATTATTCACATAAGATAAGCACAACTTTAACGATTGCAAAACCATTGCACCCTAATTCAATGTAGTAGGCAGCCTAGTAACCAGCATGTCATCAATGTCACTCCAAGATTCTGCCTATCTATTGTGGGAGACAGGTCCATATTATAGAGATTATATAGACTACAGCCTGTCAATGTGTACAGAACAACAAGGCGTCCCCATAGAACCGGCTGCTCATGTAATGGACCTCAGCACATCCGTAATGCGTTCACGTGCCGGTACCGGTCTCTAGCACATGTGGTAAACATGTCGGAATCATCACCTCTCGGGGAGATGCAGCATTGCTCTGGACACCCTCGATATATTTCTGTAGCTCCGCTTTGCTGCGTCTCATGGTGAAGCGGCGGCCCTGCCGAGCCAGACACAACAGCGAAAACTTCACGAATGGCGCTCGCTCAGGACTGGCGGCCTAACGGAAATGACGATCCTGCGTGACGCTCTCCCAATATTCAATTTTGAGAAAGCCCTATAGAATGACAGGGAGGGGAAGCCGGGCCGTGACGTCACGGACAGCCTGAAGTCTCGTTCTCTTGATGTGATTCTCGCTGGGTCTCACATCACGTGATAATAACATTATCTGCTCGTTACCATAATCGACGATAGACCATGTAACATAACTTTAACATGCTATATACCATGCTATCACGAGCATGTCACATAACTATTACATGCAATTATGACCATGTCACATAACTATAACATGCTATTATGACAATGTCACATAACTATTACATACTATCATGACCATGTCACATACTATAACATACAATCATGACAATGTCACTTTCTATAACATACAATCATGACCATGTCACATAATTATAACATGCTATCACCATGTCACATAACTATAACATGCTATCATGACCATGTGATATAATTATAAAAATTGGTTCCAGGTCAGTGTGCACTGTGGAGCCGATCTGAATGCAGTTAAATGGAGAAAAATAAATAACATAAACATCTAATAGGCTTACCGCATTATACCATACATAGCATTCCCCACATAGTATCGAGCATCTCCCTACTTTTTTGAGGTCATTGCAGCTAATACATTTTCCAGGTCATTGCAGCTAATACATTTTCCAAATGTGATAAAAACCTTACAAATAAATCTGGCAATCGTATTCTTTCCCTTCTACTTGTCAAATAACCTGTAATAAAGGACCTGATCCAGAACTACGCCTGCCGTACTAGCTACGGCGGGCATAAGCGTAAGATTGGCTGAAAAGCCGATCTGAGCATGCGCTGGGCAACGTCCGATCAACGCCCGTAGGAGCAGCGTAGTGACGCTGGAGGGGGCGTCCCCCAGCGTTACTACGTTAAGGTAAGTGAAGGTGTGCGAGCGTATTTTCCCTTGCTTAGGCCAGCTGAAGTTAGGGTAGCCTTCAGCCGGCGTAAGCGAGGGAAAATACGCCCGCATAGGGGGAGTTTCTGGGAGAGTAAGCACAGCGCATCAGCGTAGTTCTGGATCAGGCCCAAAGTCACTGCATTTTTGTGAGGAAATTACTATCCTGTCCAGAACTAATGTAAAGTTCATAGTGTTCAGATTATATAAATGCAGTTTCCCAGTGCAACAAGTCAGACACTTGTTGCAGTGCAGAATTTGTTCAAAACATAAGACTGATAAAAAGTTTCAATCGGTCTCCCTTACCACCTTGACAAATGCATTAATAAAATGTAAAAAATTAACCTGTTTACTTCTCAAATCCAGGGCTTTGGTCTGTCAAAGAGGAGTAAGAGAAGGTCCTCAGCACACAGCCAGCCAAAACACATGATGAGAGTAAATTATCAGGAGCTGACGCTAACAGCGACTGTCAGGTTGGCAATTCTCAGACTATACTCTCTCAGTACTTTCTTTACCATTGTATCAGAGCTATACTGGCCATTGCTCTCAGCCCCTATCCTCATCAATATATTTTGGTATTTAGACATTGTGGTGAGAATTCTAGGAGAGAGAACTATTTAGCCAATAATGATAGGTGGAGTTATTTATATATATACCTCCTGTTCATGTCAACATTCTTTATTAATCTGTCTTTGCTGGACCATTCGAATATGTGTCACACATCTGACATGAAAGCTTTCACTGATACAGAGTGTTTGGCTTAATTATTTGACTAAACTGCATCAATGCCGGGATCAGTCTTGGTTTAATTCTTATAGAGACATTTATACAGGATCCCATGTGACAATGATTTCAGCACATAGGGCAGGATCCAGAGCTACAGGCGTCGGGTACGAGCAGCCGTAAGATGGTGATTACTAGCTACTGCGCATGTGTAGTAACTATGGGCTGGATCCAGACTTAAGTAAGTGCTTGAAATGAGTTACTCCTGGGCTAAACCATGTTGCTTGCAGGGGGAGTCAAGTTAATTGTATTCTTTGCATGCAGGGATATATCTTTGAATTGCTTACTGCACACAGATACTGACCAGCTTTACTATTACACTGTTATTTAGACTTGGGCTGGGAAACATCACCTCTCAACTCTAATACTGTTTGCAACAGATGAAATATGACTCCCCTGCAATCAACATGGTTTAGCCCAGGAGTAACTAATTTCAAGCACTTACTTAAGTCTGGATCCAGCCCTATGTACGTAATCTACGTATCGTTTCGGTACGTAGATTGCGTATATGCAGTGTTTAAGACCGCAGTAGCAAGCAATCACCATCTTAAGGCCGCTCGTACTCGACGACCGTAGTTCTGGATCCGGCCCATAATGTCACTAAAGCATTCCTTCAGACCCCTACACCTAATTAAGAAAAAAAGCGAGAGAGATGCATACATTAATAGCAACTCATGGCTGCAGTACAGTAAGGTGAAAGTGGCGGTTGCATTTTGGGATTGAAGCAGATATCCGTGGTAGAGAAATTTTTATTTATTTCTAAGGTTTTCATTAAGATATTGTTAATGTCTGATTGTTTGTTAGGTTTAAATAACATATGTCCACAAGATGATCTGATTTGTTAAGCAGAGGCATTGACAAGGGGGGAGATACAAGACTGGCTTCATTTGTTCTTAACTGTTATATGTACATTCATCTGTAAAGTCTTGAATGATATTCATAGAGCACACTTGACATACTAATATGGCATGCTACAAGTAGCTCTACTCCAAAATGCTTCAGACTACAGTTTATTATGCTTGGTTTGTTCTTAGAGCAAGCATCAAGTATTCACATACCAGCAACCAGCAAATAATATTTGCATAGTGCTCAGACCATGCTCCTGTTCACTTGTTCCTCTCCTCCCCTCTACCCTCTTTTTATGAGTTGGTTGTGGCGTCTCAACTAGAGTCTTATTAGCGATAACTACTGTAAAAACCAAATTGAGAGTGCAATAGACAATTACATCTTGTTTAACGCTACCTCAGAGACTTCTATGATTTCTATATGAGAAGCAGATAAATGTGTGATTAGAGGGAAGTGCATTGCGCTGGGGGCTTTCTATAACAAGAATAGGGAAGCCCAGAAATCTAAGCTCCTACAACATATAGCACAGCTGGAAGCAGCTCACAAATAGACACACAGGGCCTGATTCAGAGGCTGAAAATAAGAACTTAAAGTTACACCTGGGCAAAACCATGTTGATTTCAGGGGGAGTCAAGTTAATTTTATTCTATGCATGCAGGGAGAATGCTTTGCTTTTACTTATTGCACACAGATCAGCTTCACTTTTAAACTGCTAATTAGACTTCAGCTGGGAAACATCACCTTTTAACTATAATACTGTTGCAACAAATGAAATTTGACTCCCTTGAAATCAACATGGTTTAGCCCAGGTGTAACTTTAAGTTCTTATTTTCAGCCTCTGAATCAGGCCCACAGACCCTAGTCAGCTTAGTTTAAGCTCGCAAGGCCTTAAATCTTCTCCTAAATAACAACGCAAAACTGTGCTTCCGCAAATGCCGCATGAAATATTTTAGGTGGGGAAATAAGCCGGGTAAAATGTTGGCTAGGGCCCTTCGGGAACAGCGTGCTTTTCGCTAATTGCCACAACATTTAGCGACTATTATGCATCTTTATATAATCTTCGTCTAAATGGGTCTCAGACCCAAGAGGATGATAGGAGAGCAAGAATTCGGAGTTACCTTGCTCAAGTTGACTATCCCACATTGTCATAATCGGGAATAGACTTCCTGGAGTCCCCTTTCTTTCACCCTGCTCGAATTAGAAGAAGCTATCAAATCAACTCCAGCTGGCAAAAGCCCTGACCCTGATGGCTTTACATCTAGTTACTACAAAACATTTAGAGAAAAGCTAGCCCCTTTGTTGTTGCGAACATTTAACACTATTTCTGACCAGCACCCATTCCCCACTTATTTTTTAGATGCACATATCTCTATTATGCATAAAGAGGGTAAACACCCTTCGCTCTGCCCAAGCAAAAATATTAGACAACCGCCTCAAATCCATCTTGCCCAGACTTATCCATAACGAACAAGTCGGCTTTGTCCCCGGTCGAGAGGTCCGGGATAATACCATCAAATTAATTAATTTCGTACACTTGGTTCTCCGTTCAAATAAACATGCTATTCTCCTTTCTACCGATGGCGAAAAGGCGTTCGATAGGGTAGATTCGGCTTTTATGGAGGGAATTCTACAACTCCTAGGTATGGGCCCTCAGTGTACACAGAAGATTCTCGCTCTCTACTGTTACATCCTGGACTGCTACTTATTGTTCTGCCAATAGGGGCAGACCTGTATGTTATTTTATTATGGACATTTCTATCACCTACCATTAGTGGCTGCTGTTGTGCACTCTGTCTGGGACTCCTCATTATGTGCTCATTATCCTACACCTGTGGACTAGGGATATCTGCCCCTTTTTTCCAGAGCACAGGTGTGGGTCTTTGCTTCTGTTTCCTGCGTGTGTTAGTTGCTGGTATTTGCCGTTTTCCTGATTCTGCCTCCATTCCTGCCTGCTCATTCAGCTTCCTTATTTATGTTGTATCTCTGCTCTTTGTACCAGTGTCTGTACCTGTTTATCTTACTTTTCAGTCTGTAACCTTACCAGTATCTTGTCTGTATATATCTTTGACCTTACCAGAATCTCACCAGCATCAGTTTGTTACCTTACCAGTATCTTGTCTGCATATATCTGTTACCTTTGTACCAGTATCTTGTCTGTATATATCTGTTACCTTACCAGAATCTCACCTGCATCAGATTATTACCATTACCAGTATCTTGTCTACATCAGTCCGTTACCTTGCTCTTGTACATAGTGATTCTCTGTTTTCTGTACTGTTCTGTTCTGTTACCTTGTTATCTGCAATAAACCTTTATCTTTTATACTGTATCTGCAATCTTTGTATGTGCCAAGCCTCAGGTAATCATAACATCTACAGTCATCCAACAGCCAGAGTTAAGGTTAATGGCACCTTGTCCCCCTCTTCTTGATTAAGAATGGTACCTGATAAGGTTGCCCACTGTCCCTGCTGGTCTTTAATTTGTGTATGGAGGCCCAGCAAGAGCGATCCGGATGAATCCTGATACTTCAGGGATTGGTGTTGGGGATTGTGAATTTAATACTGGCACTGTTTTCCGATGACCTTCTAGCCTTACTTACAAACCCATTAATATCCCTCCCAAACATAATGAATAAAGTTACTACTTTTGGTGAACGTTCAAATTAATTATTCAAAATCCTCAGCATTAAACCTCACCACCCCACAGCCCCAGGTGGATGGTCTCTAATTAGCCTTCCCTTTCCAGTGGCAACCTAACCATCTAAAATACTCATGAATACTGCTAACTAAAGATCCGGATTCCCTCTTTCGCTCTAACTTTCTTCCCTTGATGTCTCAGTTAGCCAAGGATCTAAAACTTTGGAAATTCAAAAAATGTTCTTGGATCGGATGCATTAATATCTTAAAAATGAACACACTAACAAGAATCTTATATCTCCTACAGACCATCCCTATACGGATCAGTAGTACTTGGTTTGCTGATATTAGAATGTTGTTCAGGGACTTTATCTGGGGACAAATTGGGTATACCACACAAAATTTGAGTCAGAAAGACCTGGCTCAAGAGAAAAATTCTGTTTATAGTGCACACGGGTCAATAAAATTACATGTCCAATAAAATTTGTAGTACACAGAACAAATCATAGAAAAGTATAAATTTATTAAATAAAGCAGCAGTGCAATACCACATATATGAAAAAAGAATAGGCAAAATATTTAAATATTACATGAACTGCATAGTACAACAATAGCAACAAGAGCTTGTTAAGAATAAAAGTATACACTGTTTGCATAGAGTGGACTGGACTTCTAACTAATGGATCCGGAAGTCTTTCCCTAACCAGGGATCTAGCGGCCTCACGGCCAGCACTTCACCTCTGCTGAGGCTTGTATCTAGCCCTTACCTAAACTGCAGGTTGTTGCAGCCTTGAAAAAGCCGACGACCGGCGAAACGCGCGTCGGCCACGCGCCTCCTTCGTGTGCACCGGTGGGGTGCTCTTCTGAACTGTCCGTTTGGTATTGATTGTTTATTTGTAGTGGCGGGACTTTGCCTCCTTTGCAGTTTAGGTAAGGGCTAAATAAACTAGATAATAATCAAACACAATTCTTCGGTGCCACACAGACTGCAAAAGGGCAACAGAGACCCGAAATGCGTCAGTCCAGTGGCAGCAGAGATTATCTCAGGTCTTCTATACGGGATGCTCTCTCGGCAGATACCCGGGTATTTTACCCAATAGCACTGCAGCTATCGTTTTACCATCTGGCTTGGTATGGGATATTTTTTATTGTTGCGTCTGTTTTATCTCCCTTTTAATTTTCTTTTTTTATTGTTCTAATTAGGTGAAATAAGAGCAATATAAAGGAACGGACACCACAGATTCACTTTAATACAATTTTTATTGTGACAGTTATCACCAACACTTCCAGATATACACCGTATTCTAGTGGTGCATTCATGCACACTTATTGTCTTCTTAAACTGGTTTTTATTTTGACGAATATAGGCTTTTTAAGTATAGGAAAGCGTTTTTAGCAGAAAGAGGAAGGATATTACACAGTACATTTTTTCTATAACCAAAACCATGTTGTTCCTAGTAAAATAAACAAACTCAATGAAGGTGGGGTAAGTCATAAAAGGCAAAGAAGGGAGGGAATCACCATAAATAGCAGATATGCCAAGATTCAATTATACAGCAAAGTATGCAAATACCACGCACAAAGGGCTGGTTGCCATTGTTGGGATTACATTATGGAAGAAGTTTAGTTATTATTTGCTGAATACTGTTGCTGAGAAAACCATTTCATGATGGGAGATGAAAATGTCTATTTTTTAAGATCCTTAATTCTAAAATGAACACAATAAGCATTAATTCTGCTGCCACTGATAGAGTAACACCCTGGCAGCAGGACGAAAGGCAGATCCTCAGTTCTGTTTGTATGAGGAAAGAACACTCCCCTAGCACGTAAGAGACTTCAATACAGCTGCACCCCACCTTATGTTATACGCACCAGCCCTACGGAAAATAGGGCTGGTGCGTAAAGGTGAATCGTGCTTAACGAAGATTACCATACATTCTCTAGCTGTACATGTTGGGTTGCCCCACTGTCGCAAATGCTTCCGGCACAGAAGTCTGCATTATAAGGCTGTAGATCCGTGCAGGAAACCTGATGGGCAACGCATGCGCAGGAACTTTGCATAATTCTGGATCCAGCCTATATTATTAGCAGGCCTCCTTAGCAAAGTTAATGCCTTTTTAAATTTTTTGGGAGAGCATACCAGTCACACACATACCATGTAATGTAAAGCTACAGGAAAAGTATAAATTATAGCACCATCACAGGAGGATAAAAAAAAATAAAAGTCTGCATTAGATGACTTTCTAACGAACAGTTTCCAAACATTTTGCTGAAGTATATATTACCGACAGGGGCACAATAGTTGGGGGGAGGGGCAAGAATTTAGCCCTCCCATGGCGTGCCCCCCACCCCCATTTGCAAACTTACTCTGCGGAAGTTCTTTTTCTCCTCTCCTCCGTCGCGCGTTCTCACTGAATGGCGCTGGCATGACCTTGTGGTCACACCAGTGTCACTCAGATGGGAGGGAGTTGCTGTGGAGGAGCTCTGACACAAACAGAGCATTGCACAGACAGTGCCTGACACAGTCTCTGTGTGATCCTCTGCTGTCACACCCCGCTGTATTTTAGTTTGGGGCGAGATGCTCCCCCCCCATGTTCCTATGCCTATGATTACAGGTTATATATTCTTTTTAGACCAGCAAACACATTAAAAGCATGGATAGGAAAGTAAATAATATAAATTATTTCCATACAATGGCATCTGTCAACAGTGGCATTTATTAGGCAAGTGAACAGACAGTTTGAGGTTGAAGCGTTGCAATCACCAATTTGTGATGGCAAGATGACAGGGTTTGAACAGCTACAAAACTGCAAGTATTGTGGGCTCTCCCTGGTATGCAGTGGTTTAAGGATGGACAGCCAGTGAACCAATTTGTAGCACCAATTGCTGAAAAGTTAATGCTGGCTATTGTAGAAAAGTGTCAGAACACACAATGCATTGCAGCTTGCTGCACATGGGAATACATAGCTACCTATGCAGACCCCTGTCCAATACTGAAAGTGCAAGAGAGTCAAAACTGGTCCATGGAAGAAGGTGGTCTGGTCTAAAGAATCACATTTTATTTTACATCATTTGGACAGCAGGATAAACTATGGACTATTGATCAAACAACTGTGGGATGTGCTGAAAAACACAAGTACAAGTCATTTGGGTCCCACTTAACAACTTATAAGACTTTAAGGATCTGCTGCTATAGTCTTTGTGCCAGACACCACGGGAGCTGTATTGTCAGAATCCACACATTATTAGACAGATTGTTCTAATGCTTTAGCCATATGAAAATTTAGGTTCAGGTTAGAAATCTGTCTTCTGTTCTCTTCAAAAGAGTGGTAACATAACTTATGCACTTAAGGATCAGTATTAAAGTACATTCTTTTACAGTAAAATTGTGTTCCACAAGTGTCTTACACAATAGTTCACACTAACATGTTCCAGAGTGCAAAACTCTAGAGTACCTCACATATAATAAACAATCACACATGGAATATTGTAAGTGTAGAGATTTTATTAACATATTTGTAAAAAATATACAGACAATATGGTTTCTGTACTAGAACCCGAGTTCTTTTTTTTAATGTTTTGTTTCTTTTTAAAGAGCAAGATGCTAAAAATATCAGTGTGTAAGACATTTCTCTATAGTATTTCTAGAATGCCAAAGGTAGGTTCCAGCAGCTGTTCTTCAACTCCAAGGGCCAGACTTACTAAGCTGCGGGAAAGGAAAAGTGGAGATGTTGCCCACAGCAACCAATCAGATTATAGCTGACATTTTCTAGTATGTAATAGGAAAGTGACTGACAGCTAGAATTTAATTGGTTGCTATGGGCAACATCTCCACGTTTTCTTTCCAGCAGCTTAGTAAATCTAGCTCCAATCCTCAATATGACCTTCCAGTCAACAAATGGAGAGAGGACTTTCTAAGAATTGAAGGTGTTTCTTGTGGATGATTGATAAAAACACCTTGCAACCAAGTGGTAAAAACTTAGCAAAAAGTGAATATTCTTACACAATACAGCATAGATTAGGCATAACAAATGACTACATATAACCATTAGTATATTGCTAAATAATTATAAAATACTTCATATGTTCAATGTAAAAGCACACTGCTTTGGGAATGACAGCATTGTGTTTACTGCATAGTAAAATTCGTCATAAAAGCTTACATTTCCGCATATGTTTAAATACAAGAGTGAATACAAGTTTAAAGGCTTAAATGAATGGTTAAGGCACAAAACATACATTAAGCAATGAATGTCAATGACACATGCACCATAAGAAACAGACCGTTTGGCATAAGTCTGGACAACCTGAGTTTCTGCAAGATGTTGAATAACTATAAGCCCAGAAATGCTCTGCCACGTCAACAGCTGGCACGGTATGCTGGCACTTGTGGTTTAACAACACCTGCAGAGTCACATGTTGACCAAGCCCGGCATAGCTCAATAGCAAAATTCAAGTAATTCACAATGTTGTTATAAATGACATTCCATATTTCCCTTTTGATTTTCTTTCCATCTCACATAGGTAAAGGCACTAGTTCTGCATTGGTTGTGCAATTAAGTCCAGAACAAACTTCATGCAGCTTAAGGGTGGAAAGGCATGCTTGGTAGTTGTATGTAACCTATTTGGACCAATAACGTACACTAAAGTTTGGTATAAGACTAAGAATAAAAATGCTAGAGATGAACCAACCCTTTTCTGTATTGTATTACATACTCACATACTCTGCAAATGTCAGCTGTGAAAGGTTTTGTTTATTATGTCAGTGAAGAAAGGTTCTGAAATGATGGACTGAATATGCGTGCAGTGCTCTACAATGCATTGTACAGAGATTTTTTTGGCTTCTTCCATACTCACAATTGTAAATTATTTATGCCATTACTCCAGGTAAATATATTTAGGTCTCGATAAATTTTAAGAAAAATCTGGTTCTCTTGAGCATAAATAGACCATACACGTTTTTATACTCCAACGTAACATATTTCTGTTCCCAACCAGCTCCAACAGTCAAAGATAGGCATGAGTAATTCTGTCCCCACATGACAGGGTTTATATTAGGATAAAGCATAGGATTATGTAATTTTATCTATTGCGAAATGTTATCCTGTGGGACAAAATAAGTACCACAAAAGCAACAAGTAAAATGCTTTCCAGAAGATGAGGTGATAGTATAAAAGCTTATGCATGGTTGTCTAATGTAGGGTTCATGCAGATAAATATTTAGCAGTGAAGGTTAGTGCAGGTAACAGCCTCAGTGAATAGAACAAAGTCAAGTAGGATGTATCTTCTGTTGATAGCACATCGTACACTGCCTCCATCTTCTTTTCAACATACAAGGAATTGCTTATTTTCTTGCTAATGTTTCCGAGAGCTTCTTGAGACGCTTCTTTAACTCCAGAGGGAATTTCTCATAACACTTCTTACAGACAGGTTTCATGTCAAATTCCACAAACTTGTTCCTGCAAAGAGGAGAACAATTTTGATGCAACAGAAATGAAGTTACATATTTAGCAGCTTTGTGTCATTTTGTTATTAAAACTTATTACATTCACTGTTTCAGGGGACATCAACTGAAGACACTTCAAATAATATAAATACAGTACAAAAAAAAAATCTGTTTTTCTATAGTCACTAACAGAAAAACAAAAAAGCTAAAGCTTTTCATAATAAAAACTATAACAATAAAAAAAATGCATGCAATTATTAAAAACAAAACAGGTGTGTGAAAACACCATACGCCATTAGTTTTGCATGACTAAAGCTCATGTCTGGTTTTTAAAGTATTTACTGAATTCCATATCATTTATGTATACAGGGAACATTAGTTCGGGAATATCATTGAAACGCCATTTAAGTAAAGTTAATATTAATTTTGCATAGGCTACACGGTCATGTAAAGGATATATTTGTCTTTTGTTCAGCTGCCAGGTTATATCCATTTCTTATCAGCACTACAAGACAAGTATATAGAAAAGTTTTTCTGCCAGTGCAATACCGATGTTAAGAATAGAATAGATGTAAAGAAGTGGACCTAGAAAGTGTTGGAAGACCTTTAAACTTTTAGCTATCCAGTAGAAATAGGACAATCCATAGAAATGTTGGTACTAAATGTATTTCAGAACTGATTACCAACAATCTAGTGGAGGCTGTTAGAGGTATTTAGTTACACAGCTCTCAAACATTCTTCCAGACATAAGCTTTAAGCATACACTTTTCACAGTCTGTAAGACATATTAACTGTGTCGTCTATGCACTATTTAACTGGTGTGCTTGGAAAACCAACGTGTGTGTCCAATTAGATACAGAAGCAATTTGTACCTATGGCATTAGAGTTTGACATTTATTTGTGTATCTACGTAAACATATGTGGAGAATACAACAGTTCCAGATACTGGAGAAAATATAGTTAGTAGAATAAAGCAACTGTATTCTAGGCGGACTCAATTTTCCAGCCACAGGTGGATTGGGTAGATTGCCTAAAAATTAGATACTGCAGCGCTAGAACACCTAAATGCAATCTAACCCACCTGTCCCCTTCACCAATTAGTATGCGATACAGAAACTCACACAGGCAAGCAACTAACCCAAGAGAAAAAGGAAAGAGGAAAGAGAGCTCAGAGACAGGATCCCTTTTTCTTTTTGTCTTTGTCTTTTGCATCTTTTGAAAGTTTGGAAAGACGACGTTTAAATTCATCCGGCATTTTCTCGTAACAGTGCTTGCAAGTGGGCTTTAAATCTATCTCTACAAATTTATGCCTTTGTAAATCCCAGGGGAAAGAAAGAACAGCAAGAAAGAATGAAACATAAAATGCCTGTTATAAAATGATGAAAAGATTCCTTGAAATGTTCATAAAGGTAACACACCTGGGAAATGTTCAATTTACAGTGATATAACTCCAGAACGCTTCCAGTGCAGAGTATACATTGTGCAATCACCCTCACAATCCACAGGAATGTGAGGAGGATTCAGCAGATTCCATGAATAACACCCACGTGTATGACTGTGGCCATCCCTGCTGAGACCAGCAGAGAGCAGTCAAGAGTGTTTTACAGGAAAGCATTTCTTCTAACACTGCTAACATATTTCCCCATGCATAAGACGCACCTTTTTTAGACAAAAAATAGGTCTAAAAATCAGGTGTGTCTTATACAGGGGATGTGTCCCTCCAGCGGTCCCTCCGGCTGTTTCAGGCTCTCTCCTCTGCAGCTGCGGCTCAGACTGTCTCCCTTGCGTCGCGCACTGTATAGACGTTGCGTGACCTTAGGTCACATCAACGTCATTGTACAGCGTCCACCGCATTGGAGACAGTCTGAGTCATAGCTGCATGGGAGAGAGCCTGAAACTGCCAGAGGGTCAGAAAAGGTAAATTCAGTGTTACATCCCCTGATCCTTGTATAAGATGCACCCAATTTTTAATTAAATAATGCTTCAATAATAGATAAAAAATGCATTTAACATTTTTTTTTTTTTTTTTTTTTAGGCTCCAAAAACAGGGTGCATCTTATACAAGGGAGCGTCTTATCCGTGGGGAAATACGGTAATATATTACATACATCTATCTATATCTGTCTCTCTCTCTTGCTCTCTGTACCTGTATATAAAGACAAGAGCAGAGAGGCAGATAGAAGACAATGACAACATAGTGGCAGACACTAATCTATTCAATGTATGATGGAGCCTGGTTGTCTAATAATTGGATATTTAATGTCCCTGATGAATCATTCATTGCATTACATCATTACTTTAGAAGTTATTAATATCTATCCAGGATTGCTTTCTCCATGTAACTCCTTATTTTCCATTTACATCGACTGCTACTGTTAAACTTTTTTTTTTTTTTTAACTATATATCTATACAGATAGATGGATAAATAGATAGTTGTAGATTATTTAGATCCAAAATCAAAGTGAAAATAATACTACTAATAAAACCAATTTCCATTTATAACAATGTGGTGAGTCACTATGACAACATTTCAGTTTCTGGTAGTAACATGGGAAAGTAAAATAAGAGTTTGCTTTATAAATGAAGTTTGATTGTTTGAATTTTGATGCTCATAAGCATGAAAAACTTACTTGAGAGTTAACTTTGTATTGCAGGTAGAACATGCAAAACAGTTCACACACCAGGCCTTGTTCAGGGCAGACACAACTGCAAGAAAAACATAAAATGACCCCTTTAGGTTCCATAAACGCTATATTATGACTTGTGTTAATATGGACAATCGTGTGCGCTGCCCTTTGGTACCAGGTTTTAAAGCCATAATAAACAACAGACTTCATTATGGATGGTATAGAAAAGACATTATTGCTTCACCCCAATATCATTAGCAGGCCATGGCTCTGTGTCTAAGTGACTGTTGCTGCTTGGGAGTAGTAGCAGAAAGGATCAGGTATCTATCGGAGCAGACTTTACCAGAAGAAGGCACTGGGAAAATATCCTCTTGGCTCCTACTTTTCTTCCATCCGTATGCATGGACAGAACGGACAATAAACTGTTCATATGCCATCTGACTGCATCTAATTAGTTGTATACAGTGCATCCAGGAAAGTATTAACAGCGCTTCACTTTTTCCACATTTTGTTATGTTACAGCCTTATTCCAAAATAGAATAAATTCATTTTTTCCCCTCAAAATTCTACACACAATACCCCATAATGACAATGTGAAAATTTTAGGCGTCTTTTTGCAAATTTATTAAAAATCAAAAACTAAGAACTCACATGTACATAAGTATTTACAGCCTTTGTCATGAAGCTCAAAATTGAGCTCAGGTGCATCCTGTTTCCACTGATCATCCTTGAGATGTCCCTACAGCTTAATTGGAGTCCACCTGTGATAAATTGTGTTGAATGGACATGATTTGGAAAGGCACACACCTGTCTATATAATGTCCCACACTTGACAGTGCATGTCAGAGCACAAACCAAGCATAAAGTCACAGGAATTGTCTGTACACCTCGGAGACAGGATTGTCTCGAGGCACAAATCTGGGGACGGGTACAGAAAAATATCTGCTGCTTTGAAGGTCCCAATGAGCACAGTGGCCTCCATCATCCGTAAATGGAAGAAGTTCAGAACCACCAGGACTCTTCCTAGTGCTGGCCGGCCGTCTAAACTGAGCGATCGGGGGAGAAGGGCCCTAGTCAGGGAGGTGATCAAGAACCCGATGGTCACTCTGTCAGAGCCACAGCATTCCTCTGTGAAGAGAGGAGAACCTTCCAGAAGGACAACCATCTCATCTCGACAACCCCAACCAGGCCTGTATGGTAGAGTAGCCAGAAGGAAGCCTCTCCTTAGTAAAAAGCACATGGCAGCCTGCCTGGAGTTTGCCAAAATGCACCTGAAGGACTCTCAGACCATGAGAAACAAAATTCTCTGGTCTGATGATCAAAGATTAAACTCTTTGGTGTGAATGCCAGGCAATATGTTTGGAGGAAACCAGGCACCGCTCATCACCATGGCTAATACCATCCCTACAGTGAAGCATGGTGGTGGCAGCATTATGCTGTGGGGATGTTTATCACCAGTAGGAACTGGAAGACTAGTCAGGAAAGAGGGAAAATGAATGCAGCAATGTAGAGACATCCTGAATGAAAACCTGCTCCAGAGCACTCTTGACCCTAAGCACACAAGATATCAAAGGAGTGGCTTCAGGACAACTCTGTGAATGTCCTTGAGTGGCCCAGCCAGAGCCAAGACTTGAATCCGATTAAACATCTCTGGAGAGATCTGAAAATGGCTGTGCACCAATGCTTCCCTGCAAAGAGGAATGGGCGAAACTGCCCAAAAATAGGTGTGCCAAGCTTGTCACATCATATTCAAAAGGACTTGAGGCTGTAATTGCTGGCAAAGGAGCATCAACAAAGTATTGCGCAAAGGCTGTGAATACTTATGTACATGTGATTTCTTGTTTTTTTTATTTTATTATAAATTTGCAAAAATCTGCACTGTATAAACAATTAATCAGCCGCTGCGGGTGATTATAAAAAAAACTAATCAGCAGCAGCTAGTTAGCTGTTTATAAACATTGCTCAGCACTGAGTACTGTTTATAAACAACTTCAGCCGACAGCTATCAGCTTCTTTTACAGAGCTGCGACTGTCTGCTACAGTATATTAGTAGAGTGGCACAACTATATATGATGCTGTTGGGGAGTAGTAGCAGACAGGTTCCACCACAGATGCTATACAGAGCTTCAGTACGCTACTAATATACTGTAGTAGGGGCCGCAGCTCTAACTTGAAGCTGCAGGGGGCCCACTGCTGCTTTAAATATGATCATATGAACAACATGCACCCTTTATGTAAGCCAGGTGGTGACAGATATGTTCATATACTCCACTAAATGATAAACACAAAAACAACACATTTCAGCAGTATTCCATGAAGGCCTTCCCTTTCAATTACAAAGTGAAATTGTTACATTCTAAGTAATCAGCACTCAACTCATACAAATAGTAACAAGAAAATATGGCTTTCGAAATAAAAGTAGCTTTACGGAGGGTTAAGACTTACCATCACCTTCAATTACACGGTTGCAGTGAAAGCAAACATCTCCAAAAAGCTAGAGAAAGAGAAACATGTAATGAATATCTGGACAATAGATGACCTTGTCCTGTGAAGTTATTCTGTGACTGGACAGTGTCAATGAATTTGAATGTGTAAATGAAATGAGTAAAAAAACCAAAAAAAAAACCACAAGGGGGCACAGTGGATTCACAGACATGGGGTATACTGATATTTTTTGCATTTATCTAGATTAGGTAGTAAAATTAGAGGCACCTTGGGAGGCACATATGGTCTTTCAACTAACCAAATCCCTCTATATCATTTTGGCAATAAATGAAAATAATAAATTTAACAAAATATGAAACATATACCATCACATCAGTAACCATCTAGGGAGAGTGCCACAAAGTGTGCTCTTTTGCCCATGGCTAGTCAAAACGGTTGCAACTGGCTGATTATTAAAGACTAACATCCAATTTTTTATAGCAGGCCTGAAAATATATAACTATGGTTTGCATTTGTCCTATAAACTCATTAAGCATAAAATGTCAATAGAAGAAATGGACAGGTGTGTGAATGCAGTGCTGGAGCACTACATTTATTATTGGTGGGGATTCATAAATATAAACAATATTACAATAAACATGGCTGAATGAGGAATCTATATTCATTCACACACCTATCCATTTGTTCTATTGATTGCACTTTTTGGGAGGTGTGAGAAATAAAGCAGCAGGTGTTTAAGAAGCGCTCATGTTTTACGGGTTTTTTTTTTTAAACAAGTAAAATATTATTTGCTATAAAACACACACTTTTACATGAGTATATGTAGGAACATTTCTTGTTACTGACCTGGTTGTAATGAGTCTCACAGTAAGCCAGCCCTTTTCTTTCATAGTGGCGATGACCAAGGAAAGGTTTTTCACATTTAGCACAAACAAAATGCTGAAAGAAGATAGTGACAAGTAAAGTTATTGATTACCCTAACTCATACAAGTACACACACATAAACCTTTATTCCCTATATACCTCCACATGCCACTGCTTTCCCATAGCATTAACTACACGGCCTTCAATTGGTCTTCTACAGGCTCCACAGATAGGCACACCCATTTTATCATGACAGGGTAAACAGTATAGCTCTCCTTTCAGTTCACGGGCATCAGATGTTAGCTCTTTCCTACAAAAGAGAATAACCAATTAGATAAACAGATAAAAAACACTTTAGGCTAAGCAACACTACAGAGCCATGTCAAATCATTTAATCACTCAATAGCAATAATGCTTTTCAGTGAGACCTAGATAAAAGTACTTTTCATGTTTTAGCTCCTCAAAGTACTGTGCTACAACACTGTATATGTTGTGGATAGAATATATGTTAGATTACTAATAAAATTAGCTAGCGGCACAAAATAATGCAAAGACAATTACTATTGAAGTTATTCCTAAATAGATATAATTATGAAAAACTATGTTTGTGTATGTGCAGCCATTTGTGATCAACTGCTTAAATGTGATACCTCTATTTCCTCACAAAATTGTAGAACCTCAGGAATAGTTTAGTGGTAGGGTTCTTGCCTTGGGTTAAATAGGTCAGGAGTTCTAATCCCAAATGAGACTATTATGAGAATTTTCATCTATTTTAGATATAGTTTTATATTCATTTATATGTTTTATTTTTTTTCTTCCATCAATGTGTATTTATTAGAAATATTTAGGAATTTGTCTAGATACCTGGTCTGCTGACATCACAGTTTTTGATGTTGACTCAGATTCAATCTGCTGGTGTTGAAAGATACTCATGACTATTCAAATGCTTTTTGTTTTTTCTTTTTATTGTTAAGCTGAGCCAGGGACACTTAGTTTTGTTATCCTACATGAACATGTGTATGTTATTCTTACCAGGCCCAATATGCTTTTGTTTTGTTTTTTCACCCTCTTGTTCCTGCCTATTGTCCATGGTAGATGGGGAAATAATATGTGCAGGAAATGTGTTTCCAGAACCTTACATAAATGTCTATATTAATTGTGTCTGGCGGTGAATTAACAGTTAGTTAAAAAAAATTTAAGTGAGTTAATAACTTGCAAAGCATTCTTGAGGGTCATACTTTTCCTTGAGGACATATTTGTTTCTTGTTAAAACAAGGGAACAATCAAAGTTTACCTTATATTCTGACCAGTGATGTGACTTATATACTTTATCAGGGCTGTGACTGATCTTATTAAGTGTGTCAGTCACATGTAACTTAACTATGGTTTTATACTTCTAGGCACCTGTGTCGTCCTTGTCACAATCGAGAGAAAGCCAGAGGTTTGGGAAAGTACATTTGCCAAAAGTGTCATGCTATTATTGAAGAGAACCCTCTGATATTTAAGAATGATCCTTACCACCCAGATCACTTCAACTGTGCCAACTGTGGGTATGTTTCTAATGTAAACATTTTGCGGTAACTTCAATAGTAATTGTCTTTGCATTATTTTGTGCCGCTAGCTAATTTTATTAGTAATCTAACATATATTCTATCCACAACATATACAGTGTTGAAGAAAGAGGAATGGAAGCGCTAGGAGTCTATCTCCAAGAAATTTTTTTGACTTTAATATAATGATACACCACAAAAAAACATAAAAACTGTTAAAATAACATCAGCTGATCATAATAGATGTAACAATACTATAACTAGTCTTATCCCCCTTATTTCAGTTGTCCACCACAGTTACTGATTGATCTACACGTATCTGCACTGCCTAATAGAAGATCTCAATATCTGCCTTATAAGACTGCCTTGTTATATATGCCTGCTCTCTGTTTCTAGATCTACAATATTGGAACTATTTGGATCAATATCCTTAGAAATCAGCAACAATCTAAGATATTTACTCACCTGCTTAACTGCTTAAGGTCTATCTATATTTGTGACTGCTATACTCTTTGAGATCCACAATATTGAAGCTGTCTCCATTTACCTTTGGATCACTAATTCCATTCTGATAAACAAGTGCAGATTTCATCTATATATTATTCTAATCCTTGTTTGTTGCTGCTGTAGACATTAGCACTTTAGAGAGTAACTGTTTGACCATATCAGTGTATAATTGAAATAAGGGGGATAAGACTAGTATTGTTACATCTATTATGATCAGCTGATGTTATTTTAATTGTTTTTATGTTTTTTTGTGGTGTATCATTATATTAAAGTCAAAAAAATTTCTTGGAGATAGACTCCTAGCGCTTCCATTCCTCTTTCTTCAACACTGTATATGTTGTGGATAGAATATATGTTAGATTACTAATAAAATTAGCTAGCGGCACAAAATAATGCAAAGACAATTACTATTGAAGTTACCGCAAAATGTTTACATTAGAAACATACCCACAGTTGGCACAGTTGAAGTGATCTGGGTGGTAAGGATCATTCTTAAATATCAGAGGGTTCTCTTCAATAATAGCATGACACTTTTGGCAAATGTACTTTCCCAAACCTCTGGCTTTCTCTCGATTGTGACAAGGACGACACAGGTGCCTAGAAGTATAAAACCATAGTTAAGTTACATGTGACTGACACACTTAATAAGATCAGTCACAGCCCTGATAAAGTATATAAGTCACATCACTGGTCAGAATATAAGGTAAACTTTGATTGTTCCCTTGTTTTAACAAGAAACAAATATGTCCTCAAGGAAAAGTATGACCCTCAAGAATGCTTTGCAAGTTATTAACTCACTTAAATTTTTTTTAACTAACTGTTAATTCACCGCCAGACACAATTAATATAGACATTTATGTAAGGTTCTGGAAACACATTTCCTGCACATATTATTTCCCCATCTACCATGGACAATAGGCAGGAACAAGAGGGTGAAAAAACAAAACAAAAGCATATTGGGCCTGGTAAGAATAACATACATATGTTCATGTAGGATAACAAAACTAAGTGTCCCTGGCTCAGCTTAACACACAATATACACCATACTGCACAGCTTCAATCATGACTAGACAGCTTTCACCAACCTGCCTGCATTCTTAACAAATCCAATGTCTGCCAGGACATTCTGACAGATATCACAGCGAAAGCACTCAGGGTGCCAGCTATTATTCATTGCCTTGATAACACGGCCAATGATGAATTCACCTAAAACAAAACAAAAAAAAAAGGAAATGAAATGGAGAGACATTAGCTGTAAATTTAGAAAACAAATATAAAAAAAAAACCAGTTTGTGGACATGCCCTCTAATAAGTAGACATCAGTGGAAAAAGCATAGCATGTACCATGGGTAACCAATACTCAAACCAAAATGACCAAGTCTTGCAGTGAGCAAAATGTATGTAACAGTTGTCACACATAAGTAACTCTAACACAGAAGAGATATGAAAAATTCTTACCACACTGATGGCAGCAAGGGGCAAAGAGCATTTGGAAATCATGTTCACAGTACTTCCTTCCCTCAAACTGAAAAATATAATCCATTAAAAACAAAATTACATATGTGTACATAGATGATCTACTATGAATAACAGACTGATTAAATAATAACTTCTGGAAAAATTAGACTTTAATTAGTGCATGAAATCCGCATCCAATTGCTTAATTTCAATAATGTTGCCCATTCTGTTGTAGTCTAATGTAAACATTTCTGACCACTGAATATTTAAGTAGGAAGAAAATCCTGAAACATTATGCGATTATGGTCTGAAATTTTTTTTTCTGTTTTTTTAAAATATATTATTACAATGAGAAACTGAATATTAGAGGCAGGTAGTTGTTGCTACACTATCAAGTGTGTTACTAAAAGGTATTCCTAGGAAGAAAGAAATAGGAATATTTACATGTGTAAAGAGGAACAAAGAAACCATAGCTTGAAAATAAGGTAGAATAAAGCTGTAATACAGTACACCTTTTTGGGAAGTGGTTTGAAGTGCAGCACTGGCAGGTGTGTGACTGCAGTCTATATAATGGCACTGAAAGTGGTAGAATTTGATTATCTTAGAAAGAACAATGAAATAAAAACACTAAATTACTATTGATCACACTAAAGTATCAATGCAGAAATAAAAATTACTACATAAAAAATCTCCTCAAAATTTATAGTATAACTGTGGAGATATATTCACACACGCCTCATTTTTTTTATTTCTTCCCAAAACTTTTTGCTAAATTATGTTTCACCAAAATTTCTACATGGGACTAAATGAAAACAATATCTCTAAATTAAAAGCCTTAACAGAAAATGCTTGTACCCGGTTGAATGCTTATTCAGAAGAATAAAACATCTGATATCCTTCCTTCCTTCCTTTTCCTCTCCACCCTCTTTTATTAGGTTACGCTTTCTCTCTCTCCTTTTCTTCTCTAGAGCCTAATGCTACAGTACTGGTAAGTTGCCAATCAACAACTGCAAGTTCTTTTATGATAAAACAATACATATTCTGGAATCATGTGGGCACACATACAATATATGGTTATAAAAGTATTATCTACAGGATACAAGCTTCCCTATCGCAGAAAGCATAAAAGAATAAAATCCTCTATGGTTAATAATTGCATATAAAGGGCTGAGAAATGTGTATTGTATTGTGATACAGAAGTAAAAATCTAAATGAAGAATAGCTGCATAAGAACGGGTTCTAAGTTGGGTCCTGCCAGCGAACACTCCCCTCAAAATTATGAGCAATCCTCATTTATGCACCAGCCCCGGGACCTGCACACGGAAAGGCAAGGCATAAGGGCAGACATTCTTTAAACATGCAGCTATTACAAAAAACCATTGTAAAAATAGATTGTGGAAAAAACCCTATGATGACGTCTTACCTCATAGAATAGTCCCTCAGGAAACTGCTGGAAGCACTGGGCACACACAAAGCACTGCTCATGGTAGAGCTCTCCATTACTGTTCACAATCTTTTCAGCTGGGGCAAAGCCTGAGCGACACCGCTCACACATTGCATTCGCCAGAGCATTTGCCATGTTGCTGCAGGAGGATAAAATGCAAAACCAAGTCAAATACTTCACAGGACAAAGGCAATAATATCTGCATTATTAGATCTGACAATAATCATGTATTTTTGTGGTAGAGTTGATAACTCCCAGTGATGTGTCTAATGAGGCCAAGATCACCGAGGTGCCTTAAAACAATTATCGAGTGCGGGTATATATTTGTCTATGTGAAATTTAGACTAATTCAGTGGAGAAGCAGCTGATATACATATAGACACACACACACACACACACACACTGCCAGTACAAAGACAAAGCACAAGTTGCACTCTATAAGTAGCAGAAGGTAGACGGACTGTGTCTTTTCTGTGAGCAATAAGTGGTGTGAATATTCTAGAAGAACAGAATAGAAGAAATGCAAGAATTAAGCTGTTACATGTGAGAAAAATACTTAATGTTACAGATATGGACAGTTTTGCCCACAGAAAAAAAAAGATGATTTTAAAGTTATATCTGCACTAACACTTACATCATTTAGATTTATTATATCCAATTTACTAATTTTATTTATTTTCCTATAAACTTCCACAGGTAAGTTAACAATTAAGACCAGCAAATGGGGTCTGTAAGAGAGCTGTTTCTGTAAGACTAAGTGACACTAAAATGCCATGATGGGCTGATCCAGAGTTTGAGAGTAATAGAAATATAGGTGCAATTGTATTATTTACAATAAAGTAAATTATGTTGCACTGTGAAGGGTACAAATGATTTTTTTGCATGCAGAGAAAATGCTTTGCTTTTGCACATATAACTCACATACCGCATATCTTTATGTTAACTTTGTAGATTAGAGTTAAGGCAAAAAACTTCATCTTTCAACTTGCTATGTTTTAACAGTTTAAATTTGCCTACCCTTGAAGCTCAACATGGTATAGCTATAGTCTTCACTTACACCTGTTCAGCACACCACAAAACTGGCTTCTAAGTTTGAAATAACCACAAGCTTGCATTATAGGACTAGATGTCACTCATAATAACTCTAAATTATGGAATTAGTGTTATGCCCCTTCACCAAAATACAATGACAACTCATGACTGATATAAGTATTTCTATTAAGACTTTCAAATCTATGATCAATGCCATGATTCAACCACCAATCTAAAGAAACTTTCACAATGCCAATAAGATTTAAACGATTTCACCACCCTCCCTTATCTTGATAAATGATAGCCTGTGTTTATCTGTTATTAAAGAGTCACTGCTACAACACATACAGTGCAACTGTGGCACATATAATTACAGATATGGAAGATCAACATATGAATCTTCACTGCAGAACATACAAACTAACTCAATGTAAAAGCACTGACAAGTATGTTTGTGTACAGCATATTGGACATGGATTCTATGATTCAGTGCAATACTACTTGAACACTTTGGCTACATATCTCCAAGGTTTGCCTACAGCAAAACATTTGGCTCCCATATTTCATTAGTCAAATGTTCCATTTACTTAAATGACCTGATAAACTATCTGATTACATTAAGTCCAGGCAGTGATCCGTGTAAGGGCACTTACAATCGGGCATAAAAGTCACAGATTTCTTTGTACACTTTGACATCACTACGTCGGCGCTGCAAGTTTGATACTGGTTTTTCATCCTCTCCCCCACTCTCTTGGGGAACACAGTTGTTGGTAACCTCCATGTGAGGTAGTTCTCCATTCTCCGGAATGTTAGGGTGGATCCTCGTTTGTATTTCCATCATATTTTCCATCATATTTCTTTTGTAGGTTTTCAGAAATCCACAAAAAAATCCACTAAAAACAAGTCTCCAGAGTTTAGGGGTAATGCAAGACTTCAAGGCTGAGAACAAGTGTTCCTAACTGTATTCTGGACTACTGCAGATTCAGACTGACAGTGACTCATACTGGGATACATTACAATGCTGCCCACATTCCACAGCACAGATTCCAACTAAGGCTGTGGAACAGAAAACACGTCACATACAATAGGTGGGACTCAGCTGCTCACTTCTGTTGATGTTAAAAATTCCTCTCCCTCCAAGGGGGTGCAGGCTTAACAGGAAAATGCATAGCATAGAATGGTTTATGGTTTTTCTCAGGAGACATCTCTTACTCCATGGAATCTTCTCCCTATTTGTAGCTACATTGGACAACTCTTGTGTACTTTTATTAATTAAACAAAACAGGTGCTGTAGAGCAACATCATAGAGAACACAGAAACTTAACCAAGTGACTAGGACAGCACACCACAAAATCATTGTGCATATGCAGTAGTGATTATGCTGCAAGTATAATCTTAGTAAGTATATAAGTGGCCATATTAAATGAAATAGTTTCCTAGAAGGCATTATTAAACCAAAAACTTTACTTAAAATAAAAACTACTAATTGCTTTTTTCAGATGCATATCAGAACAAGAAATGTGTCATTTGCTGTGTAGTTAGTTTATTGCAAACGTTTGTTCAGTATAAGGAATACATTTACTTGAACATGTACTAAACAACTTAAGTTCTGGTAGAATAAGAAAACTTAGAAATATATCTGTGTGAATGTAACTGTCCATGGAGCATCCAGCCTTAATCTAACTTTATAGCAATTTCAGGCATGTCAAGTTACTGTTTTACAGTCTGATAAGGAAAATTGGAGACAGACCAAACAACAGCAGATAATGAGAAATGCAGCCAGACTGCTTAAATAAATATTAAGATATTAACCCAAGGTCATATTTTATATTATGAAATAGCTATGGTCGAACACAAAGAGATGCAAACCACAGTTGTTGTACATAAGGGGATTTTCATATGTGGTGGTAATTGAGAAAACTAGTTTTAAAGTGCAAATTAAAGTGGTATAGGGTAATTGGCCATTCCATGCGCACCCCACACAAATGAGCTATACAGACTCCGTACTATTAAAAACAGTCAATCTTTATTAGTATTACACCTTAAAAAGCAAAAATATGAAATATAGTGTCTATATAGTAACCACCAAAATATAATAAATGATTCTGATTTTAAGTTTCTGGAATGTATTTCCAAATGTAGCGACACTGTATTTACTACCAAAAGTCCACAAATGCAAAAATAAACGTCCTGGCAGACCTACTGTGTCTGGCCAAGGGTCCTTAACAGAACAAGCATCTAAATTTGTAGACTTTCATCTAAGACCAATGGATTTACTTTGTAAATTAAATCATATACAAGTGTCGTCCAATACTATTTTGGCAACATGCGACACACACATTTGCTCCATACGAGTATTGAACATAAGGTGGGAATTGCTGCAATTGAGTATTTCCTGAGGATGGGTAATTAGGATGATTTTTGTACATTTTTATTACAGCGAATGGACATTATTTTTACTATAATGTTTTCTATTTTGCAGTTCTTTTTATTTGCAGGTGAGGGGAACCACCATGGGGACAGCCGGCGCCCCAAACTACTCAAACTTATATCTCCGGTGGTGAGAGCTGTGGTGAAGCTCATGAGGAATTTACATCTCAGATCCTCATGTGGCTTCAGTACATAGATGATATTTTCATCTCATAAACTGAATTTAAAGTTGACGCTGGAATATAGTAAGAAGGATACAGATTTCTTGGATGCGACAATTACGATAAATGAGGATGGTCCGATTTATATATACAGCCAAAAATAAAATCCTGCATAATGAGAGTCCATACCCCCCAGCAACTCTTAAAGCGATCCCGAAGGGGGAATATCAGAGATGAAGGAGGAATTGCTCCTCCATCTCATGGAATAAGAAAAGAGCTAAAGAGCTGTGTGATAGACTCAGATACAGGGATTATAAAAGATAAACTTTTTAACTCATTGCTATAAAATAATCAATACACCCAGAGACCATTTAGTGTATCCATAAAATACACTAATTCAAAGAATACTAGAAGATTTACATGTGATTATAATAGTGAGGCACACATGGGACCGAATCCTGACCCAGTGTTCTCCCCAGAAAATGTTGTCAGCTGGGTGGTAGTAAATAGTAGGGGGGCGGTGTGATATTTGCAAAAATAATGCTTGACAAGGCTACAAACATCCATTCCCACTGCGGAGCTCCTTGCTGCTGCTGCACTACTGGGAACTAAGCTTTTGAGGCAGAATCTGCCTTTCTTATAACTATTTGTTCTGTTGGTTGTGATCTACTGGTGGAGGCAATGAGACAGGGCCGGTGCTGGGTTGTTCAACACCCCCCCTGCAAACTATAAATTTGTGCTCTCCTGTTTAACAATTTAACACCAGTAACCACCCTACATTACAATATCCATGTGAGCATTATAAAATACCAAACACATTCTTGTAACAATAAAAGAGAGCAAATCTTAGTCTCTACTATACAATACAAACAGCTTCCTAGTCTCTGCTGTACAATTCCACTGCATCCAAGTGACTGCCATACAATACTAACCAGTGGTCAAAGTGTAAATTTAGAAGTGGTGGTATAGACATTTAGTGTAAATTTAGAAGTGGTGGTATAGACATTTTCACAGAAGTGAATGGAGATTTATAGCTTTTTAATTAAACCAATGGGAGAAGTGATGGTATGTCATACCCCCGTATAACCCCTCACTTCCAGCCCCGATACTAACTTCATCCTAGTGACCACCATACAATCCACACTACATCCGAGAGACTGCAGAACAATACAGACTTGATCTTAGGGCCATACCATACAGACATTATCGTAGTGACCACAACCTATCTTTTTAAAACCTCTCATATAATGGCTTTACTCCTTTGTGTGTGAATGACGCTGATGTGACCATAGGTCATGCCAATGACACAATCACACTGAAGGAAGCTGCAGGTACTGTATGAGTCTCAGTGGACAGTGGTCGTCCTCTGACAGGATGTACAGACTTTCTGCTGCTTCTGATAGGCAACGGTGCAGCAGTGCCAGAAAGCCTTTACAGCCCAATGGAGGACAGCAGGGACTGAAAGCTGGAGATCATAATCAGCGTGTTGTTCAGGTCTGGCTGGGTGGTAAGCTAAAATAGCTGGGTGGAGCACCCAGCTAAAAGGCCCTGGGGAGAACACTGCGGACCTGATAACGTCAGGTCACTTATGCACGCAAATCCGAGCCCATTTCAGTGAAAAAGGGCTGTGCTTCCCCTCCGCCCCCTAAATTGGGCGGGGGGAAGCATGCAAAGTGCACAGTGTGGGAGAGGGCTGATCCGCACAAGAGCAAGCATAAGCTGCCATAAATCCCGCACGAGAGAGGGAAGTGACAGGGGGCGTGCACTCACCTCTCACTCGCGGACGTACAGAAAACGCGCAGAGGTCTGGATCCGGTCCATGATTACTAAAACACTCAATGACAATCTACACATATTGCAAGTAAATGATTATTTAAATGAGGCCCTTGGTGACAAAATTAATGTTATATAGCGTTGCCAAAACTTGAAAGATAGACTTCTAGTCATTTTGGTAAAAAATCTAACTCTGATGGAACTTCTGTTGGAACGTGTAAGGCATGTTCTTCTTATATGACAAAGACTTCACATGTGCATGACAGATTTGGATGTAGGCATATGCTTACCAGTTTTATGAATTGCAACACATCGCAAGTGATTTATGTCCTTCTATTCCTATGTAGACATTGCTACGTGGGTAAAACCTTAAGAAAATTAAGGTCAGGTTATTGGAGCATGTTGGCTCGATTAAGCACAGCAAGAGTGAGGCCGCTAAATTAAAAACTTTCTCCGTGGCACGTCAATTTTTTAAGATGGCATAATGCAGACCCCTCAGGCATACTGGGATTGAATGGAGAAAGTAAATTCTAATTTAAGAGGTGGAGATACCAATAAATTACTTCTTCAATGCGTGTTGAAATTGATTTTTTTTCAATGAAATAATACTTTCCTCAACGGTTTGAAGGAGAATGCCTCTTACACTCCTTTCTTGTGAAAATCAGTTTCAGGGTTGCCCATTGGATTATACTCATGGCAATCCTGTGCCACAAGAGAAAGCTTTGTATAATTCTCTCTCACTGGATGTACATGCATTAACATTTATATCTCATACATATCTATGCAGAAGTGTACTATGCAATTATATTCTGATAGTTTTATATTGATATGTTATAGTATGAATGGGTCCTTATTGAATTGAATGGTATGTTTTCCCTTTAAGGTATTACAACACAAATATGTAACATATAGTTAATTAACATGCTTATGTTAGAATTCAGTGAGGGGGCAGTACCTCCCGCTCTCACTTTTATTATATTGGTGATATTTGCGAGATTATTATGAGAATGATTGGTTATTTGTATACAAGTTCTGATAACTAACTATCCGATGAAATCAGTATTTGTCATAGTGCTGTTTATGATGAACTATACCCTCTAAATAATTTTGTACTTATTTGTTTAAAAAAAATACTTTTCCTTAGCAGTACTCAGTCCGTTTGTTTGTTGTTGAAGGTGTAACTTCCTAGGGTATTACTTTATTGCTCAGCCACACTTTTTAAACAATGCCGAGACGTCTATCTGTAGAAATGTCATGGACTAATTAATGAAGTGATTAGGATTGTCGCTTATTAATATGGCTAAGCATCTTTATGGTGAATTATGACACATGTATGATATGCTGTGAAGAGGTGTAAATAGGATTTATTGCCCATATTCACACCTAAGAAGCAGACTCTTCTTAGGTGCGGACCTTAGTAAAGCACCTACTATGCATGCGCAGTAAGTCCTTTACGCAATCTACATATCAGTTCAGTACGTAGATTGGCGCCGAGTATTTTAAGTAGAAAGAGGCGGCGTAATGCCACCTCAGGGTGTGCCTAGGCAGAAGTGGGAGGAGGGAGGGATTTAGATTAGCCGGGGAGAGGGAAGAGGCAATGTCCGTGCGGACATTGCACGTAGAGATTAGGTAGCCCTATGGCCCTAATAAGTGCCTAAAAAGGGGGGGTGGGATAGGGGCAGGACAGGTGAGTTAGATGCAGATCTGTCCGCACCTAACTCACCCAGATCTGTGAATATGGCCCTATATGCACAATTTAATGTGCTAATCTAGTCCCTGTCTTTGATACAGGTTTTATTTTCTGTGCCTATGTATGTTACGCTGTGAAGAGACATAAGGGCTTGTATGCTAGCTTTTACAGAGATATACAAGGTTCTATATGCATAATTTAGCGTCAATTTGAATATTTGACCCTCTGAATTATTAGCGTAACATCTTGTATGTGGATTACAATGTGAATATAACTGGTCTATTATATTGCAGTTACCATATAGATATTATATTTCATTTTTTCTTTTTCAATGTGTCTATTTTAAGGTGCAATAATAAAGATTGATGTTTTTAATGGTGCGCAGTCTGTACAAGTAATTTGTGTGGAGTGCACATGGAAAGGCCTATTAAATTTGGGTTCATCAATAAATCCTTTTTCTTTACTACATGATAATACGGCCATAAGTAGCACCCTTGGTATAATGCTCAAATAATTGGACCTGTTGCCACTTTCCCTGTCTTTTGTATAGGGTAATTGGGACAGAACTGCTAATATAACAAAGCATTTACAAAGCCTTAGCCTTCTGAGTTTAGATATCTAGATGTCAAGAGTCAGAAAAGACTACAAACTACTGTAAATGAACCATCAAGGATATTTTGCTAGAAATCAGGATATAGAACAGACATATTTCGTTTTATGGGCAGTCATAAGTGTTATTACAATGTGACAAGTAGAGGGAAAGCAGAAACTGTAACAAACAGTCTAGTTACAACTGACACTACTAGAAATCCTCTTACATGCCTAAATCCTTATAGGGCTGTATCCTGTCAACAGCAGACTCTTTGGCACTAAATGACACACTATTTATAGAAATGACTGCACACACGTTTCACCTCCTAGACTGACCTTTACATAAACTGTGAAATTGGAGAGGGGGAGGGGAATCACCTATTCTGGGGAGATTCTTAAATAATCCTTCTCAATAGCAATAACCATGTATATATGTTAGTGGCTGTGTAAAAGACAGTTTTGGTATTTCTGTGCAAGGTGGTACCAGGTACAGTAACTACCATCAGAATTAGAAACAAGTTACTAAACTAGTAAAACCACGCTCAGAGGGCAACAGATGAAGCATGAATGCCTCATCTTTTTGTGCCAACTCATTTTCTGTTGTGCTACAAGGTTAAAGTTAACCTTGACACAAAAACAGAAAATATATTGTAAAGTTAGAATTGATATCATATTGGAGGCCCCTCATCAGTATCCCAGGTCTTGCTGGAGCACAGGTGTTATTATTATTTTATAATGACAAATATTTGAAAAGCTCCAGAGTGGTACTCTTTACATTGCTTGATCTAGACTTCATAAATGTGGGTGCTTTCTGCTCTATGCGAGTGGAAAACATCTATTTTGAGAGTGCACACACTTTGGGATCCAGACTTCTGTGCTGGAAGCCTGTCACCGGGCTGATTGCATACTGTAGGATTTAAATTGAACATGTTAGGGCTGGGTTAAACCCTAACATAATCCAGATTTCCAGGCTGTCCCCAATCTTACATGGTGATTGCATGGAAATCTATCATTTTGATGGTCCTATGATCTTAACTTAACTATGAACAAGGAGAGTGGTCTCCCTTCACCTATAAGGGTGTTAGGATGCTGCAGGGATCCAGCAGCAGTTTTGAATCCGTCCTCTGTGACATGGAAATGATGGACTTTTAGAGATCCCCAAGGAGAGAGGCTGGGAAACACTGATATACATTATGGGAAATTGTAAAAGATACATTTAAACGAGTAAATAATGTGAGGCAATAATATGACATTAATGGAAAGACTAAAGTTCTTCTTTCTGGTGTTAAATAAATAAGGTAAATTAGATACTTTTTAAGATTAAAGGATACTGTCGAATCAAAAAGAGAACAAACAGATGATCCAGCAATTACATTTGAAACCCTCTTCTTTGCAGTTTCTGCAGTGAGTTTTAAGAAAAAAAATGTATTTATGGTTTGTTAGGGATCATGGCTGGCATATTGTAAAGCTATTCTTGCTGGCAGAATGGCTAATGAATAATGTAATATGAGAGTGCCCTCACCTAAGTCAGAACAGAAACTCCTCTTTACTTCTGGTTAAACTGTTAGCTGCACAAATCGCAAACCGCTTATTGTTTTACAGCTTCCATAGCTGGAAAACCAGTTCCAAATATTAGTTGCAATGTCAATGTACAGTCTATGATCACAGGTCTTAGAAAAAAAAAATAGCTTGTGTGTAATAAGGCATGGCATGCAGAGGGGAGGCATCATGCTTCACATGCTGACACCCTAAGGCTATAGATGAACTGAAGCATGCATAAAACAATTCAGATAATGGTACACAACTACTGCCTACAGCATTATAAAATGGACCAAACAAAATTGCAGGTCAAGGGATTGTACAGGTGAAGCTCAAAAAAATAGAATATCGTTCAAAAGTTCATTTATTTCAGTAATTCAACTTAAAAAGTGAAACTAATATATTATATAGGCTCATTACATGCAAAGAGAGATATTTCAAGCCTTTATTTGTATTAATTTTGATAATTATGGCTTACAGTTTATGAAAACCCCAAAAATAAAATGTCACAAAATTAAAATATTACACGAAATAATAAAAAAATGGTTTTTAAATACAGAAATGTCAGCCCTCTGAAAAGTATAATCATGCATATGTACTCGTTACTTGGTTTGGGCCCCTTTTGCACGAATTACTGACACAATGCGGCGTGGCATGGATGCTATCAGCATTCTTCCACCAGACTCTGGGACCTTGGTTTCCAAATGAGATGTAAAATTTGCTCTCATCAGAAAAGAGGACTTTGGACCACTGAGCAACAGACAGTTCTTTCTTTCTTTAGCCCAGGTAAGACGCTTCTGATGTTGTTTGTTGTTTAGGAGCGGCTTGACAAGAGGAATACAACATTTGAAGCCCATGTCCAGGATTTGTCTGAGTGTGGTGGCTCTTGATGCACTAACTCCAGCTTCAGTCCACTCCTTGTGCAGCTCCCCCACACTTTTGAATGGCCTTTTCCTGACAATCCTCTCCAGGCTATGGTCATCCCTGCTGCTTGTGCACCTTTTTCTTCCACACTTTGCCCTTCCACTTAACTTTCTATTAATGTGCTTTGATGCAGCACTTTGAGAACATCAAACTTCTTTTGCAATTTCCTTTTGAGGCTTTCCCTCCTTGTGGAGGGTGTCAATGATGCTTTTCTGCACAGCTGTCAGGTCAGCAGTCTTCCTCATGATTGTGAATTCTACTGATCCAGACTGAGAGACCATTTAAAGGATCAGGAACCCTTTGCAGATGGTTTTGGAATAATTAGCTGATTAGACAGTGACACTTTGAGGCTACAATATTGATCCTTGTCACATTATTCTAATTTTCTGAGTTTTAGATTTCGGGGTTCTCATAAGCTGTAAGCCATAATCCTCAAAATGAATACAAATAAAGACTTGATATATCTCTCTTTGCATGTAATGAGTCTATAACATATATTAGTTTCCCCTTTTAAGTTGAATTACTGAAATATATGAACTTTTGAATGATATTCTAATTTTTCGAGTTTCACCTGTATATTGTGGAATTTGATACTCTAAATGTAAAGGTTAGTTGCTTGCTTTCTATTTTTGTAAATGTGTAGTAAATCAACTAATGTCTTATTTTATACATTGCTTACAGTGTAGGGATTGTAACATAGACTGACACAAAGCAATATAAAGATGGCCCTGCCCGACTGTCCAATAGCAATGAAGTGACTGGTAAATGGCATTTCCAGTAAACTACCAGTGGAATAGTACAGCTATAAAAAGAAAAAAACTGCTAGCAAACCTATCGTGGTTATAGAGAAGGCTTTAACTTTCTTGCACAGTTGTCCTTGTAGCTATCAACATGGAGTAGTTGTGTGTATAGCGCAAAGCTTTGTTGAACGGAGCCAGGATAGAGCTTCCTATTCTCAGCAGCAGTCAAAGTGCCATGGAGATCACCATGACAATATTCAATCTACCAATATATCTATATACGAATCGTCGTATCAAGGATCACTGTGATTACCAACAGCGCAGAATATTGATAGATAAACCGTACACTTATCTCCACAAACACATTCCGTGTTATTTGTTACATGTTGTCCCACCTGGCATGTTTTTAGGCAATGCCTCTAGAATGACAAATGCCGTGCAGCCTTCTGACGTATGATACTTGTCAATCAACAAACTTTAAAAAGATGCCAATATAGACATTTGAATTACCACTTGAGTTTTTTTATTGTGTCCCTGAGGAAGTCTGTAAGGGTGTACTGACACCACAGGACGAAACGTGTTGGCCTTGCTTCTTTTTAAACTAGTATCATATACCACAGCATTGAACTCGAATGAAGAACTGACATTCTGCTTATTCAATACGTGGACCAGCCGAGCAGAGTGAAGAGCTTCTGGAGACGGATGCAACCCACACACAGATAAGAGATCCATACGCTTGCAGCTATACATTTTACTGCTTTATGTTTATACATATCTGGTATGCAGACTTTATCTTGTTAAAATAGCAAAGTGTGTTTTTTAATGATACACTATGGCTGGGTGATTTGATTTGTTTTTTATATTGCATAGTTGGCTGCATCATGGGATTAGAACAAAGACCTCCACTACAGGCTACTATAAAAGATTATATTCGGTACGCATATAACCATGACCCTTCCAGCGTAAGAAGTGTGTCAGTAACACTGCACAACAATTCTCTCCGTTTTTATTCCTTGTTTTCTGTATGTGTCATGTTATGTATGCCTCAACACTAGTACTTCTACACTATATATAATATGAAGCACTGTTCAAAGAGCCACATTACAAATTTATTAAAATCACACACACATTTATATAAATATTTTTTAGTCACTGATAAAATAATGAACACTTAAAATATACAGAATAAAAATATTACATTACAAATTAAATAAAAAAGGAATCGAACACCCATTGACCAATGTTGTTATACTAACCACTTAATCATATCAGTAAGGCATCATCAGAAAGATAATTCCAGACAGAAAAGCAGCTGAAAGATGACTAGTAATCGTTGTGTCAAGAATGATTAAGCACAAGCTCATGTTCAATATCCTGTTTCCCACATTTCCAGTTTTACCAGGAGTTGTGCAAAATTTGAAAATTTTGAATCAATTATTCAGAAACAGAAATTAAAACAGTCGTAAACAGGGGAGTAGCGAGGGTGAAGTTTGTGCTCCAGGCGCTGGCAGACAATAGGGGTGCCGCAAAGCACAGCCAAATGCCATCTCCAGCTCCCTAATATACTAGTATTACATGTGGGATAATATTATTGGAATGGCACACTATATAATGTACAAGGGGGGACTATCATGGGTCTGGGAATGACACATATTATAATGTATGTGGTGTATATTATAGGTTTGGGAAAGGTATACAATGTGCCATTTCCAAACCCTAAAATAAACCACATATTGTATGTGTCATTCTCAGACCCATAATATACCTTACATGGGCTTTATATAGTTTTCCATGTCCACAGATGCGTAACAGAGAAAGGGAAATATAAATTGGGGAGGTGGAGGAATTGTGTAATGGTGGTTATCTTTATTTTCTCCATAGACATTTAGTGCAGTAAGAATCAACGTGAGGCATGAAGAGAAGAACCCAACAATAAATATTCATTTAAATAAAAACACCACTTCCTTTTAGCCAGCAAATTTCAGGGAACATGCTTGCCCTGCTCCCTGGCACACTACACTACGGGAGGAAGGGGATGGGAGGCACCAAAGCACTAATTTTCTGTGGGTGCCATTAATCCATACTACAGCTCTGGTCGTAACGCATTATATTGAACCACCCTTTCTATGAAACAATAAAATTCACACTAAACGGGGTTTTAGGAGTGTGATTGTTGCACCGAATGTGATTCTTTATATAAATAAAAAAAAACACCAGAACAAACTGATTTTACACAGCAGGAGCACAGAAAAATTCTTAAATTGCCAAGGAGCGTTTTTTAGTCTCGAGTATTTCCGATGGTGAGATGACACAGAAATGGCATGCGCTGTGTGTGCTTGTGTGTGCTTGGGAGGGATAGTATTTTAGCATGTAGACTGTACAGTGAGGGTGTGCTATGTGCCATCTACTGTATCTAGACTGAGCTGTGCCCATTTTAAATCAGAATGATTTGAAACTCTTAAAGGTAGGGTCCATAGATAAGTCTGGATTAACAGCGGGGATCCCGCATTGGAACTCAGACAGCAGTAGGATCATCTGGATCTGGTTCCTTCACAAATACTATGACGTCTGGGGCCCCTAGTTTAACTATACCAACTCCCCTTTCCCTTGTTAACACTTAGGGCTAGATTTACTAAACTGTAGAGAAGAAAAAGTGGAGATGATGCCCACAGCAACCCATAAGATACTAGCTCTCACTTTCCTATTACATACAGACTAGTGAATATCAACTAGAATCTGAGTGGTTGCTATGGGCAACATCCCCACTTTTCCTTTTCTGCAGTTTAGTACGTCTAACCCTGTATGGTCCTTTTAGTCACTATACTACTATAGTTTCTGTTATACCTTGGGTAAAACCTACCCCCAACACCCTTCCCCCGTTGCTAGTTTACCTCTCATCTTGGATTATTAACGGTGTGCACCATCCTAATAATTTAATTATTTCTATGATAGTTCTTTTAATTTAACGTCTAATAAAAACGAATGTAAAAAAAAAAAAAAAATCTTAATCAAAAATCATAAAAAATAAAGAAATAAAAAAACACAATATAAACCCCCTTACACTAAAATGTAGTTATATTTAAGGTCACGTCAGAACATTCTGAACCACAATAACCTGAAGATTGTAGTCCGGGCCCTCTTACCCACACAGATGGTTTGTTACTGGTCAGTCTTTTTTCATGTTTTATAGTAATTGTTACAATTGTAAAACACACCACAGCATGATGGCACTACATAAAAACATGTTAATAAATAAGTATATGTACACTAAAATGTATTTATATTTAAGGTCACGTCAGAACATTCTGAACCACAATAACCTGAAGATCGTAGTCAGGGCCCTCTTACCCACACAGATGGTTTGTTACTGCTCAGTCTTTTTTCATGTTTTATAGTAATTGTTACAATTGTAAAACACACCACAGCATGATGGCACTACATAAAAACATGTTAATAAATAAGTATATGTTCATCAGCTTAGAGGGAATTACAGGAAAACAACATTTAAATCCACCAGGGTAAGTAACTACAACCTGGTGATGCCCCATGTCACTGGCACTAAGACAAAGTCTGAGCAATAGCTCCATCGCTGGAAAATTTCTGGGTATAGACATACTAACATATGGTTGAGAGAGACTGTAAAATGCTATCACCACAGCAGTCAATGCTGCTATTGCTTGTGATGTCATGCATGGGGTTTCCTAGAATCACCTTTAAATGCATTAATACATACAAGAGTTAACCATGCTCCTCACCATGCGGAAGCAATTAAACTAATACACCAACATGAGATATATTTATTTATTAATGTATATATTGTTTCATTAACTCTACACAAAGTGTTTGTGGCAGTACACAGAATGGCGTCTAATGCTTATGAATCATGTTTAAAACATAGCACTCATTACATTCTGATACATTAATCTAAGCCTACATTAACATAATATAGTTAAGCAGCTAGAAGTACTATTAAAAGTCCACTGTTGACTGACAGGATGGTTTAATAAAAAACCCTGTTATGAGGAGTCCTGGTTACTACCTGCCCATTACAGGTCACAAGTAGTTCTACCACATTCTTTTCTCTAAAGCCTTCAGTCAGCAGAGCCAGCCTGTGTGGAAAAAGATAGCATAAACAAGATCCAACATGCTCCAGGATACCAACAGCACAGAGGACGGACAGAGACAGCAGTGGGGGTCAGAGATATGCCACATTCCTAACCCTTCCCTAACACCTCAGTGCTGGGCATTGCTGCACAAAAGCAGAAGTACCTTCAATACCAACAAGAAGCAGCCACCAAACAAACATCACATTTCCTTTTAAAAGGTCTTTTTTTTTTTGCTACTAAAACAGCCGGAACCTTACTTATAAGCACAATTCAATTAGAAAAATCCTAAAGCAGAATATTTCTGTCAACATGACAGAAAAATGAAATTGGTGAGGTTACCATGGACTCACCTCAGATTATATGCATGGATTCCATTCAATCCCAAACTGTCAGGGCGCTCCTTTCTCCTCCTGTACAAGTCTGACTGGGACAACTCCTTCAGCTGCAATGCACTCATTTTTTTTTTTTTTTTTAAATCTACAAAAAATGTGAAATATCTAAAAGCTTTATGAGCCTGTAGAGACAGTAGCTGTGTGTGGCTGCACACCTGCAGGATTATACAGTGCCAGCAGCACTAGAAGCCACTTCCTGTTTCTCCCTAGCACACACCCCACATCAGCTCTCCTTATCAAACCTACACACCTAAGGGGCGAGCTATTTGTCATGCTGGCTGGAGGCGGGATTGCTGGCTCTTTTGTCCTCTAACACACACATACACACTGTGCACACTGTCATTGTTGTGCTAAGTGGACAGTAACCCACACAGCATAATGTCAGAATATAATGTACATAAACAGCAGCCAGCATTACAAACATTACACATTCAGCACTGCTCCCATACATGCTATATCCGTGTTGACATTAAAACATTGTTAAAACAAGTGGAGGAAAGGTAAATGCACTGTTCTAAACGGAATTTCATGCATGCAGTCTTCAGGACATAGAATAAACCTGTGCATTGATCAAACATGACACTATTTGAACTTTGATTTGGGCCTGTAGATAAGTAACATACATATTTTCATTCTTATAGGGGACCAGGTTTTTATTGTACAATGTTTTTATGGTTTTACTATACACGGACATGATTTACACATTATGAACCGGGCCTTACATAATTGCATTACGTAACATGTAATGTGTGACGCTCAGCTATGGTGGTGCAAAGCTATAATAAATAAACCACACTTTTGCAAGTCTACAGTATTTCAAAGGTCAATGACTGTCACGGACAACAGAATTATTGGGAGGTTTACTCTTGGGAAAGATCCTGCAATTGTGACATACTATCTGTCAACACAATCTGGGGAAGAAAGGGTGAAAAAAGTTCATTTGTGCTTCTTGATTTTTGTCAACTTTGCTGTAATGTCTAATGCTGGGTAGACACTACACAATATATTCATCAATCTCATGTTGGCATATTGGGTGATTGCATCTGGCATGCTACACTACAGATGGTAAGATCTGGTGTATGATATCGTGCAGGTTGTATACTGTGCATGCACATATTCAGTTTGTTTGATTGTTGCTCACAAAGATACCACCAGATATTTGGCTTATCTGCACAATTAGGAAGTGTTTAGGGTACAAAACGGTTTTTCTCTGATCATATAAGACACTACCAAATTAGGGGAAGACTTTGTTGTAGTAAGGTAGCTAAAGTTATCTATTTCTTTTGTTATGGAAGAAAACCCCTAATGTGTGTTTTTATTTATTCAAACATTACTTTAGAAAAGCCTGTATTCGTCCTTTCCAAAATCTTTTTTGTACTGTCAAACAATACTACAGAATTGGCAGATATTGCATTGTATCGTCAGATCTGGTTTTTAAGAATTCCTCATCTTAAAAGCATCAACAATGTCCCAGCTTCCCATTCATATTTATGCACCCCGCAACCTTGTGGGTGAGCACATCACTGCAGCAAAGGCTCATTTGAACAGGTTGTAAAACAATCCACAGGAAAACCAGAGTGCAGTGTGTACATGGAACAGCATTAAGCAGGTCAGGGCTAGAATCGTTACTATAGATTTGAAAAGATGTCAGATTGCTTTTGAAAGCAGCGTGTACCCTGTTTAAATGAACACTACTTTCGAGTCTGATATGAATCATTTCAAGAAACGTTCAAAAAAATCCTTTGTTGTAATAACACGCTTTTCCACAAGGTGGCCCTATGCAGATATATAAATTAGAATTGTTGCACTGAAAATCGTGGGCTAGATTTACTAAAGGGCGGAAAAGGAAAAGCGGATACGTTGAACATAGCAACCTTTGAGATTCTAGCTCTTCACTTTCCTATTACACACGCCAATGTTTGTCAGATACAATTTGATTGGTTATGGGCAACATCTCCATTTTTCTTTTTCCGCAGTTTAGTAAATTTAGGCCTGTGTCTCAGTACGCACTGAAGTTTTCTCCAGATATCAGGACATTGCTGATCTTGTCAAATTAGGAGCTTGCAAACATCAAAGCCCATGATGCAATGCAGTTTCTACAGCATTCTGGGACAGTACAGTAGTAAGATATCTGAGCTATCTATTATCATGTGATTAGCATGACAATTGTCTGTTAACCCTCCAGTGTGTACCCTGCTTTAGACAAATTTGTGAAATACATTTATCATACTTAAAACCCTCCTTAAATTAATTTCAATAAAATATAGAACTATAATAAAAATATTACTTTAACATAAGCATTTACAGCAACCATATAATATTTTGTTTCAATGATCAGTTATTTAACAGTTAAACATGCAAATCCAGCTCTGTGTTTGAGCAGTATAGACGAAAGAGAAATGCTAAATATGCTAAATATTTTGTTATGCATTCTTATATAATAAACGTTTACTTGGTAAAACAGACTCTCCTGGGCTTGAAAATCAATACATACATACATACACACACCCACACACGAACAGAGGCCAGTTACAATGAATTCATTTGATGTAAATCTTTTACAAGTCATTTTATTCTGGTGACAGTTAGTCAGACACAATGACGAGCTTCCTGTTAAACAAAGACATTATCTATGTTACTTAGTGAGCTTCAATGACATGATCAGTGTGCAATACAGGATGAGGCATATTTTATGCCCACATTTACCAGTAATTCTTAGTACATCTAAGTTTGTTATGCGAATATTTTCTTCATATAACTGAACTTTAATCTTTCATTCCTAACCCTTTATTATTTTTGAAGTTACAAAATGATTGGGGGGTGGTGGGTGCGGTACACTCTCTGCAATGGTCTGGCACCAAGTATTATTCATACTATCAAAACGGAGAGCACCACCTCTCATATAGATTGTGATCAACCCAGTTCAAGTGGTGAACTGTCACACTTAATGCATATAATTTATTTATCTCTTAAGACCGTAGGTTAACCCATTTATAACCAGGAACAGGATCCTCAGCTAATACAGATAGCCACTTAAACACGCAAAGTGCGTAAGAGGGCCGTGTGGACTGCATGCGCCCGCCAGATGATGCATTAGTTTTAATATATAAGTCCTATCATACACAACTTCGTTAACTACAATGGTTTTTAAGAAGAAATGGGCTGTACTTCCCCTCTGCACGCCAAGGTGGGCATTATTTTACAGTGTGCACATAATTACCCACTTACCGGCGGACCGCTGATCCATTCGTGTGACTTAATGCTGCTTTAGGACAGTGTAAGTCACACATTTTACGCATGAGAGAAGGGAGCGACAGGGGCGTTCACTCACCTCTTCAATGCAGAATTAAAGACCCCCACATATAAGGAAAACGTGTGGGGTGTCGATCCAGTCCCAGGAGTATAACAGTTCTGGGTTGCTTGTGAGTTTGAACACTACATATATTATCAACACTTAGTGGTTAAGGGAATTTACATATTATGCCAATATAGAGTAACCAGATAAGCAGAGCAGCGGCAGTAAGTGTACCACCCCCAAATTATTTTGTTCATAATTCTGGTGTTTAGGGTCCAACTTAGGTCTACAGGCAGCTATTATTATGAGGAGGGGGCACCTATGAACGCTGTAAGGATCCCTGTAATATATCACACTATGAAGTTACAGTATTTTACAGTAAGCTGAATGTTAGACAAGATAAAGAAAATGCTTATATTTCCATATTTTTCCTTTTTATTATTCTCTAGCTGGAAAGTACTATTAATCACACTACATTTTTGACTGAAAAAATGTGTGGAAGTAGGTATAAAAAAAATACATATAACCCATTTTAATAACCAAATACTGACATGTAAACTGATCAGTGGCGGAAGGAGTTGTAATTGCATGAGGTGAAAAACATACAGTATACATATTTTTTAGGATGAAGTACAACTCATCAAGACAAATTACACTTCAGTGAGCGGACACTCATATCATTTACATTCTATTCAATGGACTATTTAAAGTTTTCTGGTTCTTCATATGTCAGGACAAGGGATGCTAAAGGCAAAAAAAAATCATTTATTTTACATGATGGAATAGTATTACAGATCTATGGTTTAAGGGAGAAATAATGAATGCTTTAGTTTACGCAACAGAAACAGTGCTTAGTGTATAAAAAACTTCAAAGAACTAAGATGGGAGAAAAAATACAGTAATATCATTATGCTCTAATTACATGTTAATGGAAGCTTATCCTCACCACATAATCTGTACTTACTGCAGGGTCCTATGCACAAACACAGGTGGCACTTTGCCTGCACTTAAACAATGCTAAATACAGCCTGAATGACCATAAGTTGATTTTAGCACAGATATAGTATAATGTTCCTGATCAGATTTAGTTGTATTAAGTTATTACTGTTCCTTATTTCTATAGCAACTAAATAATATGGGGCCAGATCCAGACTTACAATGCTGTTGTACTCTGGGATCCAGGGGCGGCATCAGCGAGGATCAGATGCCGTATCCGGTCTCAATACCTTATTCCACGCTGTACACACAAATTGTATGTCATAGAGTCTTCCAAGCATTTAATACAAAGGAATTGGCTTGCCAAAATAAAAACCACTTTGGACGCCGCTAGCAGGTCCTGCTCCCACTGCAGAATAAATATTATGCTGCCCGTGAGGTCTGTTTATAACCTAGGTTAGCATGAGAAAGTTAAGCAGCATGGTAGAGGCGTAATAACTCAAGCAAGGGGAGTGGCCTCCACTCATCCATATGCTAGTTACAATAAAGCAGGGATACGATATTGGATGAAGCTGCAGTAGGAGCTCTGACTGCAATGGCAGCAGAGGTCTGAATGTGGTCCAATAATACGATTAATGATAAGGACTTTAATTCCTCCACATGTTCAGGTGTTTTTTATGTAGTAACTGGGGTGCACGCTGTTACATTCCACACTTAGACAGGTATTTGTAAGCTATATCCCATTCATATAATTGTTTAATTGGCAACAATTGCAATAATGAAGGTTCTAGCCATAGTATGAAAATTCTTAACATATTTCTGTTAAAGATGAGTGGTTTGTATACAGGCAAATTAGACAACTGAATTTTTGATCACATCCCAAAACTAATATTACACAATGCGGGCTTGGAAAAGTGGACATGTCCCTATAGCAACCAATCAGATTCTAGATGACATTCTCTACTGTGTAAAAGGAAAGTAAGAGCTAGAATCTTATTGGTTGCTATGGGCAACATCTTCACTTTTCCAAGCCCACATCTTAGTAAATCTGGCCCAAGGTCCCTTATTTTAGCCAGAAAACCAAAAATATGGTTTTCACAAGTATCTTCATACAAAATAATAAACATCAGTCATAGCTGGACTAATACAGCAACCACATATATGAAGCAATATTTAAAACAAAAAACAACAACAAAAGCCTTATTTATATAAAGGTCAATAAACAGCATTCTCAGCAACTAAATATGAATTCAGTAATAGTAGCAGTAAATTGTTAAACCTAAAAGTTAGGCTCCTGCTATAATTTTGAAGATATATCCAATCTTGTTCTCTATGCAGAATTGCAGTAGCCCCTCCACGAACAAAAAAAATTTACACACACACACACACACACACACACACACACACACTTCTAACAATGAATATCAGTTCACACAAATTCTGACCACATACCTCTACTGTATAGTGCTGTGCTACAGAGAACTCAATTCTACTGCAATGAATATGCTAATTTTTATCTTCGATTGCCATTTGTAGAACTTGCAGCAAACCAAGAACAGCTTCTACAGAGCAATTTACTTACTAATTATTATCACACACAAAGCTTCCTGGGCAGTACTTCCTTCTTATAAACTCTTACATGACAAGCAAAACATCTATATTTACAGCAGTATGCACTGTCAGGACTGACCACAAAAGGCAGCAATCAGGAACAGACATTGGCCCAGATCCAGAACAACGCTTATGTGCGAATTTATGCCTGGCGGACACGCAAAATCGCGATTTTGTATGTACTGCGCATGCGCATAACAGACGATATGCTACGTAACGTAACTGAGCGTATTGGTCATTCATATATTAGTTGCGTAAATTCGTACGTGTGCGCGTGCCAGTTTCACGTGATAAAAAAGTACGTCTAAAATATGCAATGTAGGCTGGATTTTCATTTACAGTGTACAGTATGGGTGTGCTTAGCTCATCATAGCCAAGAACCTAAAGTTAAAGGACTTGATCCTTATTTAATACAAAGGGGTGGTTTCCAATCGCTTGGATTCCTACTGCCAGCAGCGGTGGAATTCTGGATCCAGGCCAAAGAAAAAAAACACTGTGTCACATTATTCTTTACAAATATCTACCAATGAGACTGTCCTGGTTATATTCAAGTAAATACATTCTCTTACTATATATGGAATGCACTATTGTAAAAAGTCAGTGACAAGTGTTCTCTGTAAAATAATCACTTAATGGTGGTGGGTTCTAGAGAAGTTTGAGGATGGGATGTTTCAAAGAAGGGTGGTGGTGGGTGTAAAAAAATGGTTTAATTCGCCGCTGAGAACAGCCCCTTTAGGACAGGGCCATTTTTTGACACCCCATTTGCAACGTCCCACCGCCAGTGAATGTTCCTGCCCCAACAGAGTCAGCTAATTGAAGATCCCCAGAAGAAATACCCATTGTAAACTAGTGAGTATTTCCCCAACTCTCCCCTTCCATTGCCCTAACCCTTCCTTCCCTGCAGCCTGAGCTTAACCTTCACCTCCCTGCAGCCTAATCCTAAAACTCCTCATCTCAAAATTATCCCCTCCCCGTAGCTTAAACCTAAGGATCCCTTCCCTGTAGCCAAAGTACACTAACCTAATAAAAATAGCTGCTTCCCCAACCAAAAAGTGTTGTGTGGCCAGTTAATAATGACAGATAATATAGCCTCAGCAACTAATGGAAAAGAAAATATAAAAAGAAATATAAACATATCTAGCAACTGAAGAATAGGAGATTCATAATGCAACCTCTCAAAGCAATGTGTGCAAATGCTAGGAGTTTAGGAATTAAAATCCCTGAACTAATTGCAATAATGGCAAGGGATAATCTGGATATTGTTGGAATCACGGTGCAATGAAAATCATGACTGAGACCTAGCTATACCGGGTTATAATTTATTTAGGAAGAATAGAGTAGGAAAAATTGGAAGAGGCGTATTAATGTATGTTAAGAAAGGATTAAATTCAACTTTAATAAGGAGTATTGGAGAAAAAAACTGAGGCACTTTGGGTAACCATAGAAACCCAGGGTGTTATTCTTCATACTGGAGTGATAATAGGCCACCAGGGCAAGAGGAAGAAAGGGACAAAACAGTGCTAAAATTGCATTAAAAGGGTATGTAATAATCATGCGAGATTTTAATCTACCTGATGTACAGGGAGTGTCCCTTAAGCAACTAGTGAGAGAACCCGCTTGCAAAGAGGTCATCTTAGATTTATTTGGTACTTACATATGGTGACAGAATCTCAGAAGTAAGTGTGGGTGAGAACCTAGGATCCAGTGACCATCAAGCAGTATGGTTTAGTATTAATGACAGAGAGAAGCGTGACACACAAAGACGAGGGTGCTTGACTTTAGGAAAGCAGACTTTGTGGAAATGGGGAAATGGATAAGTGATTCTTTGGCAGAGTGGAGGCACATGAAAGGCATACAGGAGCAGTGGGGAAATTTAAAAAATGCATTAACAGCAACAAACCTTTGTATAAGAAAGGTTAGGAAAACCCTCAGAAAAAAAAAGCCAATGCGGTTTACAAAAGAGGTAGCTACGATAGTGAAAGCAACAAAGATGGCTTTTTGGAATTGTAAGCAAACTCAAAATAATGAAGACAGGTAGGAGTATTTTACAAAACAGAAGGAGGCTAAAAAGGTTATCAAAGCAGTAAAGGCACAAACTGAGGAAAAACTGTCCCACTTGGTATGAAAAGAGGACAAAAGCTTTTTTTTAAGTATATAAACAAAAGGCAAAAAACTAAAGAGAGTATTGTAAGGCTCAAAATGGAGAGTGGGATTCTTGATGAGGGTGAAAGGACTATAGCAGATCAACTTAACAAGTATTTCTGTTCAATATTCACAAAAGAGAGGGGAAGGGACCACTTTTATATGGGAAAGTTATTAATAAAATAGGGAGAATTACTACTACTTTCACAGAGGAGCAGGTATTAAAAGAACTTTCAGAGTTGAAAGTGGACAAATCAATGGGACCAGATGGGATACATCCAAAGATACTAAATGAGCTTAGAGGGGTGCCTGTAAAACCATTAACTGAATTATTCAATCAGTCACTAATAACTTGGGTGATTACAGAGGACTGGAAAATAGCAAATGTCGTCCCTCTGCATTAAAGTGGAATTAGGGAAGAAGCGGCAAACTACCGACCAGTCACATCAGTAGTTGGGAAATTGATGGAAAAATAAAAAAATTGTACAGTATCTTAAATCCAGTAACTTACAGGATCCCAAACAGCATGGATTCACTGGGGGAAGATCATGTTAAACAACTCTTATTGAAATTTTTAATTAATAAAAAAATAGTATCTTAAATCCAGTAACTTACAGGATCCCAAACAGCATGGATTCACTGGGGGAAGATCATGTTAAACAAATCTTATTGAAATTTTTGACTGGGTCAGTAAAGTATTATATTAGTAGGGGGAGCTGTAGACATAGCTTATCTAGATTTTAGCAAGGCTTTTGACACTGTGCCACATTGAAGACTGTTAAATAAGCTGGAAACTTTAGGATTGG
>WWET01000113.1:662220-680802 GCA_011038615.1 Limnodynastes dumerilii
TATTACACATATATATATATATATATATATATATATATATATATATAGGCTCAATCTTCTTTCTGTTTTCATTGGTGCTGGGGGAAAAACATTGGTGGTTCAGGGAGTTTGCAAAAGAATAAAAGACAAGCATGAAGGAATCGGCTCGCTTCCTTATGCTACTTACCCATCTTGTATACCAATCACATTTGTAGCGAGGCAGAGTAAAGCAGTCTATCACAGGGAGTGCATGAAAACTCCCTGAAAACTGCTCCTAACGCCAGCCTGAGCTGGCATTCGGTTCACACTGGGAGCGGAGTGATAAACTCCGCTTTCCGGCTGTATAAATAGCAGGCCAGCGAGACAATGTGGAAGTGACCTGAATCGCCATGATAACCATAGTTTCCACTGGCGATGCATCATCTATAAATAGTAAAAACTTCATTTTGTAGCGATAGTGGCAGTTTTCTGCCACTATCCCTTAAATTGAAGTGTATAAATAGAGCCCAGAGTGTTAAACAACCAATACTCCCAGAGCCCGCATAAAACAACTAAATAAATAAAGGCAACAAGAGGTTCCCCCACAGGGAGAAACAAATTGCAAAATACGAATGACAATTGCGTTAACGTAACAAACCTCAAATCAATTGCGTGACAATTTCAACCAATTAACCCTAAAATAATTCTGACCGATTTTCCTTAACAGATTCAAAATTACATGTTAGGTTCCCAACATGAACAATTCAAACTATGCAACTGCCTACCCACAACACGCAAATCATACAAGAAACCTAACCAAAGACAGAGGGGCGTTTTAAGAAGTGAGGGGACCCTTGTGCAGGACTTGTACATGGGCCCCCTCCCCCCTTACCTGAGACAGGACTGTCCCAATTTGCAGACCTCAAAAGGGGTTGAGCCCAATGGCTCTGTAAGCCCTACCCCTTTTTCAGCCTGCTAATAGGGACAGTCACACCGCAGGGAAAGGGGGGCTCATTTGGCATCTCTTTCTTCCCTCTGGCACTATGTATCTATTAAATCTTCTAATTAGAAAATGAACGTTGGAGTCTTAAAATGGATAACACTGAATGAGAAGCCTTTTTTTGTGTTACATTAATGAGACAACATATCCATTCATGTAATGTTCTCTTATTCACACCAATCTTTTGTTTAAAAATATATAGTGTCATATTCTACTATTAGAGCCAGAGCGATCAGGATTGATGCTATGTAAGTGCCTCTCACTGGTCTACTGAAACTCATAATAAGATAAGGCACCCGCCAGGGGCGCCAACCAAAGGGGGGTGCCGGCTCTTGATGGCACCCGTGGCTAAGGGATAGATAGCGTCACTTAGTGCAGGCAGCGCTGGTCTGGAGTCAGTCATATGTCTCCAGGATCCAGCGCCCCCCACCCTATGTCTTCTTACCGAAAACCTAGGGAGAGGGGGCGCTGGATCCTGGAGGCATATGACTGACTCCAGACCAGCGCTGCCTGCACTAAGTGACGCTATCTATCCCTTAGCCACGGGTGCCATCAAGAGCCGGCACCCCCCTTTGGTTGGCGCCCCTGGCGGGTGCCTTATCTTATTATGAGTTTCAGTAGACCAGTGAGAGGCACTTACATAGCATCAATCCTGATCGCTCTGGCTCTAATCGTAGAATATGACACTATATATTTTTAAACAAAAGATTGGTGTGAATAAGAGAACATTACATGAATGGATATGTTGTCTCATTAATGTAACACAAAAAAAGGCTTCTCATTCAGTGTTATCCATTTTAAGACTCCAACGTTCATTTTCTAATTAGAAGATTTAATAGATACATAGTGCCAGAGGGAAGAAAGAGATGCCAAATGAGCCCCCCTTTCCCTGCGGTGTGACTGTCCCTATTAGCAGGCTGAAAAAGGGGTAGGGCTTACAGCGCCATTGGGCTCAACCCCTTTTGAGGTCTGCAAATTGGGACAGTCCTGTCTCAGGTAAGGGGGGGTATGTAAGGGGGGGGGGTATGTACAAATCCTGCACAAGGGTCCTCTCACTTCTTAAAACGCCCCTGCCTGTCTGGACTCCAAGGGCCTGATCCAGACCTACGATGTAGCGCTGAGTGTACTATTGCTCAGCGTTCCTTCATGGGACGCCCCCTGACCCTCCCCCCTGCCTCATCGTATTTCCATTCCCTTACGCCGGCTGAAGGCTACCCTATCTTCAGCCGGCGTAAGGGAGTGTAAATACGCTGGGATGGCGGCGTTAGTACGATAACCTCATTACCTTCCCCCCGCCTATCTGCTCTAACTGCAGCGTAGTAACGCTGGGGGACGCCCCCTCCAGCGTTACTATGCTGCTACTACGGACCATGATCTGCCGAGCGCATGCGCAGATAGTCTTTTTTAGACGATCTTACGCTGCTGTCCTGCTTTTAAACGCCGGGCAGCAGAGTTCAGGATCAGGGCCAAAGCATCTAAAACCCCTCTGCCAACACTCAACTTTTTCAGTACACACAGGAGGATTTAAGCTATCCCATTCCTGCAAGATATTTCACACTGTCAGCCTCCATCATATTGTCCCTGCAGTTCATCAGCCAAAAAACTTGGCTCACGGTCGCCACCTAGTGGTTCTTCTGCATAATTCTCTTTAAATACCTACTTTTCATTAACCCCTACCAAAGCCAACAGCTCACCAAGAAAGTGATCTTCTGCATCTCTATGTTCCGAATGTAAACATTAGTCCTCACGCCGGGCGAACTTTCCAGTTTACCAGAGCCATCTACACTATTCACTATTTTCACAATCTGCATATATTAAAGCTTGTTTATTTACCTGCCATAATGAACTGCACACAATCAAGAACAAAAAAAGAACTCATCCTCTAAAATTACTCATCACTTCACGTGACAAGAACCGCCAGGAGGGAGAAAAGATAACTCGCCTTCATACCCCACTTTAGAGGAGATAGAAGAAATCCTAAACCTATACCAGCAACCACGGAAGATATCCTTGGGTTCCGATCGCAACTACAAAGCCAGTTTCAAAAATTTTTAACAATCATTTGAATCTAAACTTCAAAAGGCAATAGCCTCTATCAGAGCTACAAAACTTGAGCACAGACAAGAGAACTTTTTGCTATTTCAGCAAGATACAGATAAAGATCTTGAACTCATAAGTAGAGAATAAAGCTGGCCATACACTAGAGCGATTATCGCCACAGTGTGAAATTTCTGATAATTCTGCCGATTTTTCCTCTAGCGACATCGGTGCCATACACTATGCGATAATTCGTCCGATATTTCAAAAGCGTAAAAAAAAAATTTTTTACATTGCCTCTGTCGGTGGTAAAGATATCGTTCTTGACCACACACTAGGCGATTATCGCCGCATGTTTTTTCAAAAGGGGCCGTGTCAGAGTTTGATTGACAGCAGCATTAGAGGATTTTATATATATTTCTTGGGTCATTTTCTAGTTATACATGTAGTCTGGGTAATGGTTTTTCATGTTGTTTATTTCATCTGTCTTTAATGGTAATCCATATATATTTTGGGTCTTTTGGTAGTTATACATGTAGTTTGGGTAACGGTAGGCAGACGACATTCGTGCGGAGCTGCACATTGATATATGCCCATAGCTTTCTTTACCAGACATGCAGGTACTTTATTCTGTAGACATTACAAGACGCCATCTTTCATTACGGGTCACGAGAGATAGACAGGAAGAATGATATCTACATCAGCATAGCCACATCCTACAGGGGTGGGGATAAAGTCAGGAAAAATCGGCAGAAAAATTAACGATTATCAGAAATGCCCACACACTGTCCGATATCGCTAGCGATCAACGATGATTTTTATTGCAAACCACCCGATCGGATTATCGGACGGCAGCCATTATTTTTTGATTATCGTCCGTTTCTGACAATAATCGGCACCATACACTACAGAGATAATTCGACCAATCCACGATAATTCGAAGATCGAGACGATAATCGCTCTAGTGTATGACCAGGTTTAGAGGAACTGCGAAATAAAAATGAAGACCTTGAAAACCGGGAGCGCCGCAATGCATAATCTCCCGGAATCTATAACCCAGGATGCACTTGAGATGTGCTTACAAGATATATTCACAAATTTACTCTCTGACTCAAGTTCTACGCCAATACCAATCGAAAGAGCTCACAGAGCACTTCATCCAAAACAAGTGATAACGACCCACCACGTGACATCATTCTTCGCTTACTTAGTTTCAAAGATAAGGAGCGGATTATGGCAGAGACTTGGAACACCTTAGTTTCAAAGATAAGGAGCGGATTATGGCAGCTACTAGGAACAAACCACATATCTTCCACAACAGTGCAAAATTGCTATATTTGTTAAGACTTATCCCCAGTTACCATTGCCAAGAGAAGGGACCTTCGAGACCTAACATTACGAGACCAAGGGATCCGCTACAGATGGGGGTTTCCTTTTACACTGTTAGTGGAACTACGAGGCAAAACCATCATTATAAAAGATCCTAGAGAAGCCAGAGACCTCCTCGCGCACCTGCAGGAGACCAGACCAAGAGAACAAAAATCTTCATCTCCTTAACCCAACAGAGAGCACTCCCCGCCTTCCTCACAGGAAAACAGAAGATGAATACCATAACTAACTTGGCCATATAGATATATGCTTATTGTGTTATTCTCTTGCGCCCCTTTCTCCCACACTTTTTTCTTCTTTTATTAGCTAAACCGGTTATTTCTACGTGGCAACAACTGAACAAAAGAGAAAGAGAACTGTAATGTACCCCTTTTCAAGGGCATCTTTTTATGAATCTTTAAATGTCAATATAGAAATCTTATTTGGACTTTAAAATTTTGATGTCTAGTGATAACTATTTAGCCATGTGTAGCCTTTCACTAAGATGGGCCACAGTTTCAGTTCTAATGCTGATATAAATACTATGCTTAGAGGAATATTGCCTTTTTAAGAATATTTGCATTCCCTTTCCCCCTATTCTTTTAAGAGTTATCTTACCCTCTCAATCCACTGGCTCTGAGCTATTAGTTAACTGCCCAGAGTGAACAATTATTAAAGCAAATAACAGTGACTAGTGGTTAAAATCTGGTCAGAATAAATATTTCAATAAAAGACAACAATTTCACAGCATACAATGACTTAACCCAAGCACTAGGTCTCAGTCCAAAGAGTAGTAACAGGCTGAATATAGCAATATCAGCTGAGTTCCAATAGCAGTGCAAATGTCTCCAGTATATTAAAATTGATATCACTTTCATAAATTGTTGCAGAAAGGATTTAGATTTCTTTATAATTTGCTGAAGTGAAGAGTATAGCTATGCCCAGACAGAGGGAGAGAGGACACCGTGCAGCAGCCTGTGTGATTTTTTTTTTGAGAATTTCAGCAAACCAATAAGCTGGCTGCATGGGTCTCCTATCAAGATTGACAGGAGACCCAGCCAATCGGAGAGAGACTGCAGCCAGCCAATAGGCTGCAGTCTCTTCAGCAGAGATTATCGCCCCTAGCCTCTGCTGTGTATGGTGCTGATATCGGGACTTTTCCCCAGGGGACCGATAATCGCTCTAGTGTGTGCCCAGCTTAAGCTATACCTAACAGTGTTTCACTCGACAGCAGCGACTAAGCATAATGGGGTTTCTATTTTACTCCGTAACTCTTTTCCGTTTAAACTGACCTCGGTCCAAGCAGATGATGGGGGGGGGATACATTATCGTGTTTGGTGAAATAGGGTTCAGGACAGTCACCTTAGCAAATATATACGCTCCCAACTCAAAACAAGTGCACTTTTTTTGCTCCTTTTTTCACATTTTACATAAAATCCAAAAAGGTTTAGTGATAGTCGGGGAGATTTTAATGCAGTCATGGATATACAAGCAGACCGTTTTTTAACTACAAACTCTCCACATGTGGTATCCCTGACTTGTTGTCTACTTAAACACGTTAAAGAAACGGGGCTTCTTGATACATGGCGGGCTCTCAACCCTACTACGCGAGATTACACATTTTACTCTCCGCCTCACAACACCTATTCACGAATAGACATGCTTTTAGGTTGTAATGGTGCTTCCCCACTATTGACTGGCACGAATATCCACACTAACCCGTGGTCAGACCACTCTATTATTACGGCATCTTTTGACTTCCTTGGATCTGCAGGAGTCACAGCATGCTGGAGACTAAATAAAACATTACTTAAACTCCCAGATTTCCAGAACACCATAACAGAACAACATAACAAAGTTACGTAGATAGCGTAGAAGAGTTACTACGCATGCATAGTTCTGCACCTAAAACTACGCTCATAACAAAAATTCTCAAGTGATCCCATCTTTGAGTTTTCACCATCTCAGAAAAATCCTGTTTTTTCCCAAGGGAATAAGCGAGTTAAAAAAAAATGGTTTCACATCACCCATGAATTTTTCAGGTTTTAGTGGATTTAATTGCAGCAGGGTATGCTGATTGCTTGTAGCGCTACAAGCACCAGCATGCCCAAGGATGCAGGGCATGCTGGCACTTGGAGAACCACAAGCTCTGTCATCTTGTGCCAAACACAACATAATAATGCCTTAAATACATTAAATTACATACATTAGAATAAAAAAAAATACATTATATAAATAAAATACATAAAGAAACATTATATAATAAAATACATTAAAATTATTAATAAAAATAAATACTTACCAGCTTGGATGGGATACAATCTTGGAAGCTTTTAATGAAGGGGGGAAGTGGACATCCTGGCGCTAATGACAGTTCTATTGCCATGAGGTCCAATTTATACCCTTGGTCAGCAGTACTTTGTGAAATAGAGTTGTTTCACTAAAGCTAAATGACTTAAGTCACCACAGACATATCTAATTTCATTCAGTAGGAGTTTCATGCTCCCATGTGTTTCCTTTACAGCAGCAGCATGAGCTAGTGGTACTGAGGCTAACTTGTTGCTGTTGTGGAGTAGCACAGCTTTCAAGATTACTTTTAGAGCAGGAGTTCTCTAAAAAGTGGTACTAGTACCACTGGTGGTATGTGGATCATTATCAGATAGTATTCTGGGCAACTGATTAAGGTTGAAAAATCCACAATATACAAAGCGCACCCCTAATGCTGCTCCACCAGGTACAGGGGGGTCACTCACCCACCCTCCAAAGAACGCATTTCCACCGATGCACCAGCTGATACTATGCTGGAGCGGTACTTTGTTTGTTTGTTTGTTGCAAAATACGGGCCCGTTTTTACTTTGTTTCAATTCCCGGTTTACATCCCGGTTTATCCCCAGCTCAGACAATTCAGTACTGTGAGTTCCCCACAGAGGAGAAAAAGAGGGTTTTCTTCCCCCTTCTGCATTATTATTATTATTATTATTTGGATATATCCTATAGATGCAGTTTTTTATTATTTGTTTTTAAAGATGTTTGCATCATTAAATTATAATTTTAAATAAGCTTTTCCTCATGTGGTATTACTTAATAAGGATTCAGGATAAGAAGCATTCAGCTGGAGTATATCTTCATCCAACATTACAAGTACTTATACAAAAGAAAGACTACCAAAAATCACTTTTTGCTATCCCACCAAGAGGTGGGAAAGATATGCTTATGCGATTGGAGAGGTGCCGTTGACGATGAGGAGACAGATTGGGGTCTAATGAGAAAATTATTTATGTACGCAAACTCACCAAGAGATATATATAAGGTGAGTGTAACCGCCTTCCCTAGTAGATGATCCTTTTTTGGTTTAACGGTGCCACACGAGGTTATTCTTTTCTTTTGTTACCGGTACCATTTAGGAAAACGCCGGTGACAAAGGAAGACACATTCGGGACAAAAAGGAAGGAACCATCGGGTCATCTACGCGTGAGTGGAACTTTGAATTGATGATTTAAATGAAGTGTTGACTTTATTACCCTATGTTGCATATACTCTTATATCTTGTATGAGACAACTACGTGGGAGCAGAAAAGGGTGAAACATTACAAACACCTTTTGGTCGGAAAGTTGAGACATTTATTAAAGAAACGCTGCCATAATTAGAAGTTGAATGAACAGAACTAAGAAATGTGAAAAGATAAGACTTTGATGCAATTTAATAGTTTTTTTTTGCGCTCTTACTTGGACATCTTTTATTATAACTGAGTAAGGTTGTCAGGAGGTATGATACCAAATGGCCAAGGACATAATTAATAAAATATCTTGGAGATAAATGGCATAAGTAGAAAATGCGCACTAAAATCACTGCAAAAATATGTAAAGAACAAAAAGCCTGAAAATATATTTATTGGTCGTGGGTATGTGTCTACATGATATGCAAGTTGGTACTTGACATGATTCCATATAGTGGGTAACTGGTACTCCCCAAAAAAAAGATTGAGAACCACTGCTTTAGAGGAATCCATGAAAAGATGCTAATCCTGTTTTGTTCTTGTGCTTAAGTACTTCTAAAAACTGACTAATTATGACAAAAGACAAGTTCATTTTCAAAGACAATGAAATCCTTAAAGCCACTATGCCTCTGCCTGTGAACACATACTTTAGTGTCATTGGGCTGGATCCAGAGTTAAGTAAGTGCTTGAAATTAGTTACTCCTGGGCTAAACCATGTTGATTGCAGAGTCAAGTTAATTGTATTCTTTGCATACAGGAATATATCTTTGAATTGCTTACTGCACACAGATAAAGACCAGCTTTACTATCACGCTGTTGTTTAGACTTGGGATAGGAAACATCACCTCCCAACTCTAATACTGTTTGCAACAGATGAAATATGACTCCCCTGCTGCAATCAACATGGTTTATCCCATGAGTAACTAATTTCAAGCCCTTACTTACGTCTAGATCCAGCCCATTGTGAAGGAGATTACGGCCTTTCAGTCTGAAGCCCAACAGTTCTTCTTGCCTTTCAGATAAGTTTAAATCTCGGACAAGGTCTTTGAGATCTCTTTGGGTAAGTAAATGTGGTTCAAAAGATGGACCAAGAGCCTTAAAGATTGGTTTAAGACTTACTGGTTCATTGCCATGCTCTGCAGGCTCAATTTCTCATTCATCTTTTCAAAGTTGGCCTTTTCTACAGGCTTTGGCACAGGAATTTATTTTTGTGAGGCACAGGCCACTCACGGCAGACAGTAAATCCAGGTATGTCACAATTCGCTTTGACTTGGAACGTAGTTCTAAAATGTTCATCACACAAACGAAGCCTTCTATACTGTGGTCTATTTCCTCCAAATCTTTAGAACATAGAAATTCATGTGACAGGAACCCTTGGACCAACCTCTGAGGAGAGGAGCCTAGCATAGGTAAGATAGCAAACGTGAGGAGCCCAGCCTTTGTCTTGGTCACCGACTTTACATCCAAAGTAAAGCTCATAACACTGCTTCGGGATTAGAGGCAAATAATGTTTCTGCAGTTTAAATGTTACCACACCATAGAGGAGGCAAAAAGAGTCTGGACAGTTTACACCATTTCTCCATTGCTCTATCTATGAGAGAAGCACAGTGCAGCGTTCACTGTTACCTCTTAAGACGAAAGGAACGGTTCATACAGCTGCTTTATACCACAATCCTGATGGCCAACACGTGTACTAACCCACACATAGAACACTAAGATCAGATCTGAAGTCCAAACCTTGCTCTGACAGACATGTGGAGCCCTGTGACAAAAAAAATTGTCTACCAGTGTAATTGATCCAATCTATGTTAATTGGATAAATCTTAACTACTTTGTCCATTATAGATCACATGCTAAATTGTCATACAACATATGTACGTAGTTTTAGTTTTATCTTTAGGAGCACTCAATTTTAGGTGGTCTTTGAGCTGTATATACTAAAGTGTTTTTACATACTCTGCTTAAATGTAACAAATTTTAGGTGGTGTACATTACACTTCTGACTGTTAAAGGGGAAAATAAACAGGGTTTTTTGTAGGAGCACTTATGGGTTACTCAATACTGGCCTGGTAATCACCTGGGGCTTGGACCCTTTTAGTACGGACACAAGTTAAGCAACAAAAAGGAGTGAGGGCACTACAGTGGGCATATAATGAACATACAATGGGGCAAGTTAAGCAATTTATAGTATTATATGAGTACTGGTACCATGTTCATACAAAAATACATGTGTGTGAAACATGGTATTAGGGTGAGTTTAAGCTTACTATGTACTGATATTATATAATCTTAGACATTTTAAGAAAATAACAAAGAAGGAAACTAATTTTGGCTTGTGATTTTCAGTGCTTTAGCATTCATCCAAGCATGTTCCATCATACCTTTCCAAGACCAGAATGTAAGCTGGCAAAAAAAAAACCCACAAGCAAGAATGTGAAAGACCAGCCATTTCCTCTTCAAATTTCATCTATGTTGGGGCATTTGGCTGCACATGACTCATGTCTGGCTGGATGATTCACTCCACCAACTTGGCAAAAGAGCTTTAGCTTAATCCATATTTTCATAGCTAGAACATTTTATTTGTAGTTAGCAGTCCAGCTCTAAAGTTTAAAGGATGAATCATACATATGCCCTGAAAAACCAACTAAAATATGAAACTGAATGCAAGTTAGCATGCATTAAACAGAAAAGAGCAGGACATGCCATTTTCTAAAATTTGGAATGTCAAAACGCCTTTTATATATGCATGTATGCATGTATGTATGTATGTATGTATGCCATGCTTTCTATAGTTTTCTGTGCAGTCAGTGAAAAAGACTCCCTTCATGAACTGCACAGTAAGACTATTTATTTTGAAATGTTTAATAAAATATAGGTGTTTATCAGGCAACCTCCAACCAACAAAAAACATTGTGTGATTTTTCTTCTTCTAATTTTGAAGTAGATTAAAATAAACAAATTCTATTGCTGGTTGCTACCTGCAACACCCAAGCTCCTACATATTACTTGATTGATCCACTGAGGAAAGCTACTACACACCACAGCAGTTTAGAAATAATGCATCCAATAAGAAATTAAACACTATGCACCACATTAGTATGTAATGATTGATGTTAATATTAAATGTAAACACGACTACATTCATTCTTGCATACATTATACACATTATTCCTGTGTGATGGGAGAAACATCCAATAAAGGCTACAGCTACCAGGCTCTTAGACAAACAAAATGAGTTTTCCTATTAATAATTCACAAGCCCATTTCTTTATTTTAATAGCACAATCTGGAGCAAGAACACATTGGTTTTTCATTGCAGAAACTGCAGGACATCCTTTGATCAAGCATAACAAGAACTGAATAATTCAGAAGATTCTCTTGTTTTTTTAACTACATACACATTATTAATTTAAGAGAATAAAAAATAATAAGGTAATTCAGAGAGGTAACAGAATTTCCACAACAATTTAATAAGAGAAAGATAAAAGGCGTTTTAAATAATCTGTTATGCCGAAGTATACAGGAGTTAGTGTCTCACTATAACAACTCAAATCATTTCGATCATTACATAAAAACAGGTACCCACAAAAGGTTATAGAAAGCCTCCAACAATTATACTACAAATGATTAGCATCTGGCCACTGGGATTATCACATTATATCTCAACTCAACACATTAGGGCTTTATGTAGATAATACAATGAGGGTACAGTAAGGATCCAGAAAAATGTCCCGCTGACTATGAGCTCAGGGCGCAGCACCAGCGTTAAGCAGGGCATACACTGCAGTGTTCTCCCCAGAGGGTTTTAGCTGACCGCTCCGCATTGCTGTTTTCAAATGGAGCGCCAGGCACCTGGCTGTACCTGCAATACAAAAACCAGTAATACCAGACATCTTGTAGTCCGGAATAACTTTTTTTTTTCAAGTGCAGCCGTGGCACATACACAGTGTCTGAACTGCTAAGCACTACGTACCCTGATGGCACTATATAAAAACCTGTTACTAAATTAAATAAATAACTGCAGCAGTCCAGGTACTGTGTATGTGTCACTATGCCAGCGCCAGATCACATGCTGCTGGTGTGAACTAGGGTCACACCCATGTCATTTACAGAACAGAGCCAAAGCGCATCGCAGAGGACGAGGGAAAAAGAAAAGTCAGAAGAAAACTGGTGAGAGAAGATTAAAGATTAGAAAAGAAGAGATGGAAAATGTGGATAGGAGAGAAAGAAGGGTTGGATAGGACAGATACAGGCAGAGAAAGGAGTACTGGAAGCATACAGCATTACAAGGGAGGACTGAATGGACATACAGTGCACAATGGAGGACTGGAGGGGCAGATATATAATGAACTCAAATTGAAATCACTTTAAGGATTACGTTTTCATTATTATTATTACTACAAAATGTTACATGTCATGACCACCACCCAGGTGCTTTTTATTACCACCCACCTAGCAAAAATTCCTTGGGAGAATACTGCATTGCGGCTTTTCAGCAAACAATCTTTCCAATCACACATCAAACATAAAAAGACCGTTTCCCCAGATATCTTACCAGTGTGTACAAAGATGCTCAAAAATCTTTTAAAACAGTCTGATCTTTTGGAGTTCCTAATATCAACCATGGAAAGATATCTTTTGCTTTATGCAAGAGTGTACTGTGTCTATTAGGAGATCTTTGGACAGTACACACTGGTAAGATATCTGGTGAAATGGTCTTTTGATTGTGTGATTGGAAAGATTATCTGCTAAAAAGCCCATTGCGTACCCTTCTCTAGTTTTCATCCAGTCCACCATAATCAAGCGTCTTAGGACACACTTACATTTAGGAGTTTTAATAAACCACTGCCCTCACCGCATCATAATATTATCTTTTCACAAGGAAGTGGCAAAGCAATATTAGGAACATGTAAAAGTAGCTCACTACTGTGAGAACACACATCTGAACAAACATAGAATACAATAGGTTGTTTGGATAACATGAAGGTTATTTTTTGCACGAGTTAATTCACTTATACACAGACTGGGCATAGATTATTTTACTTTTACAAATGCTCTTACAAATGTCCAAATGATTCACTGAAGCTACAATTAGAAACCTACTGTTTTACTAGTAAATAAAAAAATTTAATCAACTTGTTACATACGAAGTATGTCTATTAAATAGCAAGACTGATTAAATAACTCACTTTTATTTATTGGTATTACAAATGTAATGCTTGTCCCCTTCAATACACTCTCCGTGTGCACTAATACATCGCTGTAGTCTTGGTTTCCACTGGTCAAAGACACGGAGCAAATCAATTTCTGTCAGTTGTTTCAACATGTCTGTCGTTTTCTTCAAAATGTGTCCCTTTAAGCACTTATTTAACTTTTGGGAATAGATAAAAGTAGTCACAAGGTGCTAAATCGGGCGAATATGGAGGATGGACAAGTGCAGTAATGTGATTGTTGGTCAAAAACTGCTTCACAGAAAGTGCTGTGTGAGCAGGCACATTGTCCTGGTGAAGAATGAAGCCATTTTTCCACAGTTGCGGCCGTTTCTTTCTGACTCTCTCTCAGCTTTTTCAAAACTTCCTGATAATAATGCTGGTAACTGTTATAATAATGCTGGTTATCTGTTATAATAATGTTGGTAACTATTGTTCCTTCTGGAACCCATTCTGCCACATGTTCAAGGTCACTACATATGCAGTTATAACCGGTTCTGACTGCTTTGTTTACTAGGTGGAATCACAGTCTCGTTGTTTTATAGACATACCTTGTATATGTGATCTAAAGTAAGACCATCATCATGTTATTTTCGTCCTATGGTACAATTCCTTTAAGTCAGTCTTTAGACCCAATTTCCAGGAGTACAAAAGTGATCTCTATGTAAATTTACAGTAATCAATTTAAATAGGATGATAAACAGCTACACATCACTAGGAATCTGCATTGTTTTTGGGAACTAAACAGAACATTTAGATCCAGTTTTACACATAGTGCTCCAAAGATAGAGAAGAAAAGACCTCTTTCTGTAATGCTTACCCCTACTGTCTAATGAATGTAATGTGCACCTGTAACGGAACCCAAGCTGAATGGTTTTGTTGTATTTACGATAGAAATACACTTTCTTTTAAAGGTGGTAATTTGAAAATATGAAAATGCCAGCCCTGTGCTAGTGTTGGGAAGCTGAAACACGATAATTGTAAGGCGCTGCTGTAATAATACTCTATCAATTTAAGACAAAATCACACTCCCAACACCAATTTTTGCGCTCTGGATTTGGAAAGTAACTGTATGATTTAAATAGCCAATCCCACCCAGCATACGTATATCATATGCCCTGTGTGGAGTCTAAATTCCCAACAACATGCAACATTGGGTGGCTGTGTTTCAATGTGGAATTATTGGTACTGCGCATGCAGCACATAAGTCAGCTGGTTTTCATAGCTCTGGATCCAGCCTTCTATCTTGAAGTCTTATTTAAATATGGCTAGGATTCACCATGCAATAGCTAAGAGAGGGCAGAAAAGTAGATGCAGATAATGGAGGCCAAAGCATATCACTCCTAGATTTGCTAGCTTGTGCTTGATGGGTCTATACCCAGTGTATGGAAGGCTGCAACACCAACTAAAGCATTCCGGTCACCTGCCTGTTTACCTCTACATGTGTTAGGGTTTGTAACTACATCACTACTAAAGGTGACTAGCACCCAGTATGTTTACCTTTCTCTTTTCAGATTCACTTGCTTGATACCATGCAAAATACGAGCACCCCTGTATTTCTACAAGCTTTTACCATGTTGTCACACTTGTAACAATCACTATTTAAAAAAAACAAAAAAACAAAACATAATATCTGGTGAGCTGATAAACCAATGATAACTTTATCTGAGGGAAGGATAAGCAAGATTGATCTACCCAAGCCTCGAATCAGTCCCATTCTCTGACACCTGTCAGTAATAATTTAGGTGCTATATACTATACCTGAGCAATAGATTGCTATAAACTGTTTACAAAAAAAAAAAATGTAAATGATGTTTAAAAGCTTTGAACTGATTTTCCTACAAACTATTAATATAAACAGCATTTATTTTTTTTATAGATTATATTTTACTTTGAAATATTCTTAGATGATTTTATATTGCTATGTTTTTCATCTTAGTAACTCACTAATGAAAAAAAAAGCCAATTTACCACTGGAACAGAGTCAATGAAACACACCCATCATCACATCTGCTTTAAATACCCATCTATTCTGTCTTATGAGCTGTCTTTGGTAGGAGACCTTTCAGAGCAGCTGTTCAATAAAATATCTTGGCAACTAATTGTTTTAGCAATGGAATCATATTTTATCCTATAGGTCACAAATCAAATCAACAATTTCTAACTAATATTAGCAATGCTATTGGCACATTCTAATTTGCCATTTTAACTCCTCTTAATCTATTAATAACTCAGAAACAGAGAATGCAGAAAATGAACTTTAAAAGGGACATAATGACGGAAAGGAAACATAAATAGAAGAATTGTCTCTGTACTAATAAGTGCTAATTTATTAATCAGTTACATATGATTGTTGGGTTAAAATAAACACACACATTGGCTGTGACATTAATTTAAAAGTAAATGAATTAATAAACATGTGCTACTTAAAGTCCACCATAAAAAAACTAAGTTCTCTCTATAAACTATAAAATAGCGCACACAAACTAGAACTATAAAATCTGACTACTTAATATAACATCCTGAAGAGGAAGCACAGATAATAAAGGAGAAAAGATCTGAAGATTTCAGTTAAGGATGGGGCATGTCTTTCACACAAGTACAAACAAACCCTACTTGTATGTAGACTTCTTTCTTTTCATGAGTTATACTTAATCCGTATCAGTATTGTTTCTTATGTTGTATGCATCACTGATAAAACTAACCAACCACATATCAATAGGTTATTATATTCTGCTCAGCGTGAAAACGTATTGCAAGTTACATTGGACAACTCAAAATGTAGCACTAATCACAATTCATCACAGCAATAATAAATCATGTGCTTAAGCACTATTCCCTCCAACATCAAGAAAAATCACATTAGTTCCAACATCAATACTATGTATATTGACATTGGTAATCACATGATGCTAAATTCAAGTTTAGATATAATTCCTAACATCATTTCTACAGAGGGTATGCCCTAGGGAACTGAACGTCTACTTAGTAGACCAAATTAGACGTTTTGGGTCGTATTCACGTAGTAGGTAATTTACGCAATCTACGTACCAGTTAGGTACGTAGATTGCCTCTGTGCGGTCTTTAAAGAGTATTTTAGTTAGAGAGAGGAGGTGTAATGCTGCCTTGGGGAGTGTTTAGGCAGAAGTGACAGGGAGGAGAGATTTAGATTAGCCAGGGAGAGGCAATGTCCATGCTACATATAGTTAGATAAGGTAGTGCTATTGCACTCGTAAGTGCCATAAGGTACCTAAAAAACAGGGGGCAGGTTAGGGGCTGATCTGTCCGCACCAAACTCACTCTTAGGTGTGAATTCGACCCTTTCACACTAATAAAGCATCTGCACTGCCAAATAGTAAATAAAAAAATGTTTCTTAAAGTCCATTGCCAGAATCAATTATCTACGACTTTAATACAGATCACATCTGTTAGTTACTATAAATTTCAAAAAGGACAATCTGACAAAGCTGTAATCTCCTGAAATGTGGCAGTGGTTGGAGCTTCAGCAAAAATGATGGGGTACATTACCCCGCAAGCCCGGACTTGTATTAAGAAAAAGTATACTCTAAACTGTGCTGCACATGTGAAAGACCTGATCAGCCTACATCGGTGAATCCAGGACCGAAGCTCTGATAACACCCATGAAAGCCCTGCTTGATTACTCGCCAAGTACATTCTGAATAAGGGGGACACATTGCCACCTATTTTGAAGGTCTATTTGGCTAATTTAACATCGGTAATTCATACAGTGTCCACATTGTGGTCTTTGTCTATAATTGGAACTCTCCTTCTACTTAACTGTTGATCTGGGAACTATTGCAATTGCTGCTTATCATAGCTAAGGTTTCCAGAACTGCATTTAAATCTATCTGCACAAGACATTCCTATTTTCCTACTGTTTTGGAGGTACTTTTATATGGTTTCTATACTCAGGAACTTTTCATCATATCTATATCTCTTCAAGAAACACATATTGCTATATACTCTAGCTAAATTGTCCAGGATTCCAAGGCACATTCTTTGGATCTGTTCATCTGATACCTATGGGCAAATTATAGCTATAGATACCGTATTTCCCCATGTATAAGACGCACCTTTTTTCTAAAAATTTGGGGTCTAAAACCTGGGTGCGTCTTATACAGGGGATGCAGCCTCCCAGGGAGCTGGGGAAATCTCCGATGGATCCCTTCACATCCCCAGCAGCACACTTACCAGTACCTTGGCTCTCCCTCCAACTCTCTCCTCCTCGGCACGCTCTGCAGAAAACGCTGGTGTGACCTTGTCACGCTAGCGTCATTCAATAGAGCCGCTCATTTACTCTGCAACTGCATATTGCTAGTGATAATGTATCAGCTGAAAGTTTTTATTGATTTTATTAGTAATGTGCTAATTATATGGTGTTTTTGTGTTTTGAATAAATGTGTTGGATATACTCCTAGCACTTCCTATTTTTTGGGGTTTTTCTTTTAGGAAAAGAGTTGGGTAGCATCACAGACTCATTTCAAAATACAGTCCCAACCAGTTGCTCATGCGAGTCTAGACAGTATGCATCACTACAGTACACTCAGCATACTTTCCATTTTCATTGTGCTTTTGATAAATGGAATTAGAGTTATTTTAAGAAGTAAATTCATATTTTTAACCCAATTTCAGGTTGTGTTTTCAGAACTTTTCATATTTGTTTTTAGTTGTGGGCCATCTGATCTAGGTTGCCAGAGTTTGTTCCAGATCCAGACACCCACAAAAAAGGCTCTTTTTGATCACAAGAATCAGGAAACGCCTGCATTTTACGAAAGCGCACAAGCCACGTTCCCAGTACGGATCTGGATCCTCTAGAACAGTGTTTCCCAACCATGGTCCTCAGGGACCACTAACAGTCCATGTTTTTCAGGCCTCCGCACAGAATAAGTTATATAATGAGTACCACCTATGGAACATTTAAAATGTGTCAGCCAGCAATGAACACACCTGTTCTTCAGCAAGGAGACCTGGAAATCATGTAGTGTTAGTGGTCCATGAGGACCATGGTTGGGAAACACTGCTCTAGAAACACTTTTGCACACTGGGAGAGTTTCCAATGGCAGGACACAGCAGGATGTAGACCCTTCATTTTAGAAACAGGGGACTACATATAAAGCAGATTTTTTTTTTTTTACTGCTAGATTAACATTACACATTTTTTTTTGTATTTATATGCTCCTTTCTTTGCACTGAGGAATATCACACTAAAGACTTTGGCACTAAAAAAACAGAAGAAATCTCATGAAAATGTACTTTTTTGGGATGCATACATGTACATTGTCAATTTGGACATGTGGTAGAGATTTATACAATAGTGCATAAAATAAGGACATATGTTATATGGACACTGTTTACAAAAACATAAGCATAAAATGCCAGGTTACTGTACCTTTGTCACAAAACATACAATGCCAGGTTACTGTACCTTTGTCACAAAACATACCAAGAAAGGCTAGAGGAACTAAACATGCATAGCTTGGAGCAGAGAAGG
>WWET01000113.1:681043-695952 GCA_011038615.1 Limnodynastes dumerilii
ATCCTAAATCTTAAACTAAATTGAGGGTAAATAGAATCTAGGGTCAGTATAAAAACAAATGGGCAGACTGGATGGTCCATATGGCTCTTATCTGCCGTCACTTTCTATGTACCGTATTTCCCCATGTATAAGACGCACTTAACTTTTTTAGACAAAAATAGGTCTAAAAATCAGTTGAGTCTTATACAGGGGATGTAACACTCAACTTACCTCTGCTGTGCCTCCGGCGGTGTCAGGCTCTCTCCTCCACAGCTGTGCCTCTGGCTGTCTCTCTCACGTTGCATGACCTAAGGTCACCTAAACGTCATTGTGCAGCGTGCACCGCGAGGGAGACAGCCGGAGTTACAGCTGCGGAGGAGAGAGCCTGACCCCGCCGGAGGGATAGAAAAGGTAAGTTCAGTGTTGCATCCCCTGTATAAGATGCACCCAATTTTTAATTACGTAAAGCTAAAAATAATAGTTAAAAAATACATTTACATTTTTTTTTTAGGCTCCAAAAACGGGGTGCGTCTTATACAAGGGAGCATGTTATACATGGGGAAATATGGTAATTACAGCAATAAATTGAATTTTTTGAGAATTGATTGGGCTTATTTTGTACTCAAATAATTAATTCACATTTAGATTTAGCAACATTGAATATTGGGCCTTCCATGGTGGAAGAAGAAGACCCTAGGAAAGCTATCAACCTAATTTAGATAAACAGGTAAAAATTATTTCTTCAGAGATGGAATAAACTTTTACAGTATAACAAGTTACCAACAATAGGCCTCATCTAGACTTAAGGTCGTTTAACGTAAGCAAGCGTGCGAAAATTACGCACTAAGGATAATGCATTCCCCCTGCCACTCCACTTGTACGCGGATTTACGTGTTCAGAACCCTACCTTAACTTTTCCTAGCATATCTCTGGGCGTACGTATTGCCTTGTTGTACTTAAGTGCCTAACCCAGCTCATACTGTACAATTTAAATGCCTTTCCCCACCCACAATGCATATAATTGTCTTGCGTAGGAATGTCACGCCCTATTATACAGTTACATATGATCAGAGTTGTGATGTGCAACATCTGCTGCGCATATGCGCAGTGCGTTCCCACAGCCATATTTACGTATGCAGCATGCGTAAATTAGCTGTCATTATTTAGCCCAATGTACAGTATTACCAGATTACATAAAAACAGACACAAAACAGATCATTTTCATTAATAACAGCAATGTCTGCACAATGTAACCCACTCAGACGAAGCTTCCATGTTTGCACCTTAAGTGACTTTGAAACGCAGAATGAGATACATTTCCATATTGAATCATTTGAGTAAAATAACAGGATGACTCCAAGCCCCCTGAACATAGGCTAAATGACTTGACAAAAAATGTTTACAATAAATGGTGAAAAAATATGTGCCTTAATAAACAAATATTGTATAGTAGTGATGTTTGTCTTTAGGAAGTGCATTATATTTGAGTGCTGTAAGAGATCATTATACACAGAACAGATGGTCAGACTGTGCAGAGGTCATGTTAAGAGATTAGTGTTAACCAAACAAACCTTGCCTTTTCAAGCCATTTGCTATATTAACCATATGGTCTCACAATCAATACTCAATTCCTTAGGGAGATGCAACACACATTGCACAACAGAGCAAAAGAATCAGACATTCCACACATTCATTGTATCTTCCTGTTTGGGACATTTTCCTATTCCTTGTATGGACAAAATTTATTCAGATGCAACGTTAGAGGAATATCATTAGGTAAGGAAACCATAACTACCATCTTCATGTATAATTTTATCATCATTTTGTAGGAAAGAATATGAAGTTTCATGTCACCACATAGACTTGCTACTACATTGGTAAGATCACCAGCCATTTTATGATGGGTGTGGTATTAATCTGACTTGCAAATATATTAAACAACAAAACATACCCAGTTATCTGTCATTCATTAACATGTTAGTAGACTACAATAAAATGAAATAAGTGCAAAGTAACAATACTTTCCAGAAGAATGAGTGACTTGTTTCACACTAAAATGTACAACTTTACCTAAATATAACAGTGTGGGGACACAAACCAGCGAAACAAAAAAAAGTGTAGTCAGCTTTATAGACTCATAGAAATTCAAATAACGTAAAATATGTGTAGCTATGAGAAGAGAATTTGCATCATGTGAATGGACAGACAAGCCACGGCGAAAACAATGTGCCCCAAGTGTTCTCATACAGAGAACCATTATCATCAGATAGGAGGGGAGGAGTGGGGGAACTCTGGGGAGTTTGGGGCCCTGCACAAATGACAGATGCCAAGTCTTGCAGAACGTCCGCCCTGCAGTAAAAGCGACGCAGCACAGATGCCACCACACCGCCAATGAATCACAGGATACAAAGTCCCAAACTCCTCAGACGTCGCAGAGTGCATAGCTTTGTGCAGGGGTCATAGCGAGTACTGTGGAGGAGACTGGGAGAACTTTCCTACACAAGGTAGTATAGCGCACACATATACATTTCTGGATACAGTATATGCATGTACACTATAGCACGGGGAGACAGAGGCTCTGAGGAGTGAACCCAGCGACAAGACATAGGGTGCCGGGCACTAGAAATAGCAGCTCAGGATGCTCTTCTTACCTGTTCGTCATCCCAGCGACGGCCAACATGAGGCTCGGTTGGTGGGGTCTGAGTGGGACACGGGGAGAGAGGGATGGGCAGGACGATCCCGGGAGCGCGCATTCCCTCCTCCCACTCCTGCCCGCGGCCCGCCCCGTCACTGCCTCACCTCCACCCACCCTGGACTGCCAATTACTCGCGGAGGAGGGGTTGCCATGGAAACAGGAGGAGGAAGGATGTATGGCACGCCCCTTTCTGCTAGAATGCCCCATGTTCTCATAGCCACAGTCTAGTACATCCGGGCACTCCGCAGCACTAGTCCTGCCTGTCAGCGGCTGTGGCTTCCTTATGGTGATGTCATATCACAACAACCATTTCCGCGCTGCTTAGCTCATCAGTAACCCCTTACACGCCATGCTGTCTGTGCATAACACCATGCGATATACTGTGGAATGCGATATGTATAGTTTGGGTCATACACGAGTGAGGTTTACACTAGTATCATAATAGGAAATATTTAAGCAGCTGCTTATCATACAAATATTAAGCCACCGGTTTACTAAGAGGTTTTTTTTAGCTATACCTTTTCATTTAAAATAATTGCTTCTGTAGGTATAATGGTGATATTGTAAAGTCAAGGTGGGAGTTGCCATCGCAAAATAGTTTTAATTCAGAAGTAGCGACTATTTTAAAAATACCGCCATTTTCCCCAATAAATTAAATGGACCTGCCACATACTCTCCTGAGTTTTAGGGTTAGGCTGCAGGGAGGGCAGTTTTAGGGTTAGACTGCAGGGAAGGAGGGGTTAGAGTAATGATAGCAGCTATTTTTAAGGCTTTTTGAAGTGTCTACTGAAGTAAGTTAGCTCTTAATTTAAAAACATATATATAAACAAGCAACCACACCTAGATGGGTTTGTGGCAGGCACTCAAATTTAAAATATCCATTAGATTCAGTATTTGAGCTGAAAGTAATAAATTGAACACAATTTGTAGAAAATCCAGCACTCAAAAAATCCAGTTTTAATGATTGCAAAATATGGAGAACAATTTTTACAGTTCACCGTTTAAAAACAGACAGACAAACATAGTAGTGTCCCCCCAAAAAAGTGCAAAAATCACAATATAGCTGCTATATATATATCAATGCAATGTCATTGAAGCCAATTATACAAATATATCTGGCAACGATCACATACTTGCATATCTCAAGGCAGCTTACTGAGTCCAAAAGAGAAAACAGACTCTGAATGGTAATAGTAAGTCCAAATTTCAATGTAAGCTCGTAGTCCAATCTTCCGATTGTTTTAGACCGCATATACGCCATCTGCGTATCGAAACGATACGCAGATTATGTACAATAGCTACTACGCATGCACAGTAGCTAATGTTTATTGAACTACGTCCGTCTATCGAAGACGGACGTAGTTCTGGATCCAGCCCATAGTCATTTCTTATTCCTCCCTCATCATTGTGTTTATTCACCTCTCTCCATCAATGTTTCCATCATTATAACACGCATTTGCCCCAGAAGTCACCAGCTTCTCTCCCAGTAGCCATAGTGGATGGAGGAACATGAGCCGCAGGATGCCCTCCTCATTCCACGGCTACACCATGCCTAATGCTCCTCCACATTGGTCTGTGTGCCTAGAATTTGTTAAGGCCTGCATTAAATTACTATACAGTATAAAGGCGTCAATGAAAAGACTTAACTGCAGACATTATCCTGACAAGACCAAAGAACTATGGGTAGAGAGTATGGACAATGAGCCAGCAACCCTTGTTCTGTTATTCTGTTATGTTAATGGGTAATACAGCTCACCTAGATGGATCATATATAAACGTGATGAGAACATAAAAACACGCAGTTTATTTGCTGACAAACTATAGTTTTTCTTTGTAGTATCATTTTTTCTGTCCATCATTAGCCCAGAACTGCTGATGTCAGTGTATTTGTCCAAATGTCTCACATGTTTGCTGGCTTCTGCCTTTTTCTAGCTGACGGGGTCTCTACATTTTCTGAGTGTTGTTTATCTTCTACCGGTGAACAAATTTTCCGAGATATATGGATTTCTAATCTCACACAAATAGAAAATGACACCTGTTCTCGGGTGCTTGAGAAACAATTATAAATATTAATATATAAGGGAGGCTGGTGTGCATATTACGGTCAACTATGTGCACAGTAGCTTCCCTTATCAATAAATATTAACATTTATAATTGTTTGGAGAGACCTTTTTCTACAATAAATTGTTTTTATTGTTTTGAGGATTGATACAAACAGTTATTATAAGCATTTCAGTCCTTGTGGATTATTTTCTTTTATAATCCTGTGCTAGAAGTGGTATTGTGATTAGATTATTATATTGCAATATCTGTTATTGTTATTGTTTTTCATATGTGAATTGCGGTGTCTCTAGGTATTACAGAGTCTATGTCAAAATTGGTTGTCCTTTTTGATTTTAGATTTTTAATCTCAACATGCCCAAAATTCCATTATGTTTGACCAATGCCTGGATAGTCACTGCTTCTGTTAACCTGTTAGAATATATACATTGTCAGCTTAGTGCTTGAGGAAGTGTGAATGCAGTTGTTCTTTCTGTTTACTGAAGATGGAATGATTCTCATAAGAGTAAAATATAAATGTGTGTACAGAGAGAAATATTTTATATTGGCAAAACCAAGTGTAAGTTTTCCATTAATAAAGCCGTGTTTCAGTTGGAAGTGTGATGCACAAGACTTTTACTGTCTGTTCCTTTTAGTTTTTCTAATTATTTTTTAATTATGAAGTAATATGCCAAGTAATTGTAGTTTTCATCTGGGGCTTAATTACTGAACGTCCCCATTTAGATTAGTCGGCCTACGTTTTTTCTTGAGAGCCCACTTTTACTTATTAAAAAACAAACTCAAATGGTAGCGCTCCTGGAAATGTATGCAGAGAAAGGGGTGGAAATGAATTCATTTTATTACTTTGATTTTGAATGAAGGAAAATACAGTCATAATAGCTGTATTAAAGAAAGTATATGGTGTTTTTTTTTATCAGACTTGTTATTGCAAGGAGAAAAGTGGTATAAGGCAGTTAAGTTGGCAAAAGAATGGTTGTAGTCTTGTGGGATACACAGTATGGGGGGTGGATCAGATTGATTATCATTATCCATGTATGTCCAGAAATTGTATCCTGCTACACCAACATAATTTCCAAAAACATCACTGAACATATTTTCAAAGAAGATCAAGCACTCTGACTAGATCCAGACGTACACTAAGCGGTTGTTTTCCACTTGCAAAGAGTGGAAAAGGACTGCATTTTGCATGGGACACATTGCATCATCACTATGGATCTACATTCTACTGACCCACTCTTCCGTAATTAAAGTATTTACGATGATACTGTAGGTTAGGATGTGTACTCAAGATGGGCTAGGGGGAAGGGGGGGTTTCCAGTATGTGTTAGGAAACAGACCACCAGGGCGCGGAGTCTAACCAGAGCCTTTTGTTCACTGGAGCCCCTAATGGTTGGGACGCAGAATTTTGGCAGGTCGTGGCCCCCCGATGATTGACCCTATGAGTGCGGTTAAGGAAAACAATGCAAGGAAGCTAGAACAAACACCAAAAACAAACAGTGAACCAACCGGGGGCAAACTCTCAAAGAAACACTCACATAAGCAGCAGGCAGTCAAACCAGAGGCAAGGATAGCAAGGGAGAACAAAAGGAAGCAATGCAAGGGACACTTAACTATCGAAAAAGAAGGCAAAGAACTAGAACAAGGAGAGAGAGAGAGAGAGACTAGCAAACGCTATAACAGCCAAGGAGCTACAGCTGCTCCTGCCTTAAAAAGAGGCTGCTGCCATGTCACTGGCTGCAGCTGACATGCCTCTCTACCAACTACAATCTGCGTCCTGGCTGCTAGGCAACAGCCAGGACACGTGGTAACAGGGAAGTGTCTGCTACCTGTGCATCCAAGGAGAAAACTGAAGCTGCCACTTGGGGCTCCAAGCTCAGCAGAAGTGGAGGCCTAAATACTGTCCTATCTCAAAATATTGTCAGACTATTTTTTAAATTGTGAAGCATATTGTTCTATTATATTCCCATCTTTAAAGTCAACTCCAGCCCTCTTACCCATAACCCATTGTCCCATTCTTTTGGAGAATAGAATGGGACATAGAGAGCTTACACTTCAACTCACATGCCATAGCTGTCTGCATTAATAGCTAGCTATATATTTAGTACCTAACTTTTCCAAACCATATATTCCAACATAAAAATGAAAACACAAAACAAGGCATAATTAAATCACTATGTAGATTTGCTGGCACTAAAACCAAGCTCAAATCCTAAGCTGATATTCCACATATAAGGACGAGTGGTCTAATTCTAAGATCCAAATCAGATGCAATCAGATCTTTGATCAACGGACACACACTGTTCACACATCTCTGCCAGAGCACCATTTACCACAGACTTGTGATGTCTAGGAACTACCTTAAAATAAATCAGTATGCAGAGTGGACACGCCTATACTGTACATTGTTATACCATGGCAAACCCACTTACGGTAGGGTTGTTAACTTTCTATTTCTTTCCTCCAGGAGATCTCGGAGGGATAAAATAGCTGCTGGTATGAGGGCGGTGCTTGATGACGTGATTTATGGAAATCATGTCCTGAAGCTCCATCCCCTACTCATCAACGCCACTTTGGATAGTATTACCAGAGTCACTAGTAACACTGGACCATATTCACCCTTAAGAGGCTTGTGCTTGTTAAGTGCGTAGAAATGCAATATAAGCTATTAAAGCAAGTGCGTTCGAGGCATGACAGTAGGTCCCAAAGGACAGAATGGGTCTCATAGCATAGAATGGCCCCATAAGAAACAATGTCAAACTTTTTGGTTCCCCAGCTCCTCCTCAGGGATGATTCTGGAACCCGCACATCATGTGACGTACTAACATGCACAGTAACTCATTTACGCAATCTACATACCATTTAGATACGTAGATGTAGCATGTGCGGTATTTAAAGACTGCACGTGCTTTAGCCATTAGAAAGAGGCGTGCCTCTGGGAAGGTTTAAGAGTGGGAGGAGGTATGTTAAGGAGCCAGGGAGGGCAGGGTAGGGGAAAGACCGTATTCTCCTTAAGAAGAATACAAACGGAAACTTATGGAAGCCCTGATACACTCTTAAGTGCCTTAGGTTCTTAAAAAAATGTGGAGGTGACGGGGAGGACGCTTTAAGATAGGTGTGGATACATGCTTATCTGCACCTTATTAAAGCCTTCTTATGTGTGCATCAGGCCCACTATGAATATTAGTGAAGACAGACAGGAAGGCAGGACTTTTTATAGTAAATCAAAGCCTCAAGGCTACTGCGGGCTTACCTGCTCTCCCGTGATACTGGTAGGAATGCCTGAATTCCGGGAGTGTCGGCAACCCTAAGTTACGAGACAAACCCTACATCTCTGAAAGTGTTGGGAGTGTCATTCCTCTTAAGTTCTGATGGGAGTAATGCATTCCAATATGATGCAATGCTTTCCATTCGGGTAGCAGATTCAGGTGTATGTGCAGCACAATCCAGTCCAAAAACATGGAAAATTGGATTACTGGGTTAGTAATGTGTAATAAGAATTTTACATTGTGTAGCCAATAAGAGAGACCTGAGCCAAATGTCAGTGTGACAAAGGTTTTATGTTTCATAAAACTAAGTCAGACACTCCCATCCAGTAAATGTACTTGTATTGTAAGTATAATGGGAGTTCTTCCAAAACCTACATTCTTATCATTTATCAGACTTTGTATTGAGTAGCTAGTTAGCTTGCTTAATATGTTTTCCAAATAATAATGTAATACTTTCTTTGAAAATCATTTTGAAATCTGTTTGAGCTTTGAAAATGTCAAATGCCACTATATTCAATAGACAAAATAGGCATTCGGGTTTGGGTATGGCTTATAAAGGAAGATAAATAACCACATTTCAATCATGATTCCTCTGTGGTGCAGATAATAACAAGTAAGTGATACCAAAGAATATTAATATTAATAATAATAATAATAACAATTTTTGTTTAGTGATAAAAATACAGAAAGAAAATATCTACCATAAATGGAGGATAAGCAAGACACTAGATAGGATGTAAAATGGATGCTATATAAATATAAGAGCTACTGAATTTCAATTGAATAACTACTATTGAATAAGCCACACTTGCTTGTTATTATCTTCACCACAGAGGAATCAGGATTTAAGTGCGGTTATTTATCTTCTTTTCTGGCTCAATATTAGGGTTGCACCCCCCCTATAACCTGCGATTATTCTGTCACTCTGTGGATGTATGAGTTCCCGTTTTAGGGATATTTTATTGTACTATTTTGTACCACATATTTGATTCTATCCCTTTGCCATTTTGTTAACCAGCGCTCATCTTAATACTAGTGTTGATGGCTTATAAAGGGACTTTTATACTATATATTACCAGAATATTAAAACGTTTGTCTGAGGTGAGCAAATGAAGCTTGGGACCTGGCTGATATTTTCAGGAGGCGCTACTTTCGAGCCTCTTCTAACCTAGATTTCAGGGTTGTAGATGGATCTGATTTGTGCAAATCCTCCAGATGACCCAAATTCAATAAAACAATATAATTTGCTCAGGTTTGACACCTCAGACCTTCTCCTATATTAACAGCTGAACTCCTTTGCACTTCTTTAAGAGTGTTACAATGACTATATTTTTTCTGCACTATCATGTCCATTACATTTTATTTCTTTGTTTATCTTTTGTTGTTCACTGCACTTCCTGGTGTTCTTACTCAGTTGGAGCTGTTATCATGCAAAGGTGTATTTCATTGCTCTGCTGGACATTGTTCGGGTGCCTCATTTAAACCCCTTACTCACATCACTCTCTTTTCAAAGTAACAGGTATCATTTGCCTGCTGATTCTTATCCTCAAGCTCGCTTATGTGCTCTGGCTTCCTGGTTCCTGGTTGTGCATCCCGTCCTGCGGGGCATGGATGGTTAGGGTTAAGGCTGAAGATAGGGAAGGTTAAGGTTAGGCTGTGGGAAAGGGAGGGTTAAGGTTAGTAAAATGTTAAGGTTAGGCAGGGCCGTATCTAAGGGCGGGCGAGCCATGCGATCGCACGGGGCGCGCCCCTAGATAATTAAAAGGGGGGCACTTCCCGCAGCCCTCCCCCTTGCAGTGGTCACATAGACTGCGGCTCTTACAGGCGCCGGCCGCATCTGTTATGTGATGCGACCGGCGCCTGTGAGAGCTGCGGCCTATGTCAGTGTGGCAAGTTCCTAATCCCCCCCCCACTCTGCCCGCTCTTAATAATAAAACAAATATTCCCTTAAGGCTGTGTAGGGTCAGACGAGCTCTGCGATTGAACGGGGTGCGCCCCTAGATAACTTAAAGGGGGCATGTCCCGCAGCCCTCCCCACAGGCGCCGGCCACATCTGTTATGTGATGCGGCCAGCGCCTGTGAGAGCCGCGGTCTATGTCAGTGCTCCCCCCCTCCCGCTCTGCCCGCTAAAAAAGAAGTCTTCCTCCCTCCCTCACGTCTCCTCTTTCCACTGCGTGCCAGCCAGGCGTGATGTCATCACGCTGGCATTCGGCTGAGGAGCGCGTGGAGAGGAGCTCAGGGGGAGCCAGAAGAAAGAAAAGACCGGGCAGAATACAGAAGATAAAGAAGAGCAAATATAAGGTAAGTAAAGGAGCAGAGGGGACAGTGTGTGTATGAGGAAGGGGCAGTGTGAGTGTATAGAGGGGGCACAGTGTGAGTGTATGATGAAGGGGGCACAGTGTGTGTGTGTTGAAGTCACAGTGTGTCATGAAGGCGTAACAGTTGAAGGGGGCACAGTGTGTGTGTGTGTGTGTGTGTGTGATGAAGGGGGTAACAGTTGAAGTGTGTGGGTATATGAAGATAGGGCACAGTGTGAGTATAATTATTATTATTTTTTTTATTTGGGGGCAGCACCAGAATTTTTTTTACCGCCCTGGGCTCTGCTAGGTCTAGAAACAGCAGTGAGGGTAGGGTAAGGTTTAAAACTTGCCTTTTGGAGGATGTCTCTTCATGATTCCATGGGTCGCATTGCTGCCACTTTCTAAAATGCAGAATGTCGACAATTGCCGGAACTCTGCATTCAGCTGTAGTACGATGCTCTTTAGCACTGCCGAACTACACTCATAATTTATTACATATTTCTGCAGGTATGACGCCCACAGTTAGTTTCTTCTTATTTTACCTGTTTTATTTTTTTCATTATTTTACTCTAATATTTCTTTTAAACATACTTATTAACTTTAACATATAAACTTAATATTTAATGGGGCCCATTGTAATTTTTTACCCAGGGCCCCCTCTGAATGTGTGTGAATCCATCTTCCCATAGGAGATATTGCTATACTTGTAAATGTTTGTGGTTCAGAAGATACATTCCAAACTGTTTCCAATTGTGGGAAACAGACTTTAAGCACCAATTGAGCAAGTATGATTTATGCAAGTTATTCAATATACTCTACAAAAAGTTGTATAATATGGTGGCACTAAAGGAATAATAATAACAAGCTTGTGCTTTGTAACTTTGAAATAAAACATATACATTTTTTTTTAAATAAATGTAATTTCACTTTATTCTTTCAACAAATGGAATTAATGTGTATTATGTTCAATTTAAATGTCTATTCAGTATGCAAGTTCTTCATGTAGTATTAGTACATTTTCACTGTCTATAAACATTTCCATTTGGCTGTTTGACCCCTGCCTTGTGGTAATTTGTACATACGTTTTCATAAATAAAACTAATAAATAGCTTCTTCCCTTTTTTTTTTCTTCTGTAAATAAGATTTTTGTGTTAGAAGAGGCCCCATCTTCCTGGAACACAGGGGGAAGCTTTGATTGCACTTCCAAAGAGCAAAAAATGTACATGTGAATAACAACTAATCACACTGTCTATTGCTTAGTGGAATGCATTAACTTCAGTAAATCTACCCCCCCTAGCAATTTAGGAAAGCCAGCCATTTTGACAAATTGCAGGAGCCCAGAATGTTTAGATTTATATTCTGCTAGAAATTAAATTCTTCCCATTTTGTTGACTCATTTTATAGTATGGTGTTAGGAGAAAAATTCATAGGTAGGTTATGTGCCAACATGCCCACTGAAATGGGTATTTCTCTTGCATGCCCAAACATGAGCAAAGTTTTGGATTTGTGTAAGTGAATGCAGAATTCTAGACGAATTCTATGAATTTATGTATCATTGTGCGTGTATCAATCATACAGGCAGATCAACGCTAAATAAATATATTTTTGTTTTAAATACAGAAGCTGTTTTATTGTGGACTATGAATTAATTTTAATATTTGCATCAAAGATGAACTAATAATATGTGACATTCATTTAATGCTTACACACGTAGAAGAGCAATTCATTCTGTCATGTCTATCTATCTAAAACACTCACACAAAACACAACTTGTGCGTCACGCAATTGCACACACACACTTACTTTTTCAGCAGAAAGCTGTGCAGAGACGGACTCTGCAGTAAGTTGGGGCAAGCGGTGTATAGCAGCAGGAGAAGCTAATGAGGGAGTTGCACAAGGACATCAACTACTCCCTGTTTCATTATAAGGTACTAGGGAAAAGGCTTCTGAGAAAACTATGTGGAGCTTCTTGCAACATTCTAATGATGCTGCAAAAAGCAGAATCTCAGGTACTACTGACAGCCAGCTCTCTCCAGCAGCACAGGGTATCAGTCCATCCCTCCAGCGGTCCATCTGGCATTTGCCAAAAGAACCAAATGGCCAGTCCGTCCCTGCTGATATCTTGCAAAGCATATGGGTCTTGTGGTTTCACAACAACTGGAGTGCCACATGTTGCATATGCCACTCTAGGCCATTAAGGATTTTAACCTTGTATGCACATTACAGGTGCGGGTCCCTGGAAAGAACGGCTCTATTTCGATAGGGCCGTTTCCTCCCAGCCAGTTTTGAGGCATAGCAATCGATCCATGGAGGACTGAACACCATGCTCCGAAAGGTAAGCCTGAAAACTACCCCAACCCTTCCCCGCAGCCTGACCCTAACCTTCCATCTCCTGCAGCCTGACCCTAACCCTCCCTCCCCTACAGCCTGACCCTAGCTCTCCCTTCCCCACAGCCTGACACTAACCCTGAAGAAGTTATTCATCTTTCCCGTGGTGTGGGTCCTGCAGTAGCATTTCCGAAAAGGAAACGCGTTTCCGATCGGCATACTCACACATTCTGAATTTTTTTTTTCTAAAATGGAGGGGTATTCAAAATAGGAACATCCGAAAAGGAACTTTCGGGTGCCCCTATTTCGGAAATCCCTCATTCTATGCGGGGACTGCAACCGGCATATTACTTACCCCATACCCCAATCTATTTCCAGAGAGATCCACAGTGCTGTATAGAATTGTCTTTATTATATTAATAAAATACTGCATGAAATGTCATGGAAGTTTTGGACAACTCACCTATCCAACAAACACATAAAACAGGTACAGAAATCTTTATTTAAACAGTTTACAGAAATTGCTCATTTTATTCACAGCTTAGAGTAACCTTAGACTGTTATCACAGTGCTTTTTGTTTTTCCTTTTTACAATGAAGTTCTGTTTTTTCTATCAAGAGAAATATTTTGTCCAGAAGCTGATGGAAACATTTAATAGAGAATGCAATTGTTACTTCGCTGAAAAATTCTATTTGCATGTTTAGCAGGGAACAAAGGTTTCTCAAGTTGTCTGATTAAATGTTTTGTGTCACTTATCAAGCTTCTTACCATATAAATTTCCATCTAGGAAAGAACAGAGCTCCAAACTGCCTCTAATGCCAACAGCCTACAAATCAAAGCATATATATGTACTACAAAGCAGCGGTTATACCTGCAGGAGAGGTAAACCTCTAGTCTTACCAGACAAATGAACATACAGTTACATTAACTAAACTTCCCATATAGACCTATGAGAACGATTAGTAAATGCATATTATCAATGTTGCCAAGCAAGCATATACAACAATGGTAACAGTGCAGTGCAGCTAGAAGACTTTCTATACGCAGCACTGCAAATATCTCCAGCACATTATATTAGATATATTATTTCATTAAAGATTCATGTGAAACAAAAAGGCACTTTTTGCTGCAATTAGTACTGTGAATAATCATATTCTTGTCACACAGTACAACAAGATAATAGGTGTGTGAATTGTGCTGATAATTAATCTATATGTATGTTTTATTTTAAACTGGTAAGAAATTTCTGTCTTTAATGTTATACAGACTACAGTAAAACTGGTGGTAGGGCTTTACATGTGACTGTACGTTTCTAAGCTTCTAATTGGAAATGGAAAACTTGCTCTAAGCAATCTGTAATTACAGCAAAAATAAGAACCAATAGCATTCAGGATTATTTCCAATACTGCATTGTCTGTGCTTTTTCTGATCATTGGAGAATAAAACTATAACTATTAACATTTTATCTGTCTCATACAGAAAAGCATGCTTACCTTATTTCTAAAACAAACTTTTACGTAGTGAATTTTAAAAAGTAGCACTTAGTACGTTTATTGATATTACGCTTCATATTTGCCATAAAATTGGAGGTATTTCACGGTTTTATTGCCAGGATGTGGATCAGATGCAGTTATGTCTTAGAAGAAGCTAGCCATATCTCTCACTGCAGTGCTAAATTCCTGTGTTCTCTGCTTTCTTGTCATCCCTTCCAAGCAGACTGCAGTGACTCTGGCAGTACTAGCTTTACATATTCTGTACACCCGGCAGCTGTGATAATGGATCAAGGTGCTTAATTGTGGTTAGTTAAATAACAACGGCTCAAGTAAACAGACCATGCAAGTCAATAAAACCATCCGTAAATAATAATAGATCACATTGTACCATAGATACATCCACTTACATTCAGAATAGACAGGCAATCAACATTAAGACAGACATATAAGGGAACATTTCTAAAAACTCACAAAGACAGACATATAACGGGAACATTTCTAAAAAGTGATTAGAAAAAGATACTATAGCCACTTCCAGTCCCAGTTATAACCTAATAGGATGACTCCTTTTTTTTAAATCTTTTTTTTTTTTATCAGCGCCAGTTTTAATAACTGTATTTAAGCTTTAATAGGGAATAGGGACAAAATGCAAAGCATTAGGTGGTCATCCCTACTTCAGATGCAATATAGGCATAATATTTTATCCCCTGAAAATACATACCCTCAAGGTTAACATGTATCCTTTGGTTTAGATTAGCATATGTTTAAGGTCTCAAAACACACCAA
>WWET01000113.1:720525-739229 GCA_011038615.1 Limnodynastes dumerilii
TACACAATATTGACCCTCCGGGATCACACAACTTCCCGTTTTTACTCCAAGGCTGCACATACCCGAGTTGTTTCAGTCCCCACCATATCCAAGCGCAGGATACTTTCACATTTTTACTCATTTACATTTTCAACATTTCCCTTTTGAAAACTGCACTTTAAAATTTGCACTTCATAATAAAATGATGAATAAAGGAGCACAAAACAATACTATTTATTCTACCTCAATATAAGTTTGATTACTGTTTGTAAATTAATAGTCACACATCACTTGACTTACAGAAAACAAAGTTTACCTGAACAACATCATTTGTCTCTTCAGCAACTGGCGTTGATTTTAAAGTTTCTATTTCTTTCTCTAAATCTGCAAATTATGTGAAATAAAGGCAATGGGTAAAAACAGAACAGAAGTTACAAACATGAATTCAGACCCTCCTGTATATTTATATATCTTATCTAACCTAAATAAATTATCATGAACCAAATATACTAAGAAATATTTAAACGTTTCTAATATTCATGAACATGTTTTTATAAAGAGCCAGCATATTATGTACTTCTACATTGTAATAAAAGTGTTATATATTGGGTGTTACATATAGTTTGTATCCAACACAAAAACATAGCGTTCAAAAACAGTGCATCTACTGCCTTAGTAATCTTATCCATTAGCATACAGGAGGAATTCATTATATCATCATAGTTGAATTTTAAATGTTAAGAAAAAAATGGGCATCCATTTCAGATAGAAGTGATTATTTGACAACACCAAAATATAACATTGATTAATATCAACAACAGATGCACAGATAACAGCTGCTTTACAGCAAAACGGGGATCTATTCTGCACACAGCTTGTGGAAATGTCCACATGAAACTGGATAGATGCAAAGTAGGTGTTTTGTGACTATATACATGGGAAAATGCAAGATTTTGTAAATTGTGCAGGCTCAGAGTGCAACAAAGTATGTCCTGATTTTTCTTCAACATTTCTTGCATATCATACTTGAGTAGGTGAACTATATTCACATGCCTACTAAAAACTATAGAGCAGCTAAAATATTTCAGAAGTATTAAGACAAGGAGAACTGTAACAATGGATAATGTATTTCTACCTGTACATCTTGATTTTACTTTCTGAATAAGCATCAGCTGTTTTTTAGCAAATTTGATAAGATCTTCTTTAGGCAATGAGTCCAGCTGTAAATGGAATGGAATTTAATTATCAATAACAATGCTACATGCAACTGCAGAGAAACAGTAACAGCATAGTTGGCAAATCCACTTATAACAGGCTTTGGGCTTGTTTTTTCCCCAGATGCTGCCTTTTTTTTGCTTGCTGTGGGTTGCATTTTTTGGGATGATATGCAAGCCCTAAAGCTACATGATATGTAAGGATATATATAGATATATATAACATTCAGAGTGTTAGAGTCAGGACCACCATGACCAGAAAGGATATGATGGTGGCTGGTGCCTTATCATATATTTGCAAATATGTATAATGGATATGTACAAGTTACAAGTTTAATTCTACAGATGGAATGGTATAGTTTGTTACTGGTTAATGGCAGTGTTGCTGGGGCATTTTCTTACCTTAGTTTCTGTTTAAAAAGATTACCCCTGCCTTTCCTGCATCGGTTAGCATTAACCTATAAACTGATCTGAGCAACTTGTATATTAACAATGTATTGATGCAGCAATTCTCTGAAGAGAATAGGAGCAGAATGTTAAAAAAGTGTATAAAAAATTAAAAATGCCAATATTTGTTTTTTTTGTTTGTTTTTTTATAAACTAATTTTCTGTTTATTTATTTAATTGGTCATCCTGACTATGTGCTCCAAATGTCTTTATTGTCTATTTATACTTCTAAGACATAGCTATAACCTACAGTGCAGATTATATATATATTACAAAGTGCAGATTATATTAGGACATCCTAATTTCAGTATGTCCACTTTATTACAATGCATCTTTTTTAATAGTATCAGTTAGAGAAAAACTAAAGTCAAGTTGAAAAGCCACAAAGGAACTTGTACCTTATTCTAACCATCACTTTACACATTACAATCGTATAGGAAGCATCATATTTACATTATGATCTCTATTACAGTTATCCTGGCAGTGCTCAAAGAAATCCCTTATCTAAATACAACTGTTTAAGACACTGTTCCGCAATATAACAAATAATACAACTTTATACCTGCTAACAGTCACACGGCCATATTCACAACACCACAATATTTTACAATTTTTAGTTACTATTTTACGTTATCTACATAGCGTTGCGTTTAAAGACCGCATGTATGCACACTACGTAACAAAACGCTACGTAGATAGCGTAAAATAGTTACTACGCATGCGTCAACTGGCACTGTTTTTATATGGGAAGACTAAATCCAACCCTTAGCTTTCTCTTTTTGTTTGACACTTAAGAGCAAAGAGTAGGATTTAGTCTCCCCATACAAAAGACAGCAACGGACTGGTTTTTGTCACCAGCTCTTTAATTATATTTACATTAAATGTAATATAAGATTAAACTCATTGGCATGTAACACAATAAACCTGAATAAAGAATCATATAGATACTAAATTAAAATAGTGGCATACAGAATAATGTCACACAATAATTAAAAGGATATCTTGAAATAGAATGTGGTTACTCAAAGAGGTAATTGTGTGACATCAACACATTCCTTTAAAGTGAACCAGCCAGTTTTCATAAACCTGTTTAATTGTACATAGTTCTACAAAATTAGAAAGCTTTACAAACCAAAAATGAAATATGCGATGAAAATTTTCTTACCTTAGACTTGCCTGCTCCTGGTGTAGCAGGTGATGATGAAACTCCATCTGGACCAGTGTCCTATGGAGAAATACTTGTTACAAAGTCATGTGGACTCATTTTCATTCTGTTAAGTATTTAACACGCTTATTTTTAAACATATGGGTCTGGATTCACAGTTACGTAGTTTTGGTCTTACGTACGTTGTTTTAAGAAGTGAGCTGCTACGCATGTAGATTGCATAATCGTGGTCTTTACGAAAGTGTAGTAGCTCAATTCTTAAAACAACGCACATAAAACCAAAACTTCGTAAATGTGAATCCAGACCGTGGTTGCATTAACTGATAACAGCATACATTAACTAAATGCAGAAACATACATATGTTCAAGTCGGCATAATAAATGGAAATGTATGATTAAAAAAACCTGAAATAAGTTATATTGTTACACCGCAACCAGTAATGAAAGATTTCCTGCACTGAAAATACACACAATAAAATGTCACAATATGGAAGAAAAAAACAAAACATGCTTACTGTACGTTTATGTTATTTACATGCAGTATGTCAATTTAGATAACTTCACTAAAGGGAGAAATATACAAATAATATGGAGATGAAGACAGGGAGCTATTATGATAATTTGAGTGTACATATTATGAACTTCTATATGGATATCAGAAAATCTGTTAGAAACAATGCTATAGAATTCGAATTATTTTCTTTAGTAATAACAAATCATTAACAAACAAAGATCTGACAAACTATTTATTTTTTATCTTTATAATAGACCTAATATTAATATTCATTGATTACTATATACTGTGTCCTTTTTTGCATACAGTATATAGTTTGAAACAAACACAATAACATCCAATATACATACCACAGAAATGAAACAGTTACTATGTAAGCAGCTTGAGTCTGTGAGCTAGCTGCCCACATGAATCTATGGATTATCATACATATAACACCCCTAGAAGAATGCTGAAACACATGCTGCAGCCACATATTCGTGTAGACAAGACTATATCACAACATCAAAACAACAACAAATCTACAATCTCGAACATGCCGGTGTTCTGTCTAAAGCTGAGCGAACCATTTCAATAATATCATACACGTTTTATGATTCTCACCTCCATGTAGACAATACACACAGCAGCAATCACACTGGAACTCTGCACTTCCGGGTCCGTCACTTTCTACACGTCACTAGTAGAACATCATGGCCTCCGCTCTGCGTCAGCACGTTGTACGCCTCAATGTTTTGGTTCATTAAGTAAAGAGACAAAGACAGCAGGGTGTTTATAACGTGAACGTGGGTTAAAAAGATGTGTGGTTCTTTAGGATGGAGTTTTTTTTTAGTCTGTGGGTTAGTGTTGGTATCAAGTGGAGGTAGATGACTTCTGTATGTGTGAGCAAACATTCTGCACTTTTAGATGTTCTTTTAGAAGCGGAGACAAATTGCAGGATAATATAGTTGAATGCTGACTATTTGTTTTCTACAATCTTTAAATGAGGAAAATACTGTAGTACTAGGAATAACGATTCTTTCTGTAAAGGGAGATTAGTGTACAGCCAAACTTCAAAGATTTCTGCGAATTAGTTTCTACAGTTTTGGTATATTTATTAAAAATGCCTGACAACACAATCTACATAAGTCAGGATCACTTTTGATCATAAAAATCCTAGTTTATGTAACTCAAATTTATGACTATTTAATACCACCACACTTGCAATTATCTGCTCTGTAGGAGCCTCCATTATTAGCTGTGACTAAAGCATGTAATACATGACAACAATAATTTTATATAAAGTATAAATGAATATCTAGAGTCCAGTTATGAGCATGATTGTTGTATAGTATATGTAACTATTGGTTTTGCTATTGCCTCTGTACGGCGTTGCGGATACCGTGTGGCACCTTATACATAAACGTTAATAATAATAATGGACCTGATTCACACTTAAGAATTTTCTTAAAATAAGGACTTAAAGTCACACCTGGGCTAAACCATGTTGATTGCAGTGGAGTCAAATTTCATCTGTTGCAAACAGTACTAGTGTTGAGAGGTAATATTGCCCAGCCCAAGTCTAAATAACAGTGTAATAGTAAAGCTGGTCAGTATCTGTGTGCAGTAAGCAATTCAAAGATCTATCCCTGCATGCAAAGAATACAATTAAATTAATCCCCCCTGCAATCAACATGGTTTTGTCCAGGAGTGACTTTAAGTTCTTATATTAAGAAGATTCTTAAGTGTGAATCAGGTCCAATGATTGGAACTCTGTTGTGTAACTAACGTGAGAAAGGTAGGGTATGTTTCCTGGTAGTCAATGGATACCCAGCTGATGGAAGTGCTATTAGGACAGACACCCAACCAAATTCACCCTGCCGCCATCAGTGCATAGATTAGAACAGTCTTTGCTGCCTTATGAAAATAGCCAGAGCAGCTGTCAGTTTCACCATTGAGAAGAGGGGGTGGAACTTCCTCTCTTCTATACATCTCAGTCAATAGAGATATGAATGAGACTGAAGTGACTGAGATTTGCATAGATTAACTATATATTGCTAACCTCATGCTGTACCCCGGTCTGTCTGAGAGGAGCTGCAGCGCAGCAGACATGATCTTCAGTGCTCAGCAAGGTTGGCTGCACACTGAGGATCACCGGCCGGTGCTGCAGCTCCACTCAGATAGACCAATGTGATGAATGCAGGCTTTTTCCTTTTATTTCAGTTTTATCTTTTATATAACCTCCTAAAGTGAGAGAGAGAGAGGAGTTATATATTTAAAATAACTGTGGGGAATGGGCGCATTTTTTTTAATTTGATCTGGGCTCCATTAACCCTGTTTATGCCACTGCTGAAACTATTTGATCCCACTTAAATTCCATATACAAGTGGTGTGTTGCACAATTTAGATAGTAATTAAGAATAAGGGGCTGGATCCATACTTAAGAAGGAGCTTGTAATTAAGGACCTGATTCACACTTAAGAATCTTCTTAAAATAAGAACTTAAAGTCACTCCTGGGCTAAACCATGTTGGTTCCGGGATGCCAACCGCTCCATTAGGCATCCCGGACCAATTGCCACCACTCAGAAGTTTTCATTAAAATCTATTCAGTGGAAGGCACAAAATAGGCTCCCTGGATCAAAGTTCTGCCCAGCATACACCAATGGGAGACCTTACTGGGACCCTAACCCCCTAAAATTGTCTAGGATCTAATTGAACCACTTAGTGTTGGTGTTATTCCAGTCGGTGCAGGGATCTCCGAATGCATAATTGAATAAACAACCAGCCTGCTTCCAGAACGAGCAAATAAGAGGAGAACAGGAGAAAAGTTACACCTGTGCAATATCATGTTGAATTGCAGAAGAGGCAAATTTCATCTGTCTCAAAAAGTATTAGAGTTGAGAGATGAGGTCTACTAATAGCAAAGCAACAGAAAAGTATTATCCTTGTAAGCAAAGTTTAAAATTAATTTGGCCAGTCACTAAAATTCTAAATGAATTTGCTTAGGTGTAAAGTTCCACTTGCTTTCCTCTTACATTCAACCTCTTGATCAGGTCCATTATTATAATAAACTAGGTACATAAAGAAGAGACAGGAGATCATGCACCTAATGCAGTAAAACTGTAAACTGAATCATTGAAATATGCGTACTATGTATCAAAATGGACGAACACAATGCAGCAGCTTCTGGATAAAGAGCCTAGAAATGGTTGTGCAGGTAGTCGGCATCCCAGACTGAGCAATTTGTGAAACGATCCACAGGAAATGACAGAGCAGTGTGTACAAGGGGCCTCATTAAGCAGTGTATCCTGCTTGAGTGTGGAAACATTATTAGCATTCTGCGGCCAGAGGGCAAGGTTCACAGATGTAAAGATGTAGCATGCAATGAAACTATAGAGAGAACACACAATTTGTAACCTACACACTCTCCAATCTTCTAGCACATGAAGTGATATATCAGTCATAAGAGTGACCAACAAATTCTGTATCTTAAATACACTGTGCGATCATGTGTACATATTACTTGACATGCACAATATGGGTGTATACACTCTGATATGATTGGGATCAGTGGTCTCATGTCCGATGATTGCTAAGTATATTGTGTAGTGTGTACCGAACATTAGCATCATATTGACTTCATGTATCTCTATATTCTTGGAGATAGAAGCTGGAGTTCTAGTGCCTGTTTGTATACAAAATGCATTAGTCTGTATCTCCCCAAAGGGCTTATACCCCTTTAGATATTCAGCATTTGTTTCTGTTGTCCTTGTTGGATATCTAAAGTTTGTAATAGTGAGAACAAACGGATTGTTTTAATCCAAATGGTTATTAAAAAAATTATTGTGAGAAGATATCTGAGAAATCTGCTTTGGTGTTGAAATTTTGGTTTAGATTTTTATATGTGTGTAACATTCCTTTTTAGCTTTTTAGAAATGTGTAATAAGCTTTATATTTTCAATGATGTTTGCTTATTAGATCTACTATAATAGTTCTGACTAATGTGTATATTTCCCTTTAAATTCTGGAGGCGTTGCTCAGTGTAGATAATAGTCTCCCCTCTTTTCAAGCTGTATGCACAAATCTTTGGGGACATAACTTTAGCTTTCTGTCCCACTAACCTAATATAGTGTTTGTAATATTGTACAATACAATAACACTATTCTCTCGCATCTGGCACAAAAGAAACCACCAGTTTATTAAACAATAACAACCTTTTATATACAAAAACAATGCAAAATACTAAAAATTTATTTTTACATGTGCTAGGTGGACCATTGAGGTAAACGGAGGCTGTGTTATTCAACATAACACTAAAAAAAAAAATAGTAATTGTGTAAGTTTATCCTTTTATATATAATGCTTGTACAAATGCTCTATTTATAGGCAAAGAGTGTTGACAGCTAGAGCTAGGAGATATAATGACTTGTCTAGTTATTTTGCACACTATTGATGGAGAATGAAACCCCAGGTAAAATAAATGGATTTCGCTTAAAGCTCTTTTTTTCTGTTAAATACATTAAAGCAGACACATGCCCACAGTTATTTGATCTGTATCATAAAACATACTTTACATTGTTTGATATAACTGATTGCTGGAGAAAAGTGACAGCTGTCGATGTATCTGAGTAGGTTTGAATTGACATGATGCAGTGATTCCATTTTCTAGTGTGATGCATATGTGCTGTGGAAAAATTGCTGTTTTACTTTCCTGTTTTCCATCTGGGCTTCACGTAATAAGTTAATTACATACCTCCAGAAGCAGATAATCATATAGAAGATACCACTTGGGTCTAAATCAACACATAATGTACGAGACAAACAAGCATAATTTACAGTGTCTTTTATAATTTTGTTATGCTGAGGAGACAGCATTGTATTAGATTGAAGACCATATGCTGTTGTAAACAGAGTTTGCAGAGGTTTTTTTTTTCTTTTAAACAGACCGTTATTATTTTAATTACAGATATCAATGCTTAGTTGTTATGCTATAGAAGACACTCTTTAAAGCATATTAACCTATAATAAGAACATCTCAGTTCTACTTAAACCATACTAAAGCTAGGTATACACTTGGGCTTTCAGGAACGATAACGATATCATTAGCAAGTTAGCACAGGATTGAAGTCTCAAACAGCTGCCTCCTTACACGCTTGAAAGATTTTAAGCTAAATTTTTCCAATAACCCCCTCCTGTAACAATATGCTTGCCCACAAAGGTGGGCCTGCAACAGGAAAAATGGGAATTGGCTGCATCCAAATGATTTGCTACAGTTAGGCATGAGCGTTGCAGAGTACACACTAACACAATTTTGTTCCAAACACACATTTATCATTTGATTGCAATGATAATCATGTACCAAACAAAAAATATATATATATACGCCCGTGGACCAATACTTATAATAGTTTGTTGTGTGACTTTCACATTGTATACTTATGGATCCCAACAATGATACTGTTTCATATACTGGTACTAAACACTTCTCTGAAGATGAGATAGCACGCATCATTTCTACAGACACGGATGTGTTAGCTTTTGATGTAGCCTATGAAGCATTTCAAGATCTGATGAAACTACACAAAAGGGCAATTGAATTAAAACTACACAGAATCACATTGTCACAATACTATAAGGAAAAGTATATACCCAGAGGTTTCCGTATTAAAAACCAACCCACTGTGGGGAGGAATGATAAATTATTCTGCCAACACTGGGTTGAGATACTCAATCAATGGTCTATGGATCTGATGGATCCTGGTCATCGACAAGGTGAAGAAGGATGGAGAAATTATCTCTCATGACATTTCAAAGTGGAAAGCGAAGTCTAAATCCACCTTTGCTGCTGATAAATCTGTGGACTGGGTTTCCAAAATTCAAGAGTCTATTAAATCATTTGAAACAGAACTGTTGTGTTTTAAAAAACGTAAATATAAAATATTTAAGGACTACTATCGGGACAATAGGGTTTACCCTTGGGTGAGCAATCCTACATTTTCATATCCACGGTTCACATAATGTTGGAGGAATAATACAACTTCAAGCCAACCACATACTGAGGGGGACTCAACTAGTTCTATTAGTAATTCGGAAGGCCCTAACAATAGAGGCCAGAGGCAACCACCGGTATCTTTTTTTGGGGAGGGCATAGGTACCCGCAGCCGCTTCAAAAAACATCAAGGCGCAGAGCCGGCAGTTGACATCGGAGGACCTACAGGTTCACAAAGGATTCAGAACAAGAACCCGTGATTTACAATTTGTCTCAACATCAATTGTCTAAAGGTGAGATGGCAGAAAATAGTTTCAGCTAGAAGTGGAGTTATTTAAATTTCAAAGACTTTTTAAATTAAAAGACAATTTTTTTGATAAGACCTGTACCAATGTCCCTCAAACCACTGGGACTGAAGTACCTAACAAATTTAGGGTCAAATCCAAATTTGATCCCCCTATATTAAATCCTTCAATTGAGACCTTCATGAGGTTGGTTAAGCGTGATATCTCACGTGATGCAGCTAATTACACTCAGAAATACTCTAATCTCTCGATTAAAAAAACAGCACTTTCTTCACAACGTAACAATGACAACATTAGTATACTCCCTGCTGACAAAGGCGGGGCAGTTGTAGTGATTGATCGAATGGATTATGTGAATGAGGTTATGCGCCAACTAAGGGAGTTGAAACACTACAAACACCTAACCTATGATCCTACTAGCGAATATAAAAGATCCCTGGATATATTACTGAATGATGCAACTAACTCTGGCATTATCAATTCTGAGACTGCTAGATTTTTAAAACAGGACTTTCCAATTATTTCAATAATCTATTGATTATCAAAGGTGCACAAGACATTGGTCAAACCACCTGGGAGGCCAATTATTTAGTCTAGAGGCTCTCTGACACAAACTCTTTCACAGTACGTTGACTATTTCTTGCAGCCGCTTGTTAGAGAAACTGTTACTTACGTTAAAGAGTCAACTGACTTTCTTCTTAAATTTAAACAGGTTAACCATTTGGCGGGTAATGTAATACTGGTGACCTTAGATGTCACCAGTTTATACACCAATATCCCTCATCAGGAGGGTATAGAGGTGATAGCTAAGTCCATTAGATCTATTAGCTATGATGGTCCTTCTCCAACATTTTTTCTACAGATGGTTGAATTTATTTTGAGTCACAATTATTTTCTATTGCCCCGTCATATGCTAATTTATTACGAAAATGAGTTTATTTTACATGATGAAACTTTTTCTAAATTTATTCTTTTTTTCGTTAGATTTATAGACGATTTGTTTTTACTATGGAGCAGCACCATCTCGGACCTGTTGGCATTTGTTGAAAAACTAAACCACCTTGACTCACCGATCAGGTTTACTATTAATGATGATCATGCTAGTATTGCCTTTCTTGATGTTGTTATTTTTTTTCAGACCCCAAATGGCTTTAATATTTCCCTGTTTAGAAAGGTCATGGACCGTAATACCCTCTTTAGTGCTCTGAGCTTTCATCCTAGACCATCAAAACTGGTCTACCGTTTTCTCAAATGGTCAGACTTGTTTGTATTACATCAGATAAGTCACAGTTGGGGTTGGCACTCAAAGAGATGGGAGACAGATTTCTTGCCCGTGGCTATCATAAATCAGATGTTGATAAGGCCATCAAGCGTTGTTTGACAATGGACAGGGATAAGGTATTACATGAGAACAGCACCAAGTCTGCTGACCTGTGACTGGTGTTTTGCTCTACGTTCTCTACCTTGTCTCCTGTCATTCGTACTGCTCTGTTGGCTCACTGGCATATTTTGGCATATTAGAAGCCGTCACACATTTACCTCCCCTGATGAGCTTTCGTAGGGGTCAAAATTTTCTTGACTTAGTCAAGACTGACTTAAAACCGAAGGTTTCCAAAAATTGGTTAACTCAATCTAAGGGACTGTATAAGTGTAATGACTGCACTTATTGTCGTTACTTACTGACTGGTGAATCCTTTCTTAACCAGGTGACTAATTCTAGATACAAAATCCATCATGTACTAAATTGTTAAAGTAGGTTCGTAGTGTGTGCCGTTGTCTGTCCCTGTCCTCTCACATATATTGGTAAAACTACCAGAATGCTAAAGGAGCGCATTGCTGCTCATAGATCGTCTATTAAAAAAGCTTTTTTGTTCCTTAACAGTAAAACACCACCAGTGGCCTGCCACTTTGTGAAGTGTGGCCATCACACAAGATTTTCGCTGTATGCCTTTGGATCAGATACCACCTTTGAGGAGAGGTGGGGACAGAGAGAGAGACTACTTCTTCAGTTGGAAACGAAGCTCATCTTTCAACTTCAGTCATTGGCTCCCAAAGGACTTAATGAGGAGCTTAATTATTCCTTTTTCCTATAGTTAATTTCATATGGAGACTTCTTTATATATACTTTGTCCTGCATATGTTCATTACATTGCCCTTTTGTGTTATGTTATAGCTACTTAGTATTTTTATGCCAGTTTGTGTATAGGCCATCTGATAAGATATTTAACAGAGAGTCTACTTAATATATTAAGGTTTTTTTGAAGTTCTACATCTTTCCTTTTCTTTTTTCTGCTGTACACTGTGCCTGCTCTGCTATATGTATGTACTGCAGCCAGTATGATTCGCACGGCGACGCTGACACATGATACTGGGGGAGCTCGATTGCTCGGTTACTGCGGATGCTGTGGAGGCCTGGCACGCACGCATAGTGGGTTGCCTGGTTACCTCAACAGCCGTGGACACGTGCGGTCGCGCTGCTCATAGTGTCATCGGTTAGTCGACGGAGCCTGTGCTTGGAACCATGCGGCTAGCGGTTACTGATCACAGGTGAGCAATTAGGCTTATATAAGCCGTGTCTGTTTGGTATTTGGCACTTTTCACTTTGCTAACAAGCTATGCTGACTTGTATTCATGACTATGCCTCTCTTGGCCCTGATGACGGAGACATCCGAAATGACTGTTGGTAGGGGGTGAGCATGGGACTGCCATCTTTGTGCTGAACTTGGGTTTTTGTTGAAAATTTTTTGCATTATTTGATACCTTCACTATCTGAGACTCATGCTTGTTTTGGATGTTTCAGCTACCCATATGTGGAGTCAGTACATTTGTTTTTAATATTTTTGTTTCTTTTGCTGCACATGATGCACTGTCACTTTAATTGTTGATGTATTCTATCACTTCAGAGGACTGTCTATATGGAGTTAATAAATGAAATTTTTTTTTTTATGATCTATGAATGAATTGGAGTGCTGGCTTTATGTATATACATACATTTGTTTTCTCTCTCTCTGTCAGGTCCCGTCGCGTTGCTGCTGGCCTCCGTCTCCCCTCTGACTCCTTACCTCCGCAGCGTCTTCCATACGCACCTCCCTTCTCTCCTCTGGTCTCGTCTGTTGGTCTCTGCAGTCTCTCCGTCCTCCCTGGCTTCCGGCCCGCAGCGGTGACGTCTCCCTGGCAACCAGAGACTGTCGGCTGCAGCCTGAGGTGCGTCTCGGTTGCCATGGCACTGCTTCCGTTGGCGCGATCTCTGCTGGTTGCTGATTGGTTACTCTCTCTTTTAAATTTCCCTCTTTTTCTCTTGGCAGACGCTGGTGATAGTTCCTTTGTGGTGGCTGCCAGCTTTTTCTCTCTCTCTCTCTGCCTCGTTGTTTCTGTACTTTTGCCTGATATTTGAGTGCCCTATTTTGTCCTCCCTGATTCCTCTTTCCTTACCTGCTTTGTGTCTTTTCCCCCATACCTGTTCCTTATTGTTATACCCGCTCTGTGTTAACCCTTCCTTTGCCTGAGTGACTGTTTATGTATCCCATTATGGGAATCCTCCTGTATAAGTGAGTGTGTGCATCTCCTAGTCTGTACTTGTTAGTCAGTGTCAGTCCCGTCTTCCCAGACCCGCCAGTTCCCTGTTTTTCGTTGTCCGTTAAGTCCAGTCCCTTCTGGTACTTCTGTTCCCGCTTTTTCCGCCTCTCCCTTCCAGTCCCTCTTGGTCCTGTCTTTTACTCACCTTCTTCTCCCGAGTAATCTCTCCAGGTCTGTATCCTGACGGGTTCCTACCAGCTCCAGTCTATCCCCACCATCAGGGGCCCTAGCGAACACTCGGTCCGATCTCAGGCTCTACACCCTGGTGAGTTGCTCGTCTCTTATTGTCTTTGTACCCGGTCACCCCGGTCCTCGGCCAAGTTCTGCAGGTGGTGACCACAGACCACTTCTCAGTTCCTATGCTTTCTGGCTGATGTTTTGGTCACTTTTGAATGCTGGCAGTGCTTTCACTCTAGTGGTAGCATGAGACTTAGTCTACAACCCACACAAGTGGCTCAGGTAGTGCAGCTCATCCAGGATGGCACATCAGTGCAAGCTGTGGCAAGAAGGTTTGTTGTGTCTGTCAGCGTAGTGTCCAGAGCATGGAGGCACTACCAAGAGACAGGCCAGTACATCAGGAGACGTGGAGGAAATAACATTTCTTATTTCTCTTGTTGGTGGCATGGCCTTTATCGTCACGTTGCCATTTAGATTTTTTGCTTTCCATAATTTCAATTTCTAAATCAGTTATGTCTTTGTTCATCTTCTAATATGCTGTCTGAAAGTCTTGCTGGTTTTCATACTTTTGTAAGGAGTTTATAATGGTATGGATTTCTTCATCATACTCGGAATTAGTTCATCGCACTGAGCCAATACTTTCATCGTTTTTAGAGAGTAGTTGGTGAGGACATTTTCCCATTCAATTTTCAGGTTTTTCACTGTCTAGATCAGAAGAGAGATGAGGTCTTAGAGGCCTGTACCATCCTATGTTTAAAAAGTTTTGCTATGTAGATTCCAACATGTTTCAGTCTGTTTCATTAGGGTTTTGCGAAGCTCCCATAACTCACTCTCTAGCCGTATTGGTGGAGAGAGAGGTGTTCTCAAATAACATTCTAGACCTATCATCCTTTTTTTCCGATTTTCCATTGTCTAGACTCAGGATCTTGAAAGATACTGAATGTTGTCATAGTTAGAAACCGCTTGTTTTGTGTAGGTTATCTTGTGCTGAATATAGTAGGGAACACTGTCAAAAATAAAACATTTTTAGGAGACACAACCAAATTTTGGATTATTTATATCTCTGCTGTGCGGTCCTTGTTGTCTCTTCCCTTAATGGGAACATGTACAGCACAACTTCTATTGTTTCAAATAATTAATGACCAGCAGCCTACTCAGAGCGAGGGAGTCCTATAGGAGCAGGTTGACCAGGTGCTGAATAATTAATTAATTATGAAGAATCCAACAGCAGCCCCTAGGGCAGTATAACATACATGATCTGGAGCCACACAGGACCTGATTCACACTTAAGAGTCAGTTAGGTGCGTGCAGATGCGCACCTAACTCACTCTTCCAGCCCCCAACCCGCCCCCCGTTTAAGGTACCTTATGGCACTTACGAGTGCTATAGGGCTACCTTAAGTCTCTGTGCAATGTCCGTATCCGTTATCTCTGTGAAATGTCCGTATGGACATTGTACCTCCCCGCCTCCCACCCTCCCCAGCTAATCTAAATACCTCCCCCCTCCCACTTCTGTCTAAAAATGCCCCAAGGCAGCATTATGACGTCTCTTTTTACGGATATGGCTGCGTGTGGTCTGTATACTATCTACATGCCTATCGACTACGTAGATAGCGTAAATTACATACTACGCATGCGCAGTAGGTAATTTCGGCCACATACGCACTTAAGAAGCTGAAGCTTCTTAAGTGTGAATGAGACCCACAATGTCCAATATAGCTAGGGCGAGACAGGATATTATATGTCCAGATTTTATAACACATTTATCCAATATTCCTCTGTTAGCTGTGCCTTGTGTATCTGCATTAATCCAGTATTCCTTTGTTAGTCCTGCCTTGTGTGTTTTCAATTATCTTGTATTCTCTATTAGCACTGCCTTGTGTATTTCCAATGTACTTATTCTATTGATACCTCTATTCTCAGTATTGTTTATACCTTTTGTGCATTTTGGCCAGTTCTGTTACTTTTCCCTTTTGCTCCCAGTTCACCAGTCTCCATAACTCATGTTAATTTTTATTCGGACACCAATTAACACTTTTTGTCTGTTACTCTCTGCATAGTTGTTTGTATTGTTTCAATAGCTCAGTTTTCATTGCTACCCAGGAGGTCACCTTCAGGGGCTTTGATCTGCTGAGTGTCAGCTGCACAAGCACCTCCATCAGGGGCTCTAGTGAGGACCAGGCTCCATTCAGACATTGTGTGCAGCCACCTTGGGCCGGATCCCGATCTACGGGCGCCTTACAGAAAGATTCCTACCCTAAATTCATGTTACTGCGCTTGGAGGTCAGATCCCTCTATAAGAAGGTGGGGCCATTTCCCTCGCTCATATGGACTTGCAATCCGATGACCCTATCTTAAAACTTCACACTTAATATGTCAACAGTGCGGAAGTTTGGATGGTACAGAGGGCTTTTAGCCCCCCTTCCACATAGCAGAAGCACTTTCTGCTTCCCATCCCACCAATGCAAATAGTCCCAGGATGAGAATCTGGATCCAGAGGACATGGGCGTTTTCTTATCCTATGATCATAAAGCTCCGCCTTTTGTAAGTCTGAAACAGTCACATATGGATGACTTGGTCTTTTCACATGTACCACTACAAAGGGATTTCACAATGCAAACTTACAATGGAGTTATCACCAACACTGATATTACATGCAGAACTATTTCTCTTCAGGAACATTGATATCACATGCAAAAATATTTCTCTTCCGGAAGGGAAAATGAGAACTGGGGCCTACTAATACGGTTATATATATAGAGTTTTTTTTACAACATTGACCCACAACAATTTTATACACTGTACATTATCTCAGAAATAAAAAAATATAGAGTATGTGGAAAATATTTGAAACTGGGTACACACTGTATGTTTTTCTCTTGATGAAACATTATTTTGACATGAGTTGATCAATAAAATCTAACCATTTAAACACAGCCAGCCCTTGACCTATATTAATCACAAGAAGAGGTTTTAGTTAATTGGTTACACTCAAGAAATCATCTTTTCCTTTGAATTATAATTTATTTAATGTATTTCATTGTATTCTTAATTAAAATATGGAATTGTTTCCATTATAATGCATTACTCATTTAGGGGTAGATCCAGAACTAAGTACGCTAGCGTGTTTACGCTAGCCGGTGATGTAAAAACGCTATTTTGTATGTACTGCACATGCGTGCGCCAGATGTTATGCCACGTAATGCTGAACGTACGTACCAGCCTAGTATCAACTGCGTAACTATGAACGAGGTGGCGTGCCAGCCATATGACACCCGTAATTACGCTTCAGAGGCGGATTGAGGCATTTAAATCTAAAGTCTGGGCGTGCTTAGGCAGTAACGTACGTGCTGCCTGTACGTACGTCAGTCCTTATGCTGTGTAAAGTTAAGGTAGGGTTCAGAAAGCATAAAACGGCCAAAGTATGTACGAGTGAGGGGAGGGAATAGTAAATACGCTAGCGTAAATACGCTACGTCTTTAAACATAATGGACACGTAGCTCTGGATCTGGCCCTTATTCTTTAATTTCCACAATTTACTATATAAATACAGGTGTTGACTTAAAGTTAGATGTTCCCCAGAAAAGATTTGACAATTTTTCACAATTCCTCTGTCTAGAAACCTGATGAGTTGAAATAAGTGAGACTCACAGTCATATGCTTGCTGGCTGTACACTATCTTGTGACCAAAGAGGTGGTGCTAAGTGTTTCCATGTAGGCCATAGTGCACTATGAACTGCCTGGCCCATAGTTAAAACACCTACCGTTGCTTTGCATTTGGTGTTACTATTATTATTATTATTAATAATAATAATAATAATAATAATAATAATGATGGGGATAATGCACTAGCAACATATCTTTACTGTTGCTTATAGCTTTGAAACGAGAATCAATTGCATTTGTCTTGCGTATTCCTACTTTTTTTATATTTATTTTGTAAAACATTTTTGTACCAGGCTTTTTTCATTAGTTTACTGTATAACCCTATAGGATTTATTATGTGTCTTTGCAAGAAATAATTGTCAGATAGCTCCGACACCATAAAAGTGTGCACTGCTCCACGATGCTGCAGAATGGCCTGAAACTGCATGGCATTGTGGGTTTAGATTTTTGGGAACTCCTCATTTTCAAGATCCACAATGGCATTTTATTTCAGTAACAATGTCAAATTCTTACAAAAAATCTCAGTGTGTACCCAGCTTTAGAAATAACCTTCATCTGCACAAGTTTAAAGTTTGACCTCTTATTCTGGAAATCCTTTTATTTTTCTGTACTCTTTTAATATGCTTATTCCATATTATTCAACCACCAGCCACTCCACAAGAATCCATAATGCATTGCAAATATCCTTGTATAAGACATTGTGAGTTAGCCATTTTATTTTGATAGTAAAAACCACCCAGCTATGTACAGTGTTGCAAGACCTTGTGTATATGTTTCTAAACATCATAAATTGTATTACATTCTCTAAGAGATTTACACTGTTGTTAAATAATAACAAATAGCATAGCAAATGTGGGATTCTGTGAACCTACAAAATGTCTAGACAGTTTTATTCTAGTTTATGAAGCAGAAAACAAGACAGATACTAAGATTAAGTGCTTACATGTGTTTTTTTGTAGAACCTACGGAAACTGGTTATAAATGGCAGTATCTTGTACGAGAGCTTAGGAATAAATGCAGGGACAGATCCATAAATCATAATGAAAGCAGGCACAATGTTGCTATGACATAAATTACATTTCATGTCCATCCAGTGTGAGTGTTTAAATTACCAAGGCTTAAAAAATGACTTTACAAAGGCTGAGAAAGTAGTTTTTTCCATGTGCTTACAGGTTCTTTGATGGGTGTATGATTCATGCATCTTAAATCACCTGCCCATCAGTGTAGTATGTGCACAAAATAACCTCTTTATTTGGAGCTCTTATTTTCTCCTGTATGTATTCAAAACATTGTCTATCGGAGCAACTTAGCATCCCTATATCTAAAAGTCATTGGTGATTTTCATTTGCACTGACCTACATTATTTGGCTTTTATTGGCTATACAATTATTATTTAGGCCAGCATCAGCTTTCAACCTATCCATAGGACTTTGGCTTTGAATCTGTCAGTTTGTCTGTGTACTTATAGTTTTATAGGTTAACAAAATCACATGGGGCTGGATCCATAACTACTGCCTATAGCACACTTACGCACGCAAGGTGCGTAAGTGGGCTAAATGGACTGGTGGGGATGTTATGTTAGTGTTACCTTACAATGGCAGTTAAGTTGGAAGGAGCTGTGCTTCCGCTCCGCTCGCCAAGGTGGGTGGGGGAAGCATATAAATTGTACAGTGCTGGGGGTTTTCCCGACACG
>WWET01000113.1:742138-762970 GCA_011038615.1 Limnodynastes dumerilii
GGGGTTTGCCGTAGCGCAGGTCGGCTTTTCAGGTCTGGATCAGGCCCTTTGTTACTGTATAATTAGTTCAAATAATACAATAAACAATCCTAAGAAACAGTTCTAGTGTTTAAAATATCATCATAAACAGAAATGCATATTTCTTTCAGGAAAAGCCATTATAAATAAACTTTAGAATAGATTTACTAGTCACTAGCAGTCACTATATTTTCCACCATTTTTACATAAATTGCCTATGTCTATTTGTAAGGAAGGTGAGGTTGGTTACAACATTATTCTTTAAATTCATATTAAACCAAACCCTTTCACTTATTAACATCACTGACAAACAGTCTTTATGAACTTTTACCTGGGTTATATTTGTAGCTTCTAAAGCTGTGTACATACTTGTCCAATTCTCCAATTCTCTTTAGATCAAACTCCAGTGCAAACTGTTTACATCATCTTACAGCAGACTAAGGTCACAGATACAACACCCAATCCATTGAAAACACTTGTATAGACCAATGACCTGCATCTGCTGAAATGATCTGCTTAACAATAACCTCACCGAACACACTCTTCCAGTCTTTGCCAGACCACAAAGGCGGTGCTTTATGATATCAGAATCATGAGAAGAATTGAACAATCGGGGGAGCATGCATACTTGTAAATTGGTTGGGTGATTGTCAGTTGGGTGTACTGATTTTTAAGCAGGTTAACAAATCACTTGACCAGACCAGACCAGGTGAATACATTTACGCATTTTCTGACAACAGGAATCTGAGGTTTGATTGGATGGGAATTGGATAAGTGTGTGCCCAGCTTAAAATGGCACCTTTGTGGTGGTTTGGAACAATTGTTTGCTAATCTCTGATATCTGGTTCACTTTCGATTGTAATAGTAGTCTGTGTTGTTTCCTTCTTACTAATTAATTGAGGTATAAAGAAGTACAAGCCTTTGGTTTATACTACTTAAGTATTCTGTGTTTACAGTTTCTTCTTACACTGATTGAAATGTTTTTATATACAAATACTGATTAGCTATCTGAGAAACAATGCATATTTAACCACTGTTTACATGATAATATATCATCATTTTTCTAAAATGCCTTCTGTTTGACTCTAAATGGAATAACGAGGAACTAAAGAGGAACCGAAGGTGATTGGTTAATCTTGCACCAATAAGGGCACTTGTCTTTATCACACCAGAATGAGATTGGCTGGAATTTTGTATAGACAGTTTTTGTATAAAATCTAGAAAACATTTGTGTTACATGATTCATATTATTTTACATATATAAAAAAAATTAATCACAAAATTTTTTTTTATTGTTTTTATTTCCAATCCAATCAAAGCAATACAAAATTACAGCATCGCAGTTTTACATACAGTAGTTTTACATGGCATCCATATATGTAGCAATTGCACAGCAAGAAATAAGCCTCAAATACAGTAAGCAACCGCATTGCCTGAAGAGATTTCAGTGGTTACTAATCTTAAGAGCACTAGATTAACTACTCAATAACTAGTAACTTTTACAAGAAATTAAGATGCCAGAAGTACAAGACTTTCAAAGTACAAAGTACAAACTAATAAAATATGATTTTTTAATGCATGGGTGATTTCTCAATTATTTTAATACAAAATCTTCTTTTCTACACATTTAAGAGTTAGAATGAATCATACCTTCCCATCGACAAAACATTTACAAGCATACAGAATGTTCCCACTTTGTGTCCTAGAAACACTTATGTATTTATTTCCCTCATGGCCAAAGAAGGAGAATTTATATAGAAGATTCAAGCCAGTCCATTCTAAATATTTGGAACAACTTCTCTTTAAAAAGATCACTATACACACAAAATGGAAGTCGCTCAATCAATTTATAGGTAAAACAGGTGCATCTGCTAGCAACAGAAACAAAGGAAAGGAAATGTCCTTTAAATGTCTTTAAAAAGATCAAATGGGGGAATTTCTGGATGGTTCCACACCTGTAGCACTGTCTTTTTTTCAACGGCACTAACAGCCAGTAATATTTTTTGCCACCTCTAGGGAGTGATGGAGCACTAGGTACAATTCCCAAAATAGCCTATGCTGGGTTGAAGGGGATTGTTGATTCCACATTATCAAAGGCCGCATTTCCTGATTGAAAACCTGGCTTATGCAACAAAGGTAAGTGTAAGGAGGTATGTGAGTTCAATTGATGGCGATGCCAAAGAATGTGCCACAATCTACGCATGGACTCAAGCAGTGAATTATCTTTGTTATCTAGAGGAACTTCTTGTTCGTGTAAATGTAGGAATACCTTAAGACTTGTGTTTGTAGCAAACTCTATTTTATAATAAAATGCTTGGGCTGGATCCAGACCTTGTTAAGTGCATGAACTTAGTTACTCTTGGGCGAAACCATGGTGATTGCAGGGGAGTCATATTTCATCTATTGCAAACAGTATTAGAGTTGAGAGGTGATGTTTCACGTTCCAAGTCTAAATAACAGTGTGATAGTAAAGCTGGTCAGTATCTGTGTGCAGTAAGCAATTCAAAGATATATCCCTGCATGCAAAGAATACAACTAACTTGACTCCCCATGAAATCAACATGGTTTAGCCCAGGAGTAACTAAGTTCAAGCACTTAACTAAGTCTGGATCCAGCTCCTTGTGTATATCTCTGATCCTTGAATCCAGTCTCTCAATGACTATGTTTGGGAAGTTAATCCCCACATTTGATTGTGCTTGTTGAAATTTATGCATACTAATCCTCTGCCTGGCCCTGTTCCATATAAAATGACGAAACAGCGATATAATTTTCCCAGCGTCTTTCTGAATTAGAAGGATTGGTAGTGATTTAAACAAATATCGAAGCTTTAGGAATGAGGTCATTTTGATTACGTTTGCCTGATTTGTTAACTGTAAACATTGCCATTCCTCCAGGATCCTCCCCAGCTCCCATACAAGGGTAGAAATATTAAGGGTGTATGTTTCTACAGGATTTTTATTTATTTGCTCCCCCAGATAAGTGAATGAGCATCTCCCCCATTGAATAGGATAAGTGGGATCCCACACTTGTCTGCTGCAACCTGGAGTAAGACACATTGCTGTTGATTTATCTACATTTATAGTAAGACGAGACATTAAACCATATTCACGGACTCTTTCGAATAGCCTTCCCAAGATCTCATCTGGGTTACAAATATACAGCAGAATATCATCCTCGAATCAAGTGATTTTTATGACTTTATTACCAATCCTAATGCCTTCAAAGTCCCACCAATTCTGAAGGATGTGAAGCAAAGGGTCCAAACAAAGCTTAAATAATAATAATCTCCCCTTTGCCCATTCAAAAGACAGTAGAGGGAGAGTTATAGAAATAGCATATAAAGGTGGGGCAAAAGGAACGTTACTCTAGCACCTCATAGAGGTGTTTCCATGCTATAGAATCAAAGGCCTTGTGGGTGTCTAGGCTCAGCTATATGTTTTCTATATTTGGCAATTTCAACGAGGCAACTGTTGCGGCTACAGCTGCTCTAATTGCCTTTGCGGACTGCCTCCTGCCACACACCCTAACTGATGGCTAGTTAGTAAACTTGGGAGAATTGACTTAAGGCAGGAAACCATTATTTTTGCCGATAATTTCCAATCAGTATTCAGTAATAAAATTGGACGATAGGAGGCCACTAATTTGGGATCCTTGTTGTTTTGAGATAAATATGGTTTGCAATTCATTAAACACTCATAAAATATTTAGATTACATATATACAGGTTTTAAAATATTGCTGTTACTGCCATATTGTGAATAATGAATGTGTTATCAGTTAAGAGGTGACAATCCATTAGACAGACAGAAATATGAGGCTTCTGTTATAACACACTTGTTAAATTGGATTGTTAGCTTAATGCTCTGATTGAACAGATGGCTTAATTATGTATCACTGGAAACCTTCCAAAGCCAATTGTCACAGTTATAGTAATTTATGTTTTCATATTTACAAAAAAAAAAAAAGTATCCAAGTTTCATTAATAATCCAGTAGAAGTACGGCAAATAGAGCAACATCATTGGTAATATCTTTTTCATGGCTTGAAATAACTATTATCATCATCATAATGATGATTAATTAGCTCTAATAACTAAGGAACGTATCCCAAATTAGGCCCAATTGCACGCATATAAGTCAGTTTGTACAGAATGGACTTACGTGCATGTAATCTGAAGGTTTGTACGTGCGTGGGAAGTACACTCATACTTGCGCATTAACAATGAGCAGGGAACCATCCGATCCTAAGTAATCGCGTTATTAGTAATAATTACAATTAATATGTTAATGTAATATGCCTCCTATATTGTAAGTGTCAAGTAATAAGACAGCAATAACTATTGCTAAATAACATACTAACAGCAGTAATGTCCATTAACATGCCAAATAATTAATAGTTGATATTAATATATACAACCAGCACTGTAAATAATGACTGAGGATTTAAATGAGAAAACCTCATATGTTTATTTAAATATCTCTGTACCATTCATTATTCATTCAAATATATTTATTTAATCTATTACTCAGTAATTTGTGTGTAGCAAGGGTGCTTCCTATGCAGGTCTGGCAGCAGGTTGCCATAAGGGGGAAACTGAGGTCAGAGGTAAGAGGTTAAGAGACTGTGAAAAGAGAGGAAAGCGGATGCTGAGGGAGAGACAGGAGAGGAGTAGTGATGGGAAATCTAGTTCAATTTGGTGACTAGCTCATTATGTTCTAGTTCACTCCAAAGATTAGTTCAAAAGATTAGTTCATGTAGTTCATTTAGTTTATAATTTCACTGGCTCTGAGGCTGAGAGAATTGCATGGAAATAGAACTAGTCTAGACTATTACACAGAGTAGGTAGAGTAGTAGTAGTTATAGTCTTGTTCTAGTGATCAGATATGTGTAATATGTGTGATCTTTTAATATTTTACAAAAGCAATCACTTATACAGCAACCATATAGTGACATATTTAGCTCTGCAATATTAATCCCCTTGTTGTTACTAATTTTTACTTCCATAATGCAAGTGAGAAAGACCCACATTCAGAGTAATGTAATGCGTCACTTTTTTCTGCTTTTAAAATACACTAATAAGAAGAAAAAACTTCCCTTTGCCCCAATCTATCAGACCTTAGAGAGATAGAATGGAGATGTTGCAAAGTTACCCATCAGCGTCTGCTATGTGTCTAGCACAGTCTATAAAGTGACAGAAACTGATTGGTTGCTAGGGACAACTTTTCAATTTAATGTCTCTTGAAGGTTCATACATAGCCCATTATGTCTTGTGGAATAAACAGACCTACAGTATATAGCATGCATCGATTGGGATTGTAGCTTTTGTGACCTAATATACTAGGAGAATGAATCAGGATCAGCTCCATGCAATGCATATAACTGAGCAGAGCAGTGCCACGCATGGTAGCTTATAGGTACTGCACTGACTCAGTAAGGCTGTAGGAGTCAGAAAGCTGATCAGTGAACTACAGGAGCTAGTGAACTACTCCTGAACTACTGAACTAGATGCCAGGAGAATGACAATGTAGTTCAATCAGCTCCACAGAGTGCACACACTGTCTGAGCACAGCAGAGCCATCTGTGGCAGCTTAGAGGTACTGACACACACACATGGGTACACTTACTAAGATGGGAGTTCTACAGAAGATGGGATGTTGCCCATAGCAACCAATCAGATTCTAGCTGTTATCTTCTAGAAGTGCTGGATAAATGAAAAGTAGAATCTGATTTATTGCTATGGGCAACATCCCATCTTCTATAGAACATCTAAGTATGATCCAAATCATCAGTTTTCTAATTATTTCAAGTTGAATTAAAAGAAAATATTGTAGCAGGTTGAAAAATAAAGTGTATTTGAACAGTGAAAAAATTGGGGTAGATCCAGAACTACGTCCGTCTTCCATAGACGGACGTAATTCAATAAACAGTAGCTACTGCGCATGCGTAGTAGCTATTGTACGTAATCTGCATATCGTTGCGATACGTAGATTGCGTATATGCGGTCTTTTAGACTAAAGCCACGCCTCTTTATGGGACAAGCCATGCCCCCTTCACAGACACACCCCTCCATGTGTACCTATTTTCCATAAAAAAAAATGTTGGAGGGTATGAGGCTGTAGGAGTCAGAGAGCTGATCAGTGAACTACATGAGCTAAGTTAACTACTGAACTAGTTGCCAGGAGAATGACACTGTAGTTCAATCAGCTCCCAGAGAGCACACACTTTCTGAGCACAGCAGTGCCACCTGTGGCAGGTTAGAGGTACTGACCCATGAGTATTGCATGAGAGAGCTGAATATTAGTGCAGCTGCAGACACACCTCCATACCCAGTAGAGTATGTAGCACAGCAGTATGCTCGAGATGGACCCAGTACCGGATGTCACATCCAGAGTAATAAGACGGTGATTTTATCACAAAAAGGCAAGTAGCATGAACATACATATTGTCACCCACACATAGGCTTTGGCTAAGCAGTGCAGATGCTATTTTTTATTAGATCTGTATTTACTGGGCTGTTTTGTACTTCTAGCTTTCCTTTTACAGTATCAGATTCAGGGAGTAAAAAGCCAGTAAGCCTCAGACAGTGAATGAGCCTAATGGAGCTGCTGTGCTCTTTATCTGTCTGTGTCTAACTCCTCCCACTTGGTTTAGTTCATTGTGGTTCTTCTCTTGCAGGGTGAGCCTCCTCATTGGGTGTTGGGGGATGGTGTTTTGTTGCCTCTGTCTCCTCAGTAAGCTGTCTGGATGAGAGACCACAGCATTTAGCAGAGATAAGTTTCTGTGGATGTGATAAACTGTTTGCAGGATCATGGCAGTAAAGGTATTGTAGTGTCAGGTGTCAGTCAAGGCTATGTGACCCCCTGGGGATTTTTCAAGCAATTACCTACCACACGGAGGATTACTGCTGTGGGGGCTCTCCTCTCAGCCTTGGGGGTAGTTGGTGCCAGATGCCTTAAGATCCTTTCCTGGTGTACAAGTGGAGTGCAGGCTTATTGAGGAGACTGACACTGTTGTGTGACATTACAAGATTGGCTATTCAGTACCACTTATGAACAAGACTATTCAATAAATCTCCTCTTCTGTCTCCTGTGTCATCTTCATGTCCACTCCAGTCCATCACTGCTGCTGCTGCGGCTGTCTATTTTAGCACGGTTGGCAGGAGATCATATTACACAAGGCTTTCATGCAGATGTGCTGCAGAAGAGTGATAGTTTGTTACCCTTTTATTAACTGATGTCACAGCACACAGTACTGGTGTATTGATGCTGATGCACTGGTCGCTCTGTATACTTTTATTCACTTGCAGTCTACATCACTAATCAGTGTACCAGAGCATTGTAATACATCTACATTACAGGTTGCATATTCAAATCTCCTGCCCCTGGCTTCTATAGTGAATAAATTATGATGTCACTGGTGGGGGGCGGGAGATTCCTCACATAGCGGTTTGTGGCTAGTAAAGCTTTTATTTTAGGTCAGTGTCAAAATGCATTATCTTTTTGTCTGCCCCCCCTTAACCCCCCAGCCCATCAGGAGGAATTATAATGGCTGACTTCTCCAGCACACAGAGAAAAATCTTTATGCGAGAGAAGTCGGCCACCTTGCTCCTCTCATGTGAATGCATTCTGTGTGCACCCAGCAGAGGGCTCTAACTTGACATGCACAACACTATGAAATCTCCTATCTCTATAATGGTTCACATTTTCCCAAACTGTAAATTTACTCTGAAATCTGACCACCCAAAGGCATTCCCCTGGAACATTAGCTCCCTAATAAAAAAAAAAAAACAGCTAGTGAAACCCCTCTATGCTGAGTTCTGCCTTCCCCAGGGCCAGATTAACAATGGGGCTAATGGGACTACAGCTGCAGGCCCCCATCTGAAAATAGGCCCCCACACTGCATATCTCCAGGCCTCCCATTGCATCCTCCTCCAAAGTATACTATATAGTGTGGATGCTTGTCAATTTTCAGCCCCAGGCCCACAGGGCCCTCAATCCGGCTCTGGCCTTCCCAATTATATGTCAATGACATATAGCCTTTCAAGACAGGAAGTAGAAAAAAGGGCAACATTTTCCACTTTAACTTGTTCCAGTTTTGTCATTTTAAATTATTTCACTATATATTTTAGCATGCAGCACCAGGAGATGATTCTGTAAGGACTGGTGAAAATTCCATCTTAATGTGTGAAACATTTTTTTAGCTAAAGCCCATCAAACACTATGCCCCCACTTTCACCAAAAATCAATGGTGGAATGCCATTTATTATAGTCAACCTTAATATAAGGGCACTACTGTGCCCTTATAATATAACAAACAATTTTAATAAACACAAGATTGCCATATAAAACGATTTCTTAAAAACCCGGTTCCTGATTTTTTGTTCTGACTACTAGCTTATTAATGTATTAGAATAGTATTAGAAACTGTACAATGTATTTAAATATATTTTCAGACTGAAGTTGTTGTGCACTGAAAAGTACATTTGTATAGGTCACAGGCTACAAACAAATTTATACAATTCTTTATTACAGTTCTTTAAAAGTTATTTTGGATTGTATAGTATTTAATTTAAAGTTTAAGTGCACTAGAGACTATTTTCCTAGGGGACACCATATATCCACTGAGTTTTTTAAGCAGTTCGTTTATTTTAGGATTTGTCCTGATTTATCAATGATCTGGACACTAAATTAAAGGTCCTCTTTTAGGTATGGCATTTTTTTTTTGGATATAGGGCAGGATTTTTTTTATTCATTAATCAACAAAAACCATTATTACTGTGTGCAAGGTTTCAAACTCTATTAACACAGCTACTGCATATATTTAGTAATATATCTCTTTAGTAATGCAAATATACCACAGTGGGCTTGAGGCCACGATTTCATGCAAACCATGACCTCAAGTCCTGTCCACCCTGCCTAGCAACACTACTATTCCTAATGTTACTAGTGACTGGGTGTTACTTGATGATGTAATTTGCATCCCCTATCTTTAGTAATGATATGAAAAATGTCATTGTTGTTGTTGGGCAGGGCTTTGGGACATGCTTTATATAAATTGGCAACCTTTGTCAATACTCTGCTTGAGGGGGATTCCAAAAAGTAAACTGAGTCATAATTTAAGACCATGGCTTTTTTTTTTAGGCTGTGGTAAAACCTGCACTAATGTATGGTGTTATCCCCCATTGACCTACCACCATACTAAACCATATAGAAACTCAGCCATCCTTTCAGCTATTATAGCACTACTTATATGTCTCCAGTCATTACTGAAGCCCCTTGTATGTCTCTAGTCATTACTACAGTCCCCTTGTATGTCTCCAGCCAATATTCCAGTCCTCTTATATGTGTCCAGCCATTATTTCTCTCCCCTTATATATCTACAACCCAGAGCAGATGTTAGGGTGTTTGTCACCCCCTGCAAAATATACATTTGCGCCCTCCTATTATACAATTTAATATTTCCCACCAGAAATATTACAACTCTATTGAACAGAACACAAAATTGTAACTACAATAATTATAAGCCTGATAGTCAGAAAGAACAGTTAGAAGAAAGCGCCTAAAATAGAAGCCAAATACAACTATACATCAAATAAAATATTAACGGTAATGGTACACACTAAAGCAGCAGTTCTCTACCTTTTTGGGGGAGTACCAGTACTTTATATATATATACCCTTTCCAGTGTAAAAGATAAAACAGACGTCCCCGTACTTTTCTGGAATCAAGGATGGATTCCACTTGATATTCCTCATGATCCTGGATGATGACTGGAGGTGGTTGAGAAGAGACCGGTCTTGAAAATCTTCTAGAAGGATGCCAGGGTTTGAGGAGAGAAGAATGAAATGTGTTGGGAATCTTCAGAGTCCTGGGGAGTTTAAGTCTGAATGCTACTGGATTGACTTTTTTTATAATCAGGAATGGTCCAATAAAACGAGGTCCTAACTTTCTGGATGGTTGACGGATGCGGAGATTTTTGGTTGATAACCATACTCGATCTCCTACTTTAAAAGAGCAAGGAAGCCTACGGACATCCACCCTGTTCTTAGTACGAAGTACAGTTTGAAGAATAGAAGATCTGACCTTTTTCCACACAGATTTCAGATGTCTGATGGTGTCGATGATTTCAGGACATGAGGAAGAACTATCGAGCATTAGTGAGGTGGCCCTAGGATGTTGTCCCAAAACACAGTAGAATGGAGAAGTGTTTGTGGCTGAATGAATGGAGTTATTGTAAGAAAATTCCGCCCATGGCAGATTGGTATTCCAGTCATCCTGAAGGCGAGAAGAATAGCAGCGAAGGTACTGTTCCAGAACCTGGTTGACCCTCTCAGTTTGCCCATTAGTCTGAGGATGGTATCCTGATGAGAGACTGATATGAACTCCAAGTTGATTGCAGAACAATCTCCAAAACTGAGCAACAAATTGTGGTCCCCGGTCAGACATGATATCTTCAGGTAAACCATGAAGACGAACAATATGAAGAATAAATAATTTAGCTAAAGTTTTGGCACAAGGTAGACTGGATAGAGGGACAAAGTGAGCCATTTTACTATACCGGTCAACAGTAACTCAGATAACTGTACAACCTGCAGATTCCGGAAGATTTGTAATGAAGTCCATTGAAAGATGTGACCAGGGTCTTCTGGGGACAGGTAACGGTTGAAGCGGCCCTATGGGTGCTGATCTGGGTGTCTTATTAGCCGCGCAGATAGGACAAGCTGCAATAAATTCTTCAATATCTTGATGCATGGAAGGCCACCAGACTGTTCGTGAGAGAAGTTCCAAGGTCTTTCTCCTGCCGGGATGTCCCGCTGATCTGTTGCAATGTCCTTCAGAAATAACAGCTTTAGCAAGATGAGCTGGAACAAACAGCCGACGAGGTGGTTTTCCCTGAGGGCTTTGGTCTTGATATTGTTGAAGACGAACCTGAAGATCCTGGGTATGATGACATTTTTGGAGACAATGGGCAATGGCGGAGAAGAATGATCTTGTTCAGGAAGAAAGGAACGAGAAAGGGCATCCGCTTTTTTATTCAAAGATCCAGGCAGGGATAAAAGGGGCACTCAAGAAAGCAAACAGAAGTATCAGAAGATAAGAGAGGCAAGAGAACAGCAAGAAGCACAGGGCAGCAAAAGCTATAACCGGCAGCTACCTAATGCAGCTGCCTGGGTTTTAAACTCACAGGAGCCAATAGCAGGGAAGCCAGAGCGCACCAAGAGACCAGCTGGACAGCAGGAGACGTGAAGCTGTGACGAAAACCCGCCTCCTATGCTGGTTGGAGGAAGGCAGGTTGCCAGGGAGACAGAGCAACGCTACAGGAGGGAAGATGGCTGCTAAATCTGTATTTACTGGTCTGATTTTTACTTAAAGCTTTCCTTTTACAGTATCATATTCAGCAAGTAAAAAGCCAGTGAGCCTAATAAAGCTGCTGTGCTCTCTATCTGTCTGTGTCTAGCTCCTCCTACTTGGTTTAGTTTGTGATGAACTAATCTTTGCCAGAGCTGTGAACTAAATGAACCAGCTCACTTTGAAGATTAATTTGTTTATAACTGATCAGTCACAAACTACTAGCGGTGAGGCAGTGATTACCATTACACGCCGCCCGCTGCTGGCGGCGTGTAACAGAACTAATCTTTACCAGTGCTGTGAACTAAATGAACCAGCTCACTTTGAAGATTAATTCGTTTAGAACTGATCAGACACGAACTACCCATCACTAGTGAAGCCGAGGTCAGGGGTTAAGAGACTGTGAAAAGAGAGGAAAGCAGATGCTGAGTGAGAGACAGACACTAACAGAGCTGACTGAGAGGAGAGAGTCTTACCCAAGTGGTACCACACCAGCTGCTGAGTATAGTGCCATTGTTCAGATCCTTTGATTTGAGACCAGTCACAGTGACCATTGGCCTGAGGCAGAGTTAAAACAAGTCCCTGAGCTGAGAGGGAGACTACAGCTCTCATGAAGTGTGAGTGAGCAGAGAGGATGGCTATCAAGATCAGGCTGTGGGAAACTTGCTGACAGACTACCAGCCATGGAGAGCTAAGTATTGTGTATCTTTACCTGTTACACCAGTGTGAGCTTCACTCACACTGAGAGCTGCCACCACACCTGCACCTACCCGAGACCATCATTATCAGTGCATATCCACATAGACTGTGGTACTGGGCCAAAAGACTGTACAAGACATGTAACCTGGGTTACCATCCAGTCTACATGTGCACCAACATAACTCCTATGAGCTCATTTTCATTTATTGATTGAATAAACGGCCTAAAGTGACATCCTTAAATGGATTTTAAAAGGGGGCATAGATTTTTTTTTTTTATAAACTCTTTATTGAGTTTTTCACAATAAAAAAAAAAAACAAGTGTACAAAACAGACAGCGTGCACAGCTTAGAGTGCTTGGCATTTACAAGACGTATGGATATATACATGAAATGAATCCGACGGGCCTGCCTGGCCTGGTACAAGGTATTCCAAACATGCTTGAACTTGTTCATTGCATTGGGCAAAATTACACAAAAATAAAGCATAGGCAATTAAGATCAGGATGAAGAACATACATACAGATATCCCATATCATAACAGTCAAAGTATCATTAAAGCCCTTCTAAGTGCGTGAAGCCATACCATCTAACTATATATAAAAATAGCGCACATTGTCTGAGAGGGTATATGCAACAGTAAATTTCTAAGTTTTAAACAAAAACAAAAATTAACACAAACCTCACCCCACCGACCACATTATGCCCTTGTCTTTGTTGAGAGTATTACTGAATTATATTATTGAATTATATTTCCTGCCCTACCTATTTCAATACTGTAGTAATCCAGAATTATCTGGGAGGTTTCTATACATGAACCATGTCGTGGATTCAAAAAGTGATAAAATATGTGTTTTATTCTGATCCGGGAGAAAGTCAATATACGCTCTCCATTTTCTATAGAAACGTAATATGCCCCTCTCAACATCTGGGAGTGTGGCCCTCCTCTCCGCATATAGTGAATTTAGCATTAAGGTTTTAATCGTGCTTAAGAGTGGGGGCGCCTTCACTGTCCAATTCTGCATGATCACCTTCCTTGCTATAGTGACAATAGTTGTCAACAAAGGGATAGCATCCTTGACCCCTGGAATGTCCAACCACCTGCTAAAATTGGCCCACAACAAAGCAAATGTATCCGAGGGGACCTGGAAGGGGAAAATGGAGTTGATAAGCCCCAGTACCTTCCCCCAAAATTTCCCAGAGATTGTGTATAAAGGTGGCTCGCTAAAATCGACATTTAGGACATCGGCCTGACTCGTCAGTGGACATTTGGCGTCTTTGGGCCTGGATATATAAACTCTATGTACCACTTTAAAATGTACCTCATGGAACATAGCCGAACTCAGAATTTTTTGTGTTGACTCAAAATGGTCCAAGAGGTCCTCCGGAGTCACCGTCTCTCCAAGGTCTCTCGACCACGCCAGAGCCGGTCTCTTCCACAAAGTAGAGTGGTCTACCATCAAGAGGTGTTCCGATACATATCTAATGTGGAATGGATGCGTGTCCAAGAAAGTCATGAGGGATTTAAAAGTAGTTGGGGCATTTCGTAGCTCTGACATTGTGTGTTGCGCATAATGACGGGCTTGTACATGAAAAGTTGTCGATTAGGGATATTAAATTTGTCTTTCAGGTATTGAAAGGATCTGAGTGTACCGCCTGGGTCGAATATGTCTTTTATCGCGCTGATACCCTTTTCTTTCCAGGAATAGAATGTGGTTACCCCAAAACGTGGCATGTGGGGAGAATCTTGGAGGGTTTTGACATTTTTTATTAACTGCCACCCATGTGGAGTAGGCATCACGGAAAAGGATATTTTGAGCTATATCACAAGGAATTTTATCCCTAGGTACGTGTAGAAGGGCTGCCCAGGAGAAGGGCTTAATGGTTTCTGACTCCAATTTCTTGTTAGTGAAATGATGTCTATCGAAGACCCAATCTGTTATATATCTAAAAACTGAACCATAAATAAAGGATTTAAGGTCAGGAAAACCCAACCCTCCCTCCTTGCGTCTAAGTTGTAGTCTGCGTCAAGCCACCCTGGCTTTCTTGTTGTTCCAAAGGTGGCATAGATTTATTAAATTGGAATTGGAATAGGCTATAGAATTTAGAGTATGGAAGGTGGCAAATAGCAGGTGGAGGAGTCAGCTTCGCCACTGGCGACCAACAAGGAGGACAGACAGCCCCTGCCCTCGGTGCTACAAGGACATGGTATAATACAGTCACTACCCCCTATTGGCTTGCACGGCACGGGGGTACTGCACCGGCAGACTAGGCACTGGCCACTGGGCTTGGCATACCTGATATACCTCCAAGGGAGTGCCGCACCATGCCTAAAATCAATCCCTTTCCATGCGCCACTGTTGCTGACTCCTCCACCACTGCAGCCAAAGCAGAGGGGCCCTCCAGCTCCTACCACCCGCCATCTGAAAATTCACGAAGAGCCCCCAAAAGATTGTTTAGGAATATTGCCATACCCTTGTCTGAAAGTTGAACTCCATCTTGCCTATATAGGGACTGATCCAGGTGCAATATTTCAGGGTGGGGAATTGGCCTACCCCCAAGGGAAGCTATAAACTTAGTTAGTGTCCTATTCTTCTTTTTACGGACCTTGTCTATGGCTTGAACAGACCCAGGGCCCCCCCACGACCTCCTTGGGATAATGCGTGACCAAAAAACTGTAAGGGCAGGGAATGATGAGATGATCAGAGACAAGTCGCATTTAACCACGTGCTCAAAAATACAGGACTTAGTGTGGCCCAAATCGTTCCCACCTAGATGGATGATGAGACAGTCGGGAAGCCCAGAATTAGTGACTACTGAGCCAAGGGCCTTGATGGCTCTCGGGGAATGGCTGCCAGCGGCAGCTGATGTAGCATCCCCTATTCCTACCATGGTGAGCTGATATTGGGTCAGGGGGGAAAAATCTTGATGTGATAACCATGTAGGCCCACCCGGGGGACCCCAACGTAAAAGTGCCTGTGCCAATTTTACCGGACATATAGAATTATCTGCCTGGGAGACAACCCATCTTCTCCTTCCTGGCTGGTCTGTCTTAGACTTGTGGACCAGGCAGGAAACGGAATGGTCATTGACCGTAACATTGTTGCATAATAAACCATATTCCACTGCTCCCTTGATGTTTGTCAATGGGTCTACAAGGATCAGAGATGGAGGGTTGGCATCTCGCCCACCCCTTGATAATTCTAGAGACCAAGAAACCCTTAGTAACAGTGGGAAATCCGTATAGTTTTGAAATGTATGATACACCTGCGTGGAGGGAGGACATGAACACCCGCGATTTCCCTGCTTGGTACTGGGACCAGAGCCATTGTAAAAATCTCACTCTGTCAGACTTACCTTGCGCAGCCTTCGACACCTTGTATGACACCCACTGGCGCTATGCCCTTTTGTAGTACTGCAGGGTGGCTGGGGCCAGGGAGCCATTTACCAAAGCCTTCAAGCCAGCCGAACAATCTGCCAGGGGATGACAAGGGCATGACAATCCGACCGACCAATACCTAACTAATCTAATGGACGGTGGAGATAAGGGTCCGCTGCCTTTTGAGGGCTTGGACTACTCCCAAATTATTGCACCAGAAAACGATATCCTGGTCACAGGAGTATCTCTGCCCAAAGATCCACTACTACGAAAATAAGGAACAGTTCCAGGACCAACAAATTGGCAGTGAGTCCCTTCTGCACCCAGGATGGCGGCCACAGAGCGGACCACCATTCCCCTTGGAAGTATGCTCCAAATACTTTGGAGCTGGCGACATCCGTAAAAAGCTCACGATTAGACATCACCGGAGGGAGCCATATACGCACCCCATTAAAACTGCTGAGAAAAGTCATCCACACTGCCATATCCTCCCTGATATCAGCTGAAAGATGCACAAAGTGGTGTCCTAATTTTACGTCCGCTTGGACTGTTCGAGGCGACGACACACTGGCGAAATTAAAAAGCCCCAGAAGCTATTGCACTTTTTTCAGGAGCTCTCCGCCATGGCTGCAGGTCAGCGAGAGCTGCCCTGAGCTTGTCAATTTTATCTTGCGGAAGCCGGCAGAGACCCGTCACCGTATCAATCTCGATCTCGAGATATGACAAGCATGTGGCAGGACCCTCTGTCTTGTCCGCAGCGACCGGCACCCCGAAGCTCCAAAAAAGCGCTCTGGACGATAAAAGGGCCTGGGCACATGATTCAGAGTTCGGTGGTCAGATGAATAGAAAATCGTCCTACCCCAACGCACCAGTAGAGGAAAGAGCTAAACATTTTGAATAGAGCGCATTAGATAGAGCATCCCATGGGCAAGCAGCGGTCGACAAAAATATTCCTGTGGCAACCTGAATCTCATGAATTGGAATTGGAATGATTCAGCGGAAGGAGCCGAAAAGTGGACTTGACGTCTAATTTCGCCATGAGGGCATCCGGACCGAGCTGTCCAACCATGTCCACCGCGGATTCAAAAGACAAATACCTCATGGAGATATCCAAGGGGTCTATAGCATCATGGATGCTCCGGCTGGATATGACAGGTGTTGGATGAGCCTGAATTTTCCTGGCGTCTTTTTAGGAACCACTCCCACTGGGGAGAGAACGAGCTTCGCTATAGGAGGAGTTTCGAAGGGGCACACAATGCGGCCCAAACGCACCTCATAAGTTATCTTTTCTAAAAGGACCCCAGGAAACTGTCTAGCATATTTCAAGTTCCTACCGCAGCCACCTTTTACAAGGCCCTTAATGGGCAACTTAAAACCCTAACGAAAACCGTTTAATAAAGTCGCAGCGGCCTGGTACAATGGATAAATGGACAACTATGGTTCAATTTTTGGTCATGTTAATGGGGGAGGGGGCTTCGCACCCCTATTCTTGGGGAGGGGGCAAAGCTCTAAGGTTCTGATGGGTACTGCAACCGACGGGGCCGACGAAGGAGTGGCAATCTTTGACTGGGTAAGGAGCTCCACACTGCGAGCACAAGTACTTATATGCGGAGCCCCAGGTGCAGCGCTCATTGTTCAATGCATATCACTTTCCTTTGTTGGTGTTAGGAGTGTTGGACCGAAAGGACTGCTGTGGCTTACACGCAGGGAGGGCTACAGGTTCCTCTTTAGGAGGTTGAACCAGGTCCATCCAAATTTCCATGTCATATGATGCAAACACTATGCTCTTTTTACCAACACATTTTTTGCAAAATTGTTCATCATACTTGCACCATTATCCTGCTTTGGCGGTTGCCTCCCGCTCCTGAAGCAGATGCAAGTACCTCCACAGGTCTATATACTCGCTGGGTCTGCGCTGTAAGTAGCAAACTGCAAAAACTGAAAACCCTGCCAGCCAGTTGGATAAAGATTTGTATTTGTCCTCAAACATACCCCCTTTTGCCTTGGTCACTGCTAGTGCCTTTTTACCTTTGTGTGTGACTCAGAACATGTGGACAAATAGCCCTTTTTAAATGCGCTCCTTACAGGAGTCCCGCACATCCCACAGGACTGCTGTATTGTCGTGCAGTATTGGAGGTGGGTCTGAAGGTCTTTTGGAAGCTGACTTAGAAGAGGGCCCCCCCGTCATAGCCCCCTTTGAAAATGCCTTTCCTTTACCGGCCAGGGTCTTCTTTAGAAGTTTCATGACCTTACTAGGTCGAATTTGGGAATCTGAGGATGCAACGCTGGAGCTAACCAAGCCCGGGGACCCCACAGAAGAAGAATCAGCAATATTCTGAGGTGACTCACCATCCCCAAGACTGCTGCGGGAGCTGGATCTAGAGCGATTTCTGGTTGCTTCCGGCTGTGTCGATGTTCCTGGCTGATCTTCCATGCAGGAAGCCTGGGTGGGAGTAGCCATCTGAACCTGTGACATAATTGTAGTTGAAGACATGTTAGGGTCCGAGGCAAGCACACTTGGGGACATCTGCGTCATGTTAGCGCTGCTAACTGTGGCAAGCTGCGGCAGCTGAAATGCAGGCAGTTGGCTAAAGGGATGAGGGTATGGGTAGGGAAAATAGGCTAGAGAGCCCTTGAGAGCCAGGGTTTGTAGCAGGGGGAGGAGCCTGAGGCGTAATTGGGGGGGTAAGATGGAGGGCAGAACCATTGTGGAGGGTTAGCTGGCCCTGGGAGTGCCTGCTGGCCACTGTATAATCCCCCACCAGCAAGGTTGTGGGCTGCTAGAAGGGGTTAGAAGGAAGGGGGGCCCCTGGTATAGAAAATAATGACCCCACTGGGCTACAGTTGAGGTCCAGATGTAAGCCCCCGGGAGATGGGAGGCCCCTTGGGGTGTCAAAAACAATGCTGGCCACTGATGAATTAGGGGTATCAGCCCCTTGCATTCACTCCCCTCTCATTGGTGGCGCAGGGGGAGGTACAGCTGAGTTAGTCGAGTGGTGGAAGACGCCCGGGACCGCCTCTTCACGCCAGCGCCTATCGGGGCAGAAGCCGTAGCTGCCGGACCCCGTCAGGACCCAGCCCCTCTGCTCTGGCTATGGAAGGATCCAAGATGGTGGCCGTCATATCTACTTCCGGCCGACGCACTGCACGCGCACCGGAAGTGTCTGAACTGCAGTGGTAGGGACCGGTGCGCAGGATGGGACATGACAAACGGATTCTAAAGGTAATGGAAGCAGAAAAGGGGAAGGGAGGAAAGAGGAGAATGGAAGGAGGAGGAAAAGTGAATAAGGAGAGAAATGAATAAGATAGAATGAGGAAAATAAGTAAGAGTTAGCTAAATAGATAGAAGGAAACAGATAGGTAGGAGGAAAGGAACAATGGAGGCTGTATGAAAGTAGAAGAGAGGTGAGACATAGGATCAATGGGCCAGATCCAGACCTACGATGTCACAGTCGACAGATCCAAAGAAACAATGTCAAACACACCCACTGTTCGGAATTACGCTTACGACCTTACGTAATCGTAAAACAAACTGTCATTACGATTGCATAATTACTACTGTCCTAACTCTGGATTGGTCTTGCATACATATGCAAATACAGCCGCCTGATCCAGAGGAACGCTTTTAAGGTTGTAAATAAGTGTTTAACTTTTCCTGTGTATGTTCTGTGATTTTACTAATTGAAGACAATTAGTAAACTATTGTTATGTATTTAAATAAACGAAAGAACCAATCTAGATTAACATGCATGTCAATGTTTATTTTTTGTCTGTTATTTTATGTGATATATGTGTCATTGTAATAACTTCTTAATGTTATATGTTAAATACATTTTTTATAAAAATTATTTTTGTGTGTATTCAAAAAGTGCGTAATGTTTTTGACATTATTGCAATAACCATTATGTTAAAAATGCTCTTGTTTAAAAATATTGGACCTGATTCACACTTAAGAACGCGATAGGTTCCTAAATATACGCAACTAATATCAATGAAACTCCCTCGGCATGCCCCTGGTTTTCAGGTTCGTATGTGACTTACGAGTGCCATAGGGCACCCTTAACTGTAGTTTCGCATTTCAATGCGTAGGGCGTCTATTTAGGAACGCAAGTGCATAACCACGCCTTCATTGCGTGATTTAAATGCCTCCCTCCACCCATTTCTGCGTATCTTTCTATTTTCTTATTCATAGAACGTCCATTTCTGCGTATGTTACTGCGTACGTAGAGACTTTAGGTACGCATTGTATAAGCATGGAATTAACGCACTTACGTCCAACGTTAATAGCGTAGAAAAGTTACTACGCATGCGCTGTCGATCCGTTCTTTAAAAAACGCATCTAAAATCCAAAGCACGGAATATGCGAACTTAACTCCAATAGCCTATAAAAAAGTAACTACGCATGCGCATTTCATCTGTTCTTAAATATAATCACCTAAAATTGGAAGTATTCTTAAGTGTGAATCAGGTCCACTGTTCTTATATTTTAAAGGTGTATGCATCATATTTTTATGGTGATGTGGAAATTTTGTTTCTGTGTAATAAACAGCAACAACAACGTTTTAAACATCATAAAATTTTATACAAATAACTTGCGACGACTCGCAAAATAAAAATATAAAACAATTTGGGCAGCATGCTGAGCATCTCGCTGGTGAAGGGGTCCAGCTCCTCTATGTCCACAGCAGCTGTTGGATAAATGATAAAGAACCTTTAGATTATTGAAAGCCATTATTAACAACAACATCATTAAACATTTTTTAGGATGCCAAATCCATATGTATGGATGTTGAAATGCAAAGGATTATTGAGATGCAATAACATGAAACTCTTCCCAAAATTTACAGCAAGCGGATGTTGCAGTTAAATTCACTTGCATATTGTACAAGTGTAATCTCTGTGAATCTGTCTTCACTATTCTTGTTTAAAATTTTGGGTCTTACAAAATCACATATCATGATGATTACAACAGTACACACACTGCAAAATGTATACAATACTTATATTGCAGCATTGTGTTTATAATACATTATTCATTACAATTTAAAAGATTAAATTTCTCCACCATTAAATCTAATACATAAATAAATATTCTTGGGAGAAAAGAAAAAATCTAAACATTCCCTTATCATGTAACCTTCACAAAATTTCATTAATAAAACACATTCATAACATACTTTATGTGGCTCTTATCTGCCGTCACTTTCTATGTTTCTATTACCAAGAAAGGCTAGAGGAACTAAACATGTATAGCTTGGAGCAGAGAAGGGAGAGGGGGGACATGTTAGCAGCTTTCAAATACATCAAGGGTTGTGACCAGCTAGAGGAGAGGACCATTTTTCAAAAGAAAAGGTGTAATAGAACACAAGGGCATGAATATAAACTAGAGTGT
>WWET01000113.1:763385-782330 GCA_011038615.1 Limnodynastes dumerilii
CTGCTGAACAAACTCAGGTCCTGCTGGGTCCTCATCCTCCTCAGCTTCAGGCCACTCCCCCCACTTGAGGCATTTCCTGTGCCTCTTCTGACTGTTCTGCTGCCTCCTCCTCCTCCTGCTCCTGGCGGGCGATGTCTCGCCTTGACAATTCTGCCCGTATGTGTCTGGAGCGGGCTAATGGATGTAAAGGTGATATGGTTAATTAATCAAACTATTATAAAAATACAAAGTCCTGAGGCGATGAAAAACTTGCAGAAATATGAGCCAAAACAAATAACCTTTGTACTAAGTAAAGTTATCCTTTCATTCACTTGTAAATATTTAAAAGTGACAATCAGAGATATATAAAAACTCTTGATGGAGCAAATGGGTGGAATGCAAGACAGAAGCGCTATTATGTTGTCAGAGCAGCCTCAGGTACCTGATCACAAGAAAAATGCAGCTTCTATGGCAGAATACAATGGAACAAAGAGGGGGTGATCAAGATGAAAAGGCGCTACTGTAACAGTAGAGGGTGAAGAACTTAAGGTAACGGGGTTAACGGTCACAAACTGATATAGGAAGAAAAGTATGATCAATAAACATATGTCAGGAGGGATAATATGTATCATAGGCTCATACAGTCTCTGATAGTATAGAGCTGGGTGGCTGTAATGTTCATAGGATGAAACGAAACCGCCACTATATCTCGTAAGTCCACAAGTCCTCCGGAGGTAATGAGTAACTGTATCAGCTCAGATCATCAATGAAAAAGTTACAGATAACTCACAGTTAGTAGGGGGAAGTCTTTTTCATACACCTCCAGGGTATGTAGCGATGTATCGGTGCAGCCGTCACCCGCGACGCTGTGTGCTGGATAGCGGTTGTGAGTGCATAGTGCTGGAACTCTCCTCTCTGTTCGTGCTGGGGACAGGAGGTCCATTGGAGCCTCTCTCCTGTTGTACAATGCCAATGGATGATTTTAAACTGTTGCAGCGAGTTCCCACCGTGGTGCACCGACAGGGGAAAGAGAGACAACCGCAAATAGTGTGATAATGTACACACAAGGTTTATTCACACACATAAAAATTATACTTACAATAAAACAAGTGACAAAACCGCAAGGTATTTGTCAGAAAGAGCATTGATGATTTTACAGTTCATCTAACTGTTCTTTACTCAGGTTATTAACATGCAGTGATGGTAACCATAGGGAAGGTATATTCCACAATAAAGAGGTCCAATATAGCACAAACCAACGCGTTTAGGACAAACTGGCGTCCTTTCTCAAGGTTTATATTCAGAGTGGTGCTATAAGGAGGTCCTAATATAGGATCCTGTCTGTATTTGGAAGATTTTCATTGGTCAAACTTAATTAGGAAGGTAATCCGTATTCCTTAATAAAACATGAATAAAATTGATTCTTCTATTCATACTATTAAATTAGTGGTTCTTAATCTTCCTTCCAGAAATTCTTGGGGTAGTCTTTGCAAGAGCATAACGAAGATCACCTTCCACAACAAGTCTACTTCTGTATTTAGACTTGATAACCAACAAGCTGGAAAACCCTGTTTCACAAAGATATGTTGTTGGAAATGGAAGAAGAAGGCGCAACACAGTCTCAGACAGAACAGAATATGACTGCAAACACTTGATCCAGAATTTTGTAACTGGCATTGTAGAGAAATCAGTTCTCGCTGCATCGCTGTTAATAACTTCAATGAACTCCTCTTGTGCTGTCTCAGGAACATCTTCAACTTTGACTGTGAATGGGCTTCTGGCAAGTGCAAATGGGGTGTCAGGTACTTTTCTAAAGTACAATGAAATTTTGTCTGCAAGCATGTGCAAGTGTTCTTTCACAGAAATGATCATCGTAATCCTTTTGTCTGGTTCAATGTCATGTTCTTCAAAGAAAGCAGATAAGGTAGGCAACATGTAAATTTTATTTTCATCCCTTTTTTCTTGCCAAAGCTGAAGTTTCATTTGGAATGATCGAATCTTTTCACACAAATCGAGGCATGTTGCATTTGGTCCTTGCAGTGATAAATTTAACTCATTCAAGATGGCAAAGATGTCAACCAAGTAAGCTATTTTCTGCAGTTCACTTTTATCGCTGAAAAGTGCTTTGTACTGCGGTCTTGCTTTCGTTTTGAGTTCATCACGAAGCTCAAAAACATGTTTTAAAACTTTTCCTCTTGACAACCATCTCACTTCAGTGTTAAATAGCAGAGCATTGTTTGGCACATCCAACTTATTGCACAGTTGCAAAGGGCTCACGTTTACAAAATTGACAGAACTTATGACGCTTTTCATTACTTCTTGTAACTCTTGTGGCAGCGTCTTCATTGCTAATATTTGCCGATGAATGATACAGTGAGTTCCGATGACTTTTGGTGACTCGTTCAGTACCAAATGTTGAAATCCAGATCAACATCCTAGCATAGCTGGAGCGCCATCTGTACAAACACCACAAACCTTTTCCCAAGAGATCTTATGTTCTTTCAGAAATGAACCAACTGTGTCAAATACATCACTGGCAGTAGTTGTTGTTTCAAGAGGTTTGCAAAAAAAACCCCTCATCTTTAAAGTTGCCATCATTAATATACCTCAATTAAACCAGTAACTGTGAACGTCTGTAGATTCATCAAGCTGGATACTAAATATTGGAAGTGGAGCAGATTTAATTTCCTGGATTACCTGATCAAGAATATCAGCAGACATGTCATCTATTCTTCTGCGGACAGTGTCGTTAGATAAGGAAATTGCATTCAATTTCATAACAAATTTGTCTCCAATAACTCGAACAATGTCTTTGGCCGCTGGCAACAGTAAATCCTCAGCAATGGTGTGAGGTTTCATAGCCCTGGTGATTCTGAGTGCCACCAAATATGAAGCTTCAATGGCTGCTACGTTTTGTTTGTGGTACTTGCCACCAGTGTCAAGTCTGGCTTTCTTGAGTTCATCAGCTTTGCTTCTAAAATAGTTGGTATCCTTGAGGGAAAAGCTCAGATTCTTGCTATCAAAATGGCGTTTTAGTTTGTTCAGCTTCATAGATTCGGCTGATAGAACTTCACAACAAATAACACATTGCGGTTTTTCAATTCCTGATGTAATTATTGAGGTAAAACCATACTGTAAAAAATCCTCACTATATTTTCTTTTCTTAACGTTCTTCTCTACACGATCCATTGTCATGGGATGGTTTCTAATGAAAATAATATATAACAATAGCTTTAATAATACAAAAGATGATACATGCCATAGTTCAGTCAATACAGTTCATTAAAGTTTCCTATGATTTACCATTCTCTGTGTTGTTTTTTTTACATACCTGTTACTATCACAAGGGGGCAGTATTCACATCAACCACAGCTGAATATAAAAAGACCGATCAGCATCTAGATTAAGTTCCCATGGTACAGATATTTTTTTGCAGTAGTTGATGATTTTACATTTACCCAGTAATTATAATTCATGAAGTGTCGTTTTACCTCCAATACTGCTGCTTTCAACACAGTAGCTTCTTTCAACACAGTAGCTGCTTTTAACACAGTAGCTGCTTTTAACAGAGTAGCTGCTTTCAACACAGCAGCTGCTCTCTACACAGTAGCTGCTCTCTACACAGTAGCTGCTCTCTACACATGTGTGAATGGTCCGCATAAGTACATTATGGCACCAACCCTGACACATACACCTATATTTGTACAGGGTGTATGTGATGGGGTTGGCACGATGATATCATCACGCCGTGTATTCATATGTGGGTGTATCTGCATGTGGGCGGACCCGTCTGGAGACGGATAGAGGAGCAGTGTCTCGGTTCCTAAGGCCATCAGAAATATGTGTTTTCCGATGGTCTTAGGCGACCCCTGTGAAAGGGTCGTTTGACCCCAAAAGGGGTCGCGACCCACGAGTTGAGAACCGCTGCTCTAGATACTGGATATAATAAATATCTAAAATAAACAGTTATAAAGAGTAAGAACATAAAAGTATACCAAAATGCATAAATGGAAAAGAATAATAATGCAAGATAACTAATATGAATATAAATAAATAAATAAATAAAGTGTATATAAAACACTTTACTAACATTACTATAATTAAAAAAGGGTGGCAACAGGAGCACACATATTTTTAAAGAAACCACTTGACTTTAAAGTCCACATTTAAACCACCAGGATGGAGGGATCCCAAATTATATATCCATTCCATCTCCCTCCTGGATAGGGTTCCCTGGATATCCCCATTTCTCCAGTTAGGGTTAACCTTTTCAATGCCAATGGCTTTTTGAATAGAGGTTATGGAACAATTGTGTTTGGATTTCAAGTGTGTAGACAAATTGTGGTTTAGGAAACCTTTTCTAATGTTGTTAAGGTGTTCCGCCCACCGAGTTTTAAGGGGGCGGCTTGTTCTCCCGATATTTTTAGTCCACACTGACACTCAGTTAAGTATATGACATTCTTAGTGTGGCATGTTATAAATTGTTTGATCTGGAATGATTTCTGGTTCCTTGCTGATTGGAAAGTGGTGGTTTTAGAGGCTTGTGAAGTGTGTGCATGGCACATGGCACAAGTCCCACATCTGTAGAACCCCTTAGACCGGATGTTTGTTTCTTTTTTAATAGTTTAATTAGCACTGCGTGTGAGTGTGGAAGACAGATTGTCCGCCCGAGTATAGATAAAAGCTGGGTGTTGAGGTAAAATATCTGTGAGAAGGGGATCTTGCTGGGACCTCCCAATTCTTTTTTATTATTTTTTCCAATATTTGGTGATATTGGGTTATATAAACGCTGTTTGATATTTGGTGTTGTCGGGGTCTTGTTTTCCCAGTTTAGAAAATAGAAGTGTATCTCTTTTTAATTTCATGACATTCTCAATAGTAGTATCCATTTCTATTTCATTATAACCCTTTTCCATAAAAAAAGCTTTTCATTAGAGTGGCTTGTTCTATGAAGTCTGTGATCTCTTACCTGTCCAATAACTTGAAATTAAATTACATCTAACCAATAGAAATTTTTGGCCCTACTGTCATCTGCCTATAGTCTACATATCACACTGTGAACACTCAGAACACTATAACAATTTTTTTGGTCCCTATCTTACAAATACTGATGACAATAAGAGTGGGAGAGCTACGGAAGCCTAGTCAGTGCTCAGTAAGGGTATGCTCACACAATTGAACCTGTTCCAGAACCTAACACAGACCTAATTAAGTTTGGGTTGCAGCAGTTAAAGGGCATGTTTAAGTCCAGGAAGCTGCTGACACTCCACAACATATATTGCACCATTTCTTAAGCATTTACTCTTCTAAATGCAACAATAAAAGATATGGGGAAAAAATACTTTTTTTCTAAATTAATTTGGGAGCTCATTTTTATTCATGACTCTAATTTTACTCCATGTGAATTGTCGCTGAGGCAATCTCACAAAACATAACCACCATTTCCAGCATATGTAACCGTGTAGCACCCTGCACTAGTGTTTGTATCGCTTTGGAAAGAATGCACCAAGGCTGCCAGTAGGAATCTTGGGTCTCCCCATTGTTAAATAATTATACTGATTGTTAAAATTGTAAAGTGATACGTAATCTGCTGGTACTATATAAAACCTGTTAATAAATAAATAAGTAATACCGCTACATTTACGCTACCAAAAACCCATTGGGGTGTGGACAGTGCCTCCTTGGGGGCATGGTTTAAGCACTAGGCCATCTATAGACTAAAACCTGCATTGCTACTGACTACTACAGTACCTTGGCAGAGAGGTACAAAGCCCACTTACCAGAACGTGACATATCTCCCAGTATTCAGAACAAAAGTAATGTATATCTTAAGTATTAGTTTAATAACATTCTTTAATTGTAAAGCATTGAATAACATTTTGGAGTCTAGATTAAGGATAGAAATAATGATAATAACAAAAACCCAAAGGGATACCTAAATAGCCATCCCTTCACCCCCTTGTATATTCCAGTTATCTATTTACCCCCTTCTATGTCCCCAGTTATTTTTTCACCCCTTTGAATGTTTTCAGCTTTTCTCTCTTACCTTTACTGGTATCCCACTTCCTGTGTCTGTGCTGTTGCTGCACCTCTGGATGGCAGCTCTTAATTAAGTTTAAAAGTGCATCAGTTGCACTGCTTTAAGCCAGACTGCAACTTAACAATACCTAGAGGCCTGGGCTTGGGTAATTAGTAACTCCTGTATCTCAGCACCTCAGGGGAATATAGCTACAATGTACTTGGCAGTACTGTGTACATGCACAATCTGTCATACTTGCATGGGAAACAGAGCTGTAGTTACTGTTACAAGCTGACAATCTTAGTCTGTATCACATTCCTTCATTCCACATTCAATCAGCTGAGAGGAGTGTCTGAGGGCTCAGAATGATTGGGCGGTCCTGTATTAAATACCTGGCAGCTTGTGTCCATAGATGATAGTTATAGTGTCTGGTTCTCCATGAATCTGTGATTCATCTGTACTCTGGCAGGAGTCTTCATATTATACTCATACGTATTAAACTACCTCTGTTATTCCTCACCTTTTTACCATTTACTTGACTTCTGTACATCAGACAACACTGGGAGTAAGCACTGTGGGCTGCGACCTGCTACTGGAGTGCAGCCAAATCCATCCCTACCATCAGGGGCTCTGGTGAAACCCTGGCCAGTATTTAATCTCCTATAACAGTTACATTTGTGTCTGGATCCCTTTTAACTTTCCATTATTTGTGTTAATTTTTATGTCACACAGAATGTATTGGACTATTAGATTAGCCGCTTAGTATTTAAGTATATCCATATATTTAGTATGCTGAGAATTACAATTTTCTTTTAGTTGACTTTAATGAGGCATGTCTACTGTTAATCGATTTGGGGCATATTTACCAAAGAGCTAGGAAATCTTGTACCACTAGTTATTTCTAGGTCTGGTCCATGACAATAGCTATTACAGCTACTGATGTGATTACAAAACATAAGCTTATTTTCTTTTTTTTCTTACTGTAAACATAATAATTATTGCAGCATCTGACAGTAATACATCTCTCTGTATTATGATTTTTTGATGGTTCAATATGTATTATTATTGCTGAGATCTACTTGTTGAAGAATACTTGGTATATTACATAAAACATAATATGAAATCTAAATATATAGATATAAGCTATTGTGCTTTATGTCATTTTATTTTTAAGCAATAAAAATAACATATTATTGGTAAAGGATTTCATTCATCTTCCTTGACAAATGTTTGTAGACAGCACTTTTTGTAAAGTGAATTACATCCTTTAGGCATTTGGTGCCTCTTTGTACATTGTGATGCTTGTAGCATTTTTATATACAATATAAAATAAAAATGAAAATGTATTTTATCTGAACTCTCAGGATAAAAAGCAAAAAAAATAAAAATGTAGGAGGTGCACATATGTCTACATATAAGAAACTGAGATGCATTTTAAAATAAAGCAAAAACAAATATGCTGAATTAAAGTGGACTTTTTTTTAAATTTAGGTTTCAGAAATTTGCATTGGGAAACCTATGTTTGTGTTTTTTTTGTTTTTTTTTCATTATAAGCAGCATATTTTGGATTAATTAGGCTGTTTTCCATTAAAAGTGCAATTCCTTTGTGTAAACAATTTTTATTAGTGCAGTAATATCATACATACAGTTCAGCATAGCAAGGTTGATAAAGGAATAAAGGTTATAAATCCCTTTCCTTGCCCTAGTAAACTTATCTTAACCTTTCATTTCCTTTCACCTATTGTGTGCAAGTATAGTAGACAAGGGTGAAAGTGGGGACAGAAACTGAGAAAAACAAAACAAAAGATACAGTCTACTATGTGCTAAAATGCTGCAGCTGCTGCAATTACAATCACCGTGTTCCACCCAACACTAATTAGACAAAGTAAAAAATTAAGAAGAAATCGCTGCAGTGCTGTCTATGATCCACAGTCAAAAAACAATAATCATATAAAAAGTTTTTATGGGTTCATCAATTGGCTGTCTTTCCAATATAGGTGGAATCCTAGGTTCAGAATGCAGTGTCCCCCTCCAAGATTTCCCCAAGAAGTCCCAAAAAAGTGGACCCAGTAAATAGAAATAGAGATCAGTAACATTTTTTTTATAAAAGTTGCATAAGAAGTCACATTAGAAATAAATAACGTTGCCTGTGGGCTGGATTGGATAGACAAGCGTGCGTACTTAAAAGCACTCAGAGCATCCAACAGATGGTAAGAGATCCTGGGAACAGGGGCTGTCTGAAATGATGGATCGCTGTCGAAACTCACAGCACCACCACCGATGCGTTTCAGCCAACCAGACCTTGGCCTTTCTCAAGGTGAATGTGAGTGACATACAATCACATTGGTTTAAATTCCCCCACCCTCCAATTTCTATTGGCTACATACTAAACTGGCCTTTTAAAGGAACATATACGCTGACACAAGGGGCCCATGAAACAACCGCGTTCAGGCTATTATCACCGATAGGATTCCAAGTGTGTTACAAAACTCAATAGTAACAAAGTTGCCGATACATAGTGTTGCCAATATATATATGAATACATGAAAATGCCAATAATAACTAAAAACACATATACAGATACAATTTCCATCAAGTACATTTATCCAGGAAAATGGAATGGGAAAATTAATTAAGTAATACAATATCACATTTAAAAAAAATATCACATTTCTGACCAGTTTCAGGTTTTTAGAAATATATATGTGTAATACCAACAGTAAGCTTAACTAATAAAAACTTTGATTGATACAAATATATATATTCTCCTACAGAATATATTTTAGTGTCACAAAGAGAACTTTTTATAGACAGGGAATTAAATCATATTTATTTATATAATATGTATATGAAGGGAGATTTCTTTTAAACATAAAAAGAGATATTTTTAAAGGAGATTATTTTTTATATAAATGTCTATTTCATTCTTTACACTTATATTGCACTAAATCAATAATAATATAAAATATATATAAAAATATGAAATTAAAAATACATTTACGTGTATCATAGGCAGTGCTGCAGCGATTTCCTCTACATCTTTTACTGGGGTCAGAAACTCTTGATGTGGTGATGTTAAAACTAGGTGGGTGGAGCACCTCCGCAATATCAAGAATGGGTATGATAAACATTTGCTGTCAGCACATTTCAAAGAGATTCATAAATGTTCTTCAAAATCTATCGTCAAGATGATAATTATTGATGTGGTGAAAGCTGGATGAAGAGATATAAACCTTAAGGAAGGATTAGCAAAACTTGAGATGCAATGGATATAACAAATGGAAACTCTAAACCCTGGTGGTCTGAATCTAGACTTTGAACTGAAGTGATTCTTGTAGACAAACTGTCCCTAGGAACTTCTAAAAAGATTGTGAATCAAACCACCCTTTTGAAACAAATATAATGGCCCAGATCCAGACCCTCAGTCGCCTGCGTGCGTGTGGGGGTCCGTAGGTACGCTCATGTAGAGGGGAGTGCACGCCCCCTGCTCTCCCCGCTGACAGTAGTAAATCTGGACACTTACATGTAATCTTTCTAACACCTTCTCAGCTACCATTATTTTAATAATATAATCTATGCCCGTCTGTTTATTTTACACTTAGTATTAAGTGGAATGAGTTGTATATGTGTGTAATGTTTAACTATGTGTAAGAATGTGAGTATGTGCAATGAACTATGTGCATTATCGTAAATATATGTGAATATGTGCTTCTTACACAACATGTTCAACAACTTAGTCAGATCAGTCCCATATGGAGGCAGTGAGCTGACTTTGTGCCAAGTCTTTAATACCCCCACAACAACAGAGCCAGAACGCCCTGCCTTATTAGGTTATAATCATGTTTTAAGCAAATTAATTGGTACTACTTATCTAACTAATATCTACATTCCACATATGCGCAGTATAAGCTAGCATTGCATAATGTTAGTTGTCATATACCCTCTGCTCCCACAAAGCTGCCTTTTCGGCTCTACTTGGCCTTGAACGTCTGGTTCTACACAGTATTAATAACAAGCACATTAAAAATGGAGAACAGCAGCCATTTTAGGCTATAAAATATATATAAAAATATGAAATTAAAAATACATTTACGTGTATCATAGGCAGTGCTGCAGCGATTTCCTCTACATCTTTTACTGGGGTCAGAAACTCTTGATGTGGTGATGTTAAAACTAGGTGGGTGGAGCACCTCCGCAATATCAAGAATGGGTATGATAAACATTTGCTGTCAGCACATTTCAAAGAGATTCATAAATGTTCTTCAAAATCTATCGTCAAGATGATAATTATTGATGTGGTGAAACCTGGATGAAGAGAGAAAAACCTTAAGGAAGGATTAGCAAAACTTGAGATGCAATGGATATAACAAATGGAAACTCTAGACCCTGGTGGTCTGAATCTAGACTTTAAACTGAAGTGATTCTTGTAGATAAACTATCCCTAGGAACTTCTAAAAAGATTGTGAATCAAACCACCCTTTTGAAACAAATATAATGGTCCAGATCCAGACCCTCAGTCGCCTGCGTGCGTGTGGGGGTTCGTAGGTACGCTCATGTAGAGGGGAGTGCACGCCCCCTGCGCTCCCCGCTGACAGTAGTAAATCTGGACACTTACATGTAATCTTTCTAACACCTTCTCAGCTACCATTATTTTAATAATATAATCTATGCCCGTCTGTTTATTTTACACTTAGTATTAAGTGGAATGAGTTGTATATGTGTGTAATGTTTAACTATGTGTAAGAATGTGAGTATGTGCAATGAACTATGTGCATTATCGTAAATATATGTGAATATGTGCTTCTAACACAAAATGTTCAACAACTTAGTCAGATCAGTTACGTTCATAGCCCAGATCACTCCTGCATTAAGTCAGATCAGTCCCATATGGAGGCAGTGAGCTGACTTTATGCCAAGTCTTTAATACCCCGACAACAACAGAGCCAGAACGCAATGCCTTATTAGGTTATAATTATGTTTTAAGCAAATTAATTGGTACTACTTATCTAACTAATATCTACATTCCACATATGTGCAGTATAAGCTAGCATTGCATAATGTTAGTTGTCATATACCCTCTGCTCCCACAAAGCTGCCTTTTCGGCTCTACTTGGCCTTGAACGTCTGGTTCTACACAGTATTAATAACAAGCACATTAAAAATGGAGAACAGCAGCCATTTTAGGCTACCTGGACACACACGGGGATCTATAGATTTCTTCTAGACATAGATGGCAAACACATGTAATTACAGAAGTTACAGCCTTTGACTAATTAATTGTTTCTGAAAGTAAGGTGTAGGAGGAGCACCTCAGGTATAATACAGAACCTGAGCTAGGGTAGAAATAAGCCTTGAGATAGATCTATTCACAATCGAAATGCGTTGAAATAATTACTTATATCAACCAGCCCAAGAAAAAGTGCCTGTGGAGTGAGCTAAAAGAGTATCCAAAGTGGCCTAGGAGTTGATTTAAAAAGCGTATTTGGAGACATGTCTTTGTATATCTTACATGCTGTTTGTGAGTATTCCTTTTACTGTGTTTTACAAAGCATGGACAAAACAAAATGAATCTCTGCATCATAGAGTGGTTCTCATCTTTGTCTTTTCACGGCCAACATCCCAGAAGTACTAAGAGAGTTAGTAGAGCAGAATAGTAGAACATTAGGATGGGTGCCAAAGACGAGTGAAAGCAGAGCGAAGAAAGGTGGAGATATTGACTGTGCTAAGAAACAGATAAGGAACACTATTGCTATTATACCCATCATTATCCTCTGCACTACGACATCTATATTACGGTTGTCACCAGACTGAGTAGAAATAGTGATCTTGAAAATCGTTGTATGTGACTGCCAATATCGGATTACTAAGAGTCAATATAGGTAATATATGCTCTTAAGGTGTTGTTTATGTATGAGAGAAGCAACAGATTTATCTGTATATAACATTGAGTAAGCATATTGTTGAGCACTTATTCCCATTATGTATTAAGAGGAGTTTGTAGCGCATATACCATATTTTAAATTGTAACTGTTTATACTCAGTATATGTAATCCTGTATAGTAGGACAAAAGCTACTTCAATCAGGTTGTGTCTAATAGTGCATAACATCCATTCCCTGTACTTACCTGGTGGTGGTAGTTGTTTACACAATTTTCTTAGGGTTATTGATAGATCTGAACAGAGTAAAGGATGGGTTTTTATCCTTGCTCACAGCCTCGGAGCACAGCGTCTATTATGTCATTTACTGAGCTTTGCCTCTCTGGTATTCTTGGATTAACCAACTACACCACACTGCTTGCATGACGGTGAGAACTTATAGACCCACTGGTGAGTCATGTGCCAGTGCTAATATGTGGTGTGAGGGTGGCAGAGGCTGCAAAGATAGATTTTTAACTGTTTGAGGTCTAGAAATCTAGCCAGGGGGCCATAGATCACAGAACTTTTCATAACTTTATTCCAACATGCATTCTATGTCATCCATTGTCATTAAAAAAATCTAACTTAAAAACCAGGCATGCGGTAACATTGTGATTGCCAAAGTATATGAATGATTGCTTTGACAGTGGTATTAAGATAGCACAAAAGCATTTTCTTGTAGACTGCTACAGATGTGGGCAACAACTTAAGAAGCCAGAATAATGGGACATTGGATGCCGGTTTGCTAATAATTTCACCAGACAATCTAATACCTGCAGACCAGAACTTTTTCAGGACTGGACCCTCCCACCATATGTGAAAGAGGGTTCTCCTGTCTATTTTACAATGCCAACAAAGGTTCTCAACCCCTGGGTAGAATTTGTCTAATGTCTTCGTGCAGATGTACCAGCTGGAGAAAAGTTTATAGGATCTATCCAATGTATCTAAAGTAGGAGAACATGAGAGGGAGAAATCGAAAATTTTACTCCACTGTTGCTCATAAATGGGTTTTTGCAGATCCTGTTCTCAAGTCATGGTTAACTGAGGTGGGATGGAAGGGTTTTATCAAGCAAATTCTTATATATAGACGTGAGATCGTTTGTGTCTGGCATAGGGTTTTAAAGGGAATGAAATCTCACAAGGACAAAAGCTGAGAAGATGAGCTTTAAATTTCGGTGTTGAATTTGTAGATATGTCCAAAACTCAGAACTAGGGAGTTGCCAAGTGTACTGCAAGTCAGAAAAGGATCATATTGTTCATCCCTCAACCAGCTGGCCTATAGGGGTGGTCTATTGACCTATCTATAAAATGTAGAAAGTAGGTTGACCCTAATGGTTAGGATAGTCTGGTCAGCAGGACACCTCACAGGTAGCGGCCCCTGGAGAAAGGAGGATAAAAAGATGGAGACAGGAAGGAGAGAAGCCAGACAGAGAAGAAAGCGGGTAAAGACAGAATCAGTAGAGCCTGATCTGTGACAAAACGGCAAGAAACACGGAATGGAGACAATAGACAAGAGAGAGAGAGGGTGACAGTACGGACCAGACAAAACAAACAGACAAGGGCAGTCACTCACTCACACAGACAGCGGGAACCCCCATAGGGGGTTGACAGAATCAGGCACCTCAGGAGAGAAAGGATTAACACCAGAAGGACCAAATGGCACAAAGGGAACAATGGCAAGGCAAAAGGGCAGGAACGATCTGGGGCACTCAAGAAAGCAAGAAAAAGCACAAGGCAGAGAGAAAGAGTAAAGCAGCAGGTGCAGAGACTGGAAAGAATCTGTAACCGGTGCTGCCAGAGCTGTCTGGCTGTTGCAGCTGGCATGTAACAGTGCCCCTCCTTTGATGAGGGGTTCTGATACCCCTAGGCACAGGTTTTTCGGGGAATCTGTTATGAACATCCTTGATGAGTTTGTTGGCATGAAGATTTCAAGCTGGCACCCACTGTCGTTCTTCAGGACCGTAGCCCTTCCAGTCAATAAGAAAATTAACTTGGATTCCAAAATATACTCTACCACAAATTCCTCTTGACCTTCGACAATGACAGGAGGAGGTCTAGACATAGGACCTGAATAAAACATTCTGGACCTCAGGAAAGGTTTGAGAAGAGAAATGAGGAAAGTATTAGGGATTCTCATACTGCGAGGAAGGTCCAGTCTGAAAGCTACCAGGTTGACCTTCTTAAAAATGAGAAAAGGTCCAATAAAGCGAGGACCCAGCTTCTTACAGGGTTGATGAATGCGGATATTTTTGGTGGATAACCAGACCTTATCACCCACCTTAAAAGAACCAGCAGTCCTTCGACGATCAGCCTTGGTCTTGGTAGAGATGGCCCCTTGATGAAGTGCGTCTGTTACCTTGGACCAGACAGATCTGATGTTCCTGGCAATCTCCCGAGAGTACGAAGACTGGTCCATCTCTGGCTATAGGAAAGAATTGGCTCTTGGATGATACCTCCAAACGCAGAAGAATGGGGAAACCTTGGTGGCAGAATGTGAAGCATTATTGTATGCAAATTCAGCCCATGACAAATTCTGTGACCAATTATCTTTAAACTTAGAAGAATAGAAACAAAGATATTGCTCTTGGTATTGGTTGATTCACTCCGTCTGACCATTAGATTGAGGATGATATCCTGAAGAAAGACTAACAGAGATTTGCAGAACTGCAAAAGGCTTTCCAGAAGAAAGAAACAAATTGAGAACCTCTGTCAGAGACAACTAAGGATGGAAGAACATGAAGACAGATGACATGCTTGACGAACAAGTCAGCCAGTTTCTGAGCCGACGGCAATCCCTCCAGAGGCACGAAGTGGGCCATCTTGCTGAAGCAGTCTACAAAAACCCAAATGACCGTAATACCGAAAGATCTTGGAAGGTCTGTGACAAAATACATGGAGATATGGAACCGAGGACGTTTAGGGATGGCCAATGGAAGAAGAAGACCCACAGGAGGAGAATGAGGAGATTTATTTTGAGCTCAGATAGTACAGGACTTGATAAACTCTCTGACGTCTTTGGACATGGCAGGCCACCAAACGTTACGAGATAAAAGATCAAGGGTCTTCTGTACCCCAGGATGACCTGCAGTCTTCAAGAGTGAATTTCCAGAAGTACTGACTTCCTTAGATTTTCAGATACAAAAAGGCGGTTAGGTGGTCCTTGGGGCGCCTGCTCCTGTGCTTTCAGGATAAGGGAGTATAAATCCTGTGTGAATCCCATGATGATGGATGTGGAAGGCACAATGGACGGGGGGGAGTGGTGGGAGCATGCTCAGAAGAAAAAGATCGGGACAAAGCATCCGCTCTCTTGTTTTGGGAGCCAGGTTGGAAGGTAATAATAAAATTGAAAAATAAGGCCCATCTGGCCTGCCTGGGAGTCAGTCTTTTGTTGGCTTCAATATATGCCAGATTTTTATGGGCTGTGAGGACTAACACAGCCAATGTCTTCATTCATCAAAGGCCATCTTGATGACCAGCAACTCTCTATTCCTGACATCGTAGTTCCTTTCTGCCGTCGAGAATTTTCTTGAGAAGCACGCACAAGGGTAAGACTTATTGTCCACTGGATCTTGTTGTGAAAGGACCGTGCCGACCCTGATGTCGGAAGCATCCACCTCCACAATAAAGGGTAAATCAGGGTAAGGATGCCGAAGAATGGGTGGTGAGACAAATGTCTTTTTGTGACCCTGGAAGGCCTGGACAGCATTCGGGGGCCATCTTCTGGGATTGATTCCTTTCTTAGTGAGATCTGAGATGGGAGTGACGAGCATAGAAAGACCTCAAAGGAAGCGCCTATAGTAATTAACGAAGCCCAGGAAGCGCTGAGTAGCCTTCAGGTTGCAAGGCTGAACCCAATCCAAGATATCTTTTACCTTGGCTGGGTCCATAGAGAAGCCATCGGGAGAGATGACGTAGAATGTAACGCTCCTCACCTCAAACTCACATTTTTCGGGCTTGGCACATAGTGATGATGTTCTCGAAGGCGGGAAAGAACTAAGCTGACATGTTGATGGTGGGAGTACAAGTCCCGGGAGAAGATGAGGATGTCGTTGAGATATACCACGATAAATCTTCCCAGATATTCTTGAAGGATTTCATTAAGCAGGTCTTGAAAAACGGCTGGCGCGTTGCAAAGACCAAAAGGCATAACAAGGTACTAATAGTGCCCAGAGTGGGTATTGAATGCCGTCTTTCACTTATCACCCTCTCGAATTCTAACGAGGTTGTAGGAACCACGGAGGTCAATTTTTGAGTAAATTGCAGCTCCTCTTAGGCGGTCAAAAAGATCCGAAATATGTGGAATAGGGTAAGTATTTCTTATAATGATCTTGTTAAGGCCCTGATAATAGATGCAAGGCCTTAGTGAACTGTCCTTCCTGCCATAAAGAAGAACCCAGCCCCGACTGGCGATTTGGAAGGTCGAATGAATCCCTTGCGGAGATTGTCCCGGATATAATCCTCCATGGCAGACTCTTCAGGAAGGGAGAGAGAATACAATCTCCCCTTAGGGAGTTTAGCCCTTGGAAGCAGGTCAATAGCACAATCCGAAGGACGATGAGGAGGAAGCCTGATCAGAAAAGGAGGAGGCCTGATCAGAAAAGACGTCTGAGAAGTCGGCGTATTGAGGAGGAATACCAGAAACTAAAGTCTGTCCTACCTGAATGGGTCGGGAGGTGCAGGATTCTGAACAAAAGTTACTCCAACTGACAATCTCCCCTTTAGACCAGTCTCTTACGGGATTGTGAGTCTGAAGCCAAGGATGTCCAAGAACCAACTGAGCCGAAGGGCAATGGATGAGAAGGAATTCCAAATGCTCAGTATGGCCCACGCCAACGGTCAGATGTAAAGGTGAGGTACTCCTCTGAATAAAGCCATCCGAGAACGGTCTTCCATCCAAGCCACAGGCTGTTAGAAGTGGAGTAAAGGTCTTGGCACCAATGCCCAGGGAACTGGCCAGGCTAATGTCCAAGAAATTACCTGCTGCCCCTGAGTCAATAAAAGCGAGCAGGTCGACCCTAGGGTTACCTAGGTGCAGGCATGCAGGGACTAGAAGGGAATTATTAGAGGTGATGAGATGAATACCCAAACGGAGCCCTTCCTTTTCTGGCTGAGTTAGACGTTTCCCGGCAGCGCCAGCTTGTTGGGACAATTATCTGCTCTGTGAGCCTTTCCACCACAGTATAGACACAGGACCGGATCCGGACCCCCGCGCGCTTTCCGTGCTAGCGAGGGTCTGAAATTACGCGAGACAGAGGGGAGTGCACACCCCCTGTCACTCCCCTCTGTAGTGCGGGCTTTATGGCAGCTTACGCTGCCATAAGCCTGCCTTAAATGCAACGGGCGGATCAGCAGTCCGTACGACCGCTGATCCGCTACAGTGTGGGAGCCCCCTCCCACACTGATTCAGAATCATGGGACCACCGCCGAAACTCCGCACTATACTCCTTTGTGGACCTTCGTCTCTGATGCAAGGCACGGAGCTGGGTTCAGCCGTAGCCAGGCAGTCCGGGTCATCATAGAGGAGGCCTAAAGCTTAGAAGAATGCATCGATGGACTGTCGGGACGGATCGTCTAAAAGCTAAAGAGGAGGCGGTGGATGGCCGCAGAGAATTGAGAACTTTGTCTTGAGACTGGACTTTGGCAGTTAAATTCTGGACAATCTGACACAGATTGGACACCTGAGCATAAAGGGTGTTGATGGCCTCGGGGGCAGCATCCATGTTACTATAGGTGTAGTAACCTGTAAGTGGCCGGTTATAAAGTTACGGTACCGGCAGTCAGCAGGAGTTGGTACCGTTGTACAATATGGAGACCACATATGGAGCACCAGTGTCCTTGCAATGTGGACGACGCATCCACGGCGCGAAGTCTAGCGAGGGCTTGGTGTTCACTAGAGCCCCTAATGGTGGGGATAGTCTGGGCTGCAGGATACCTTGCAGGTCGCAACCCCTGGGGCTACACAGTTTTATCTGTGATAAAACGATAAGAAACATGGAACAGAGACCATAGACAAGAGAGAGAGGGTGACAGGATGGACCAGACAAACCAAACAGATCAGGACAGTCACTCACTCACGCAGACAGCGGCACCAATGCCCTGGGAACAGGCCAGCCAGGGTAGACAGAAACAAGCACTTCAGGAGAGAAAGGGTTAACATCAGCAGGACCAAACACTAAGGTGGGAGAGAAGGGAGAATGGCACACAGGGAACAATGGCAAGGCAAAAGGGCAGGAACGATCTGGGGCACTCAAGAAAGCAAGAAAATGCACAAGGCACTTGTTTACAAGCCACGATCAGCTTGTTCGGGAGCCGGAAGGGTGAGTAAGCGGCATGTCTGGCTGTTGCAGCCAGGATGTAACATTGTGAAAAAAATTTAACAACAAATCCAACTCTCGCTCCAATTATTAGCCTAATTTGCAGCTTCCATTCCTCCTCAAAACCGATCGTGAGACTTGTCTACACTTGCTCCACAAACTTCCTGTCAATACATAATCTTTTGGATCCTTTTAGTCTTTCTTTCGTTCACAACATGTCTGTTACAGTCGGCCTAAGGGTTTTCTCACCGGGGGCCTGGAGTCTATGTCAGCACCAGGTATTCACTAGAGCCTCTGAAGGTGAAGATAGTCTGGGCTGCTGGTCTGACAGGTTGTGCCCCCGGCAATAGTTCCCAAAGGGGTACTGCAGCGTGGTAGTGCTTATTCAGGAACCCAGATACACACAAGAACCCTTGCATACAATAACCAGGTATGAATAATACAGTTACTCTCAAGAACAGTAAAAAGGTTTCTTTAATGCAAATACCGGAACCCTCATACACAGTAATGCAGACAAGAATATAACTTCCCTAAAATAATAAGTATACTAATAGGAAACCATAGGCAGGGTATTAGGAGAGATGTTGCACTGGAGGATAAGCAGGCTGTACTCCTAACTATTAGTATACTATAAGGAAGCTGCCCACAGGCAGTACTAGATGTACCACAAGTCCCAGATGTAACAGGGGAACTATAAGCAGACAGGTGGAAAGGTCT
>WWET01000113.1:789076-816769 GCA_011038615.1 Limnodynastes dumerilii
GAAAGAGCTGCAGCGTGGATGCCAATTCAGGAACCCAGGCACACCCCAAATGCAGACTGGAACACTAGCACACAACAGATAAAAAGCAGGATCACACTGGAACCCTTGCAAGCTCCACACTCAAGAACAATAGGCAACCTGGCCCTATAGCCGGACGAAGAGAGATATAGTAGCAGGCACTCAAACCTCAGAACAGGTGGGATGAAGGAAAGCCTGGACTGGTGGAATTGGAAACAAAGGAAGGGACACAACTGGTATCTAGATAGCAGCAGTACCTGGAGGAACCACAGGTCCCAGAATAACAGTACCAGGTATGCACACACAGAATGGTGATCAGAGTCTCTCAGAACAGGTGGGATGAAGGATAGCAGCAGTACCTGGAGGAACCACAGGTCCCAGAATAACAGTACCAGGTATGCACACACAGAATGGTGATCAGAGTCTGGTGTGCTGACTCTACACAGAATCACACTGAGAGATGACACACAGCGGAGAGTGGAATATCACCAAAACGCAGTATGAGATGGAATACACAGTGGTAACAAACACTCACCTATACACAATGAGAGATGGTATGCACCGACGCGAGCAGCAAGCCACTCACGCCGCGCACTTCACACAGGACAGCGGGCAGACAAGCAAAGGTAACAAAAGGCAAGGGTAAACAATAGGATAATACAAAGGATTAAAAACACGATCAAAAGACTCAGAAGAGCTATAACCGACATCAATTCTCCATGGCAAAAGCTATTTAAAGAACAGCCCACCAATCAGCTGTAAGAGTCAGACACACCTCCTAGCTAATAGCGCAGCTGGGGAAAAACAGGCACTTAGAACTAGCAGGGAGATTACACATTACTGGTTCTATTCCTACAGAGTGTAGCACACAGGTCTGAGCCTTCCCTTTCTTGCTACTATGAACCTGAGTCACAGTTAAGAAAATGCGGTTTTTAGGTGCGTATATTTAAGAAGGGATATACATTGCATGTGTAGTATCTTAATAGATACAATTTACATAGCACTTAAGAACGGGACTGCTCTGAATCACCATTACGAACCTATTTCCTCGAGGTTCATAATGACTTAAGAATGAAGGGGCGTGCCGAAAAAACTAAAGAACAAAGATAAGAAGATTAGATGGGGGAAGCCATTTAAATGAGGAAATCTGGGCGGGGTTAGGCAAAAACTTTCTTAATTAGCTGCACTATGCACACAACTATGAGCCAAAACATAAAGTAGCCCCATGGCATTTGTAAGTTGGTTAAGAAGATGAAAATGGGCGTGTCAGGGAGTCACCTTGCTACTTTTTGCAGATAATTAAGAACCTAAACCATTCATAAGTGTAAAAACGGTCCTATGTTCTTATGTTACATGCTGTCATGCTAATCGTTACGCTAATCGACAATGCTTGTAAGCATTGTCTTTTAGCTGGTCACTCTGTCCCACATTTTCGCTACAGTGTGCCCTCTGTCATAAGGGTTTTGGCTGTTGCCTAGCAACCAGAACACTTTTGACTAAGGCATGGTTAGCAGCCAATTATTCTGCGGCTCTCCCTATTTATAGCCGTCAGCTGGAGCTTATGTTGCCGGTCATAGTGCCTAGTTAAGCTCTCTTGCTTGTGTTCCTGTTTGGACTTTTGGTGCCTGTGCGTCTGAGTGTGTTCTCTTGCTCTCTTGTATTTTGTTCCAGTCCTATTACCTGTTCACCCGCTGCCCATCCTCTATACCTGTTGCAAGTTTGTTTCAGTCTTATCTCCTGTTGTGATTCCTTCCCTCTCTCCAGAGGTTTTCCTGCTATCTGATCTTGATCTGTGTATTCACAACTCACTCTCAGCTGCTTGCTCACCTCATCTAGCACATTACCATTTGTGTGTTTGTCAGCTTTATACTATTACATCTCTTTACGTGTACTCTGCTTATACCTTAAGCGACATATCTCTCAGTGTATCTCACACATTGTGCGATTGTCATCTGACACATTCCTGTGCATATCTCTCACTTGCACATTTCTGTCATCATATTTACTGGCTCCTCCGTGGCTGCTGCCTGCTAATTTGGCAGCGGTTCCTATGTAAGAACTGGCAACTGCATTCTATGCTGCCGTTTATAGCGTCTCCATGTCTGCCTCTCTCTCTTGCCGTTGTTGCTCTGATTTATCTCTTGATTCCTGAGTGCCTGCTTTTCTAGTTTATCCTCCTGTTCTCCCTTCCTTGTCCATTCTCCATGCTCCCAGCTTTGAGTGTGCTGTGTGCCTTCGTGTGTCTATATGAGTAAGAGCCCCTGGGTGTTTATCTATTGCCACTGGGATCTCTCTCTCCCCTGCATTTCTGTTTTCTTGTGCTCACCCATACTTATAGAATCTGTTCTGTAAGGATTGCAAAACGAAAGTTCCATTATCGAAATACAGAAGCCGAAAGTTTATATTCAGCTGTCTCTGTTTCAAAATATTACTAATTAGAAGCTTTCAATAATGAATATGTAATATGTCAAATATAGTTTTTGGCACACTTACCCATTCATTCATTCTGAAACTGCTGCCACCGTCTTATTGCACTACCACAGACCAGACCGGACAGGTGATTATTACAGGGAAGTCTGTGGGAATCATATAGTAATAACATACATTACTATCTTTCGTTAGTACTTATATGAATCCAATGATCTATAAGTCCTGCAATCTCTAATATTGATAAACAGTCACAATGGGGTAGATCCAGAACTACGTATTTTCATTCTATACACTCCCCTAGGCACACAGGCTTGAACATACGTATTTTGTCAAGATACGCTTTCAAAACCCTTCTTAACTTTTGCCAACGTAACCGCAGTGATCCGCACACATACGTATGGGCAACATGTAATTACGCAGCTAAGCACGCCCATACTGTACACTTTAAATACAAACCCCCGCCTACTTCACGTATTTCAGAAGTATATTGGACTCACGTAAAAATGGCACGCCCACACGTAAGTATTTACGTGACACATACGTGAATGGCCCATACGTTCACAATTATGCTATGTTACTGTGCGTATTTTCTATGGTGCGCATGCGCAGTACTTACCAAAATGCGATTTTACGTCTCCGCCATACGTAAATTTGCTCACAAGCGGTGTTCTGGATCTGGGCCAATGTACTGATGTAAAGGGGGAGGTATATTCAGATCCTGGTCTCTTCTATACAGACTATTCTTTTCTATATTTCAAACAAGACAAGCAGAGAAAACACACCCAGACCTAGTGTGGCCAATAACAATCTAAATGCAAAGAGTAATGGACAAGATTTGCACTCACATTTTATATGTCTTTGCAATTTGCCTGTAAATCAATTTTTTTCGTCTGTCTCTTCGTAGTGTCCCTTCTTCATTTTCCTTTAGTGGTTTATTTTTTATTTTTTTTAACTTCCCTTTTTATTGGAGTTAAAGTAGAACATATAGAATTTGAACATATGCATCATAGGGTAAATATAAATCTGCTATAAATTCAACATTAATTGCATTATTCAGAAATTAAGATTGAAGAAAGTAAAACAGAATCTGGACACAAAATAATTTAGTGTCTTTAGTACTTTGTCACATTATATTATATTGTTTTATGTTATATTATATTATGGACGCGACTGCCAATCTCTAACCAAAATGTTGTTCACCAAGGAATTCAACTGGAAAATTCCTGGTCAAGTGGAAACACTATATGGGGGTCATTTGTGAGGATTCTAGTTTCGAACCAACTGCTGTATCGGAAACATGCATGTATTTGCGATTTTATGTCTGGTGGCTGTATATTAATTAAACTGCTGCCATATTTTGAAAAATTTCTCAGTACGTGATTCCTCACTGAGTGAGGTCTCAACCCAATCCATTCGGAATACAAATAATAACTTGTTTTTAACAAAGTCATAGATGGTGGATCTTCTTTGACCCACATCTGCAAAATGCTTTTCTTAGCTACCGCAGACACCATCAAACTCAGTCTCTTTTATCCTTTAGTCATTCATGTTTGATTCCCATTTATCCCCAACATCGCCCACTCTGATGTGAGTGGGGCTTTTATCAGTAACTGTGTGGAATTAAAATGTGAGACTTTTTTCCAAAAATTTTTGACATAGGGACACTCTCACATACAATGCATCAGATCTGCCTCATTTATGTGACATTTGGGACAGGGGTGATATATCCTTTATGAAGGAGATTATAGAACATTTCTCTGTATGAGATTGCCATCAACACAGAAATAGATTTTGTAAACGATTGCATAATTACTTTTAAAGACGTGTGGGAATAACACAATGGCCTTGATTTTATCCTTGTATAATCTAGAGAAGAGCGCAAATGTCTATAATGATTCGAGATTGCTCTACCTGAAAGTCTTAGTACTGAACTGACATAATGTTGTGCTTGGTGCAACGCCAGTATGTTGCTGTGTGGGAATTTATATTTGTCCATTAACCAAGCTATTGTGTGTGGCCTTTTATTTTGGATTTCGGTCAGTATTCTAATGTGGTGGACCCCTTTCTCAATCCAAGACTGAAACAATTGCAAGGCTTGACCATGCTGAAATTCTGGATTGGCCACCAATGGTAGGAACAATGAATGATGACTATTGAGGTTAAGATTGTGTCTAATATGGTGCCAAACCTTCCACGTGGATATCAGCAAAGGGTTTGACAATGCTTCCTCTGGGATTTCCTGTTTATGCATGTGTAAAAAGGAAATTAAGGAACAGTCCTGTAGGAAGAACTGTTTGATGGGGGTGTTAGCATATGACTCTCTCTGATGCAGCTAATCCCTAATGACACGTAATATCCCTGCATGACTGTATGATTTTAGGTTAAATTGATGCCCCCATTTGAAGTTTCCTGCTGTAGATTTACTAAACTTATTCTAGGGTGTTTTCCCTGCCAAATAAAAGTTTGAAATTCCCTATTTATGAGTTTTTCATCAGCAATGTATAATAAAATAGGAAGTATTTGGATAGGGTACAACAGTTTAGGAAAGGTTACCATCTTGATGATATTAGCCCTCTCCATGTATGAGAGCATAAGGTGTTTCCAGGAGGACATCTCATTCAATGAGGTTCGTATGACCTTACCCATGTTTAATTCATAAAATCTATGTATGTTTTTCGGGAACATGACACCCAAATATCTGAAAGAGGTATGGGCCCATTACAAATGGAGATCCCTTCCCCAGCTAGCACAGTTTTCCCAGTAACATTGCTACTGACTTGTTCTGATTTATAGTGAAGCCTGATACCACTCCAAACTCCACAATCCTGTCCAATATAGGATGTAAGATGTTTTGTGGGTTTGAAATGTATGGGAGCAGATCATCTGTAAAGGCAGAGATCTTGATCTCATTGTTACCTATCTTTTTTCCTGTAAAGCTTGTCTAAGATTGCAGAGTGCGAAGAAGGGGGTCTAATGCCATGTTGAATAGCAATGGCGAGAGAGGACAGCCTTGCCTTGTCCCTGTAGCCATCACCACAAGGGTGCTGTTAATTCCATTAATAACTAATGATGTTGAAGGTTTGGTGTAGATATATTTAATAAACTGTGAAAAAGTCTGACCAAATGCCCTGGCTTCGAAGATTCTCTGTAAATGGGTCCAAGACACTTTGTCAAAAGCTTTTTCAGCATCCAAACTTAAAAGCATTGACTGCTATCGCTGTGCGGACCTCCTTTACAGAGAACCTGCCATGTACAAAACCAAGTTGGTGTGTTGTAAGCAATTGAGGCAAGATGGATTGTAGCCTGTTTGCTATTATTTTAGCAAGGATTTAAAAATTTTGGTTTAGTAATGTGATTGGTCTATATGAAGACACTTCCTTAGGGCTTTTATCTGGCTTTAAGATCAAAATCGTTTGAGCTGCATTGAATGAAGGATAAGGTGTTAAATCTTTGTGTATTTTTTGGAATAATAGGGTTAAGAATGGTGTAATATTATTTTATAGAAGTTTATAATATTCTCCCCTAAAGCCATCGGGTCCTGGGGATTTATAGTTTGGGAGTGATGTAATCACTGCCCTCACCTCATCCTCCGTTATGTCTCCATTTAGCATCTCACACTGTTCCGAGTTTAGCTTTGGCAATCGGCCTCTTCTAGTATTTTATGATGTAAGACCGGGTCATCCAGGGGCTCTTTATATAATTTTATGTAATATGAATGGAATCTTTAATTGCTAAAACATACTGACGTTTTTTTTGCAACCTGGTCATGGTTGCCAAACGTTTTCCCGCCTTGTTCCCCCATCTATAAAACTTGTTTTTAGAGTAATCAACGTTCAATTGGGCATTGGCCAATAGGAAACTTTCTAGTAGTTGCCTCTCTTTGTTATATATTTCTAGGTGTTCCTCAGATGGGCTAGAGGTATATAAATCAAAGGCTTGGCGCATGACTACCTGCAGCCTTGTGTATTTTTCTTTATATTGTTTTCATTTGTTATCTTGATAAGAAATAATATGGCCATGGAGGACAGCCTTGGAGGTTTCCCAAAATAACACCGGGTCTTCCCAGTGTTCTATGTTATCATCCAAAAATGCCCTCCAATTACCAACAAGGTAACGGGAGAAATCTTTTGATTGGGCAAGGTGGGAGGGGAAACGCCAAAAGTTGGCTATCATTTGGGGCGATTTTGTTTTTAGTGTAAAAGAGATGGGGGCATGATCTGAAATTATGATATCTTTAATGTCTGCTTCTACAATGTACGTAAAGAGTGAATAAAAAACTAAAAAGTAGTCTATCCATGAGAACGTTTTATGGACCTGAGAGTGAAAAGTATAAGTTCGATCCGTAGGATTAAAAACTCTCCAAGGATCTGATAGAGAATGTATATTCCTAAAATATTGGATATGATCTGTGCGGGAGGATGTAGAAGAAGTAGCTGAATGGTGTGACCTGTCTAATCTGAGATTATCAACTGTATTTACATCACCTCCAAGTATTATCTTATTTACAGATCTGTGCATTAGTAGCTGTGATATCTCTGCAAGAAAAGTGCTATTGGGAGAATTCGAGGCATATACATTTAAGAGTGTATAACGTGCACCTCTAATCTCAGCTTCCAGTAATATGTACCTCCCTTCAGGGTCTAATATAGTGTCTAAAATGGAGTACTGCAATCTTCTATGGAAAATAATTGCTACCTCACGTTTTTGGTTAAGTATAGCGCATCGGGATTTAATGATTTCAAATGTGAAGAGACTTTCTGTCTTTTTACGGGGGAATTTAAACCATCTGTCTTCCAAGATACAAAACGAATCAGATGTGAGTTAGTGTGAGTCTAGGTTGTTGTGTGGTCATTACCCAATACCTGTCCTGGAGAAGGTTTTAAAGCAGAGACAATTCTGAAATACTGATCTCCCTCCCCGGTGTCTGGGATAACCATAAAATACTCTTTCTTCGAGAAGGCAGACGCATCCTAACCTTTGCATGGTAGAAACATTGCAAAAATAAAGTACATTCATTTTATGTTTCACAAACAACACATATGTACCAATAATTATTTCAAAAATCCTCCAAAAACTACTATTTTCTATATTTTTCCAACCAAAACTTAACGCTGCGTCCAGGGGATACTGGGTGCAGGCTAAGGACAAATAACTATAACCAAATACTATCAAAATTTGAAATAAGCAACAATAAATCTCACCATAACTTTGAGTTAGGTGTTTTAATATGTGGATATAGCTAAATTCCACATCTCTCTTATAAACTTGAAGGAGAAAGAAATCATAGAAAGAGATCATAGCCTCAGAGGCTATGATGTGATCTCAGCTTTCAAGGGTCTGGTATGTTCATGTTTTGAATATATTGTCTTGCTTTCACTGGATTATCGAAGTCCACCACCTGGCCATTGTCCACTATCCGTAATTTAGAAGGATAAAATTGTGAAAAGCGGACATGGTGTTTGAACAAGCACTTGCAGAGTGGAGAGAACTCTCTACGTTTTTGGGATACAATGGCTGAAAAATCTTGAAAAATAAGGAATTTAGAATCTTGGTTTCTTATCCCTCCTTTCTTGCGGTACGCACTCAGAATTATATTTTTATTACGACAATTAAGGAATTTGGCTATTACCAGTCTGGCTCTATCAGATGCCTCAGGGCACTCCGGACCTAGCCTGTGCAGTCTTTCAATTATTGGTGACATGGATGGGAGGCCCAAGGATTGGAGCAGATCATTTTGCTAAAATTTTATTAGATCAGGTCCTTTGACCCTCTCTGAAATCCCTATGAATCTCAGATTATTACGCCGGTGGCGGTTCTCAAGATCGTTCACCTTACCTTGAAGGGATTTAATGATGTCATTTTTAGCTGAATCTGCTTCTTGCAGAGAAGTTAGCGCATCATCCAGGTCACCAATTCTTGTCTCCACTGATGTAACACTCTTATTGTGCGCATCCAGTTGGGATGCCACTGATGCCATATTAGCTTGGAAACTATCAAGACGCTGTTCTATAGAGGGCATTATGACTGCAAGCATCTCTTTGGCTAGTTCAAATGGGGCCTGTGTAAAGAGAGGAGTAAAAATGGCAGACTGTGATTGTTGCGGGGACAGGGGGGGAAGTTCAGGTGATGGAGGAGGGCTTTTGCCAGAGCCATATTAAACAGATTGACCTCTTTTCCCCTTTTCCCACAAATGTATCCATATACAAAATTAATTCCAAAGTATCTTTGCAAGACAGAGATCACAATATAGGAGAGATGCTAGCTAACTTAGCAACACACTTATTACATAATATTCACAGGTTCTATGTATTACTTAACAGCATCTACATCCACAAACAATGTATGTTTATACTAAATACCAGTGATAAGTTCACAAAAGATGCAAATGCATTAGATATTTACTTATTTCCAGTGCTTCCCTGATGAGGCGAAATCTTTACTACTTTTACTTTAAATTACTTGCGGTAATGGTAGCACTAGGGAGAATTTATAATTCGTTGACCCCGCTATTGAAATAACTCTGAAGAACCACAGATGGTGAGGATGCAGGTAATGCAAGATTTAGCAATGAAGAAATTCTCAGTGAATAGCGAGTCTAATATTAACAATCCAGTTTCTGTTGCTTTTAGGGTACGCTGGAAAGTTTATCAGTAGTTAAGTATCCAAAAGTCAATGAGTCCAGTTATAGCTAAGTATCAGAAGGCTTAATTAGCAGATCATATAGAAGCAGTTATAGCAATCTTTAAAGAATTTCGCTATCCAGGAATGTAATAATGAAATGAACATCAGGATATAGGCTGCACTGTTAGGGACTAATTTTCCAATTCTTGGGATCAAAAGATTGCAGAACAGCTGCTCCAGAAGTTTGTACCAATAAAGTTTCTACTTTGCAAAGAGGGTGTTTAAATCCTTATTTCTGCAGAAATTATATATATCCACCATCAGGTATCGATATCTGTTTGTTACTTTGTTGTGACAACGTACTTCTTGTTAGAAGATATTATGTTGTAGTATTGAAGCGTAATATAAGCTGTTCAAGATGTTCTTTTAATTTTGCATCAGATGGCGGCCTTAAATGTAAAGTCCAGTGAATCCAATGCTGTTTAGCTTAAATTTAATGGTCCGCTTCTCTAATCGGCTCACGGTTTTTGATCAAGGAGCAGCACCCAATAATGCTCGTGCCCAGGCCCAAGAATCTCAATATAGGAATAAGCTGAGTACTTAGAGGCACAACCCCCGCACACTTCTTTCTGGTGGGCTTGGGTGTATATACCAGTGCCACAAAACCCTTGTCAAATATTATTATGGACTCTCACCTGGGAGCCTTATTTAGATATTTCAGCCTTTAACATTGGAGTAAACAGGAACTTTGTTTCCTAGTTCTCAACCACGTTTCTTCTATAGTCACAGCTCAGATCAGGCAAAAATAGAGGACCCCAGTCAGAGTTATATCAGATCCTGTGAGGGAGAAGGATCAAATAATCCTGGATACCAGCCACAATCTCCACCACAGTCCCTGGGGCTGTATGTGCGTTGCTCGCGCCACGTGCTTAAAGGCGGTGGCTGCCACGCCTGCAGTTACCAAACTGTCTTTACTGAGGGGGGGAGGAGGGAGCGTGCACAGGGAGCCGGAGAGCGGCGTTTCACTCACTTGGTTTAATAAACAGGGAGCGAGTACCCCGTTGTCGGCGCTTCTGTGGTATGCTTTCCACAGGCAGGAGGAGAGAGGAGCCCACTTGATCAGCAATGGCAGTGACCTTCGGCGACCGCAACCGTCGAGCTGAATTCCGGTGCAGTGTTAGCAGAGAGCTGGGGAAATTACTTGTCCTCTTGCCTGTTACTATGCTCACCACAGAATCTGTGCCTAGAGTGGTAAAAAGGGATCAAAATAAAGTGAATGGGTGCCTTTTCTGTGTCTGTTTGTTCGTTGGCCTGCCCACTGAAAGTCTCGCCAACTGTTCCTGATATACACATAAAGGCAGACCACATCGTGCTCTCTTTACCGCTTATAATGGAATGTTTCCACATACAAGTTATACTCACACTTTGGTGGCCTTGAGACAACTGCATATATCAGAGGATTCGTCCTCTGTCTCCACTTCCGAAAAAGGACTCCATGGGTCCAAAATATAGTTGTTCGACAATTTTTTTATCTAATTCAAACTTCCAATGTGTTCATAAAATCTTTAAAAAAAGTTATAAAAATCACAACATATCTAATGAATGGTGCACTACCCACGGCCCACTCCTAATATCTCAGTGGGGTCTAAACATATATCTCAAATGGATAAACAGTAAAATAAAAGATGTTAAAAAGGGCCCAATAAGTAACTGATATTACCATTGATACTGTCAAGACCATCCAACTGTGTAGGCCAATACCAATGGACCACCCCAACCAACATGTTTCAACAATATTCGTGAGTCTTTTTTAAGGCCTTTTTTTACATGTCATTAGTGTTAGTGTGTTGCCCCTGTGTGATGCATGCACAGGGAATTGAAGGCTGTTGCTAGGAAACAGCCAGTTGATGCACAATGGCTGTTACTAGGCAAACAGCCAGCCAATAGAAGTACACTGGGCAGTGCGTGAGGCTTCCAGAAAGATCAGGGAAAGATCGTTGGAGTTGGCAGTTGGTGTAAGGGACAGTGAGTTGAAGGAGGCAGAGAAAGCTGAGAGAGTGCCAGAGAGAGCGATAAAGGGAGAAAGCATTAGTGACGGTGGTATAGACGGGAGATAGCAGAGACAGCTGAGAAGGAGGTGTCGGAGGTGCTTGAAGGAGGCAGAGACAGCTGTGAGAAAGTGCTAGAGATAGTGGTGAGCGGAGCATTTTAGCCAAGGAGACAGAGAAATTGGAGGTGGCAGTAGCAGATCAGCAGTGTTAAAGTGCCTGGTGTATCGTGGGTAAAGGAGACGCTGTGTTAAAGTGCCTGGTGTACTGTGAGGGAAAGGAGCAGCAGTAATAAAGTGCATGGTGTATTGTGAGGGGAAGGAGTCGCTGTGCTAAAGCGCCTGGTGTAACGTGAGGTGAAACAGTTGATATATTAAAGTGCCTGGTATGGAGAAGGGAAGTGCTGCCAGAACAAAGACACTGGGAGAGTTAGCAGAGCAAAAGCAGCTGTGGAGCAAGTGTCAGTTGTAAAGATAGCAGAAATGAAGTTGGAGTGAGAGGTATAAATGACAAGAAGAAGGTGAGAGGGAGCTGTAAGTAAAACGAGCAAATAGTACAGTGTAAAGTGACACAGCTAGATCAACCACCCTGCAAGTTCTATCTATTTTGCCTAATTCTATATAGTAAGACTGTTTCATTTGTGTTTTAGAAATAATTTATGACTACATGAAACTATATATTGAAGCTAGTATTAAGTGTAAAGATCTTGAGTGGCAATTGTAATTAATTATATATTGAACAGCAATTGTAACTGTATAAGAATAATAAGCGGAGAGAGGGGTGATTATAGGTTTATTAGTTAGTGAGTTAAATTGAGGTGTAATATTTAAAGTTGATATAAATTGTATAATGATCTCATTGGTTGAGAACTTTATTCATTGTTAATGTTGTTGATTTGAAAAGAATACTCATTTTCCCAATTTACTCAATCTCTTTGTGAACCAGAATAAGTTCTCCGTTATTACAAAGCAAAAGTCAATTAATTAAACTTCTTCAGTAAAAGAATCCATTTAAATAGCAAACTGTGTTTTCTCTGAGATTTTCTTATCCTTTTTCATCTCTCTGCAATCTCCTCTTTATTTGAACCTGAAACATTTGAGGTGTTACATTAGCCTAAGGGTAGGGGAGTTTTAGGGTTAGACTGCGGGAAGGGAAAGGAAGTCTTAGGCTTAGGCTGCGGGGAATGGAGTCTTAAGCCCCATACACACTACAGTTTTTTAAATGATGGAAGACATTACAGAACATTTTTATTGCCAATCAGGCTGCATACACACTACAAACGATTTTCTGTTGAGCCTTCAGTACTGAATGGCTTGATCGTTTTTATTAAACTTTATAAAAGATGCAATCAAACGATTTTGTGTACTTTACAACAATTAGGCATGATCGTTGCAGCGTACACACTTGCACGATATCGTTCAAAACACCCCTTTCACGGGTGTTTTGAACGATTATTGTTTAAAAAAACTGTAGTGTGTATGGGGCTTTAGGGTCAGGCTGCGGGAAAGGAAGTCTTAGGGATAGGCTGCAGGGAAGGGAATCTTTGGGTTAGGCTGTGGGGAAGGGAGTCCTAGGGCTGCAAGATGAGATAACTAGGGTATTGGAAAGGGAGGGTTAGGGTAAGGATTAAGATAAGGGTTTGGGCAACATTAATACTTACCATTTGCATAAGCAAATGCAGAAGAGGCAGGAGCATTCGATTTTACAGCCAGTTCGCAACTATCTGGTATAAAATGGCCCTTTTTGAAAAAGAGCTGTTTTAACCCGGAGACCCACACCCCTGTTCACCTGGGTCCTGACCTGCCAGTGTTCTGCAGCCAAGCCTGTCCCTACAGTGCTCCGGTGAACACCAGACTATGGTTAGACTCCTCACCCTGGTGAGTTATTCCTAACACTTAATAACTTTTTTGCTTAGTCTGAAACAATTTCTGCATTGCAGCCTTAATACTTAGCAACTGAAGCTGTAATACAACTTCTCTCATTGATTGTTAAGTCCCATAATTTGCCAGGGTTGTCTGGACCCTTACATACACTTAAGACATCAATATTCACCCTTGTAATAGATTCATTACTATTTAAGGAAAAATAGTAATTTTGGCGCTGATTCAGAGTTGCACTTCCACTTTTTTTTAGGTGTAAGTGTAAACCTGAGCAATACCATATTGAATTGTAAGGGGAGGCAGATTTAAATAGTAAAACCAGAATTAAAATTAGGAGGTGAAGTTTCTTAGCTCAACTCTATTTTATAGAATAAACATAAAACTATGCAGTATTTTAGTTATGTTTAAAAATAATATATTTTCCCTGCATGCAAACATTTTTTAATTAATTAACACCCCTAACTTTGAAAAATGGTTTAACCCAGCTGTACACTTGCACCTAAAAAAAGGTGTAAGTGCATCTCTGAATCAGCCCCTTTATCTTGGTTGTAAACTACTTACTTGATGTAGATATGAATTTTACAGTTTGTCAACTGAATTGGCATTACTAAAGTAAAATGCAACATATTATATGTTTAGGTCAAGATCTGATCTCCCTTAGGCTTTTACTAAGTTAAAGTTGACAATGCACACAGCAAATACCTGTCATATAAATTGTTATTGTGAATTTATTTTATTAAAGTATTTTTATTTTATTCATTACATACGAGCCTATATATAAGAAACTGGGCAATTCTCTCTCTCTCTCTCTCTCTCTCTCTCTCTCTCTCCCTGTATATTTTTATTTATACTGTTTCACTCTTACAATATTTGGAATCAAGGAAATTAAAAAGTTAATGGAATATAATTAGCAGTGTTAATATTCACATTTACGGTAGACTATAGGTCATACATCCAACTTGCTATGTAGTCACTAAGGCTATCAGTAAAGAACTTAATATGACAATGATTAAACACATGTTGTTGATTTATTGTCAAAGTAATATTCTCCAATGCTTAGCTGTAAGAATGTAATAGACCATGTCTAATTATGCCTAATTAAGCAAAGTAATTAAATTTGCATATAACGTGGGTTGATTGAATTCATATAAGTATTAATTAAATGAGAATTCCAACTGAAATATTATTTATAAAGAGTAATAGTTACATAGACAGTTAATGGGTAAAATCTTAAATATTTTTACAATTGAGCTTTGGAAAAAAATACAGTAAAAAATATGAGGGAGGATTTCTCATTCCTCTGGTCACCCTCCTTCCATTTATCTGGTTATAAACCTTATCCAACTTATCCTGCAAGCATCTTCCAGGCCAGTGTTTCCACTCTTTTACTTAAGCATAAAACTGACTGACAAATGGGGTTCTCATGACCACGCAGAGTGAATATAATCAAAATCTTTCCCATACTTTAAGATGGATGGGAAGCATCTTTTCTAAATATAGCAGTTTAGGAAGAATGGGGCTTCTTCCGTCCTGAACCCTAATTTACATGTCTCTACGGCGGAGATACGACACCTATAAATTAGGGGTCAGCCTCTTTTACGTAACCACAGGCGTATGTAACAAAGTTACGTACTCTGGCTGGTACACAAATGTAGTAAGTTTGTGTGCATGTGCACAACCTACTTGACAGGGGAATTTTGCAATCCACATGCGTAATTCCCCTGTAGTAGGGAGCTGAAGATCTACCCCTTTGTACCTAAAGCCTGTGCTTGGTTCCAGCCTCTTAACTTGTCCTGTGTTGCTACCTGTGATGATTGCCTGGGTGTTGGATAGTGTCCATTGCATGTCCTTAAATGGTTTTACATTATTCTGCTATTTCCACACCCAACAATTGGCCCCACACTCTGATGCTGTCACATTTGGCTAATATATGTGATCACAAACTACATAAATTTGTGGCTAATGAGTAAAATTGTTTTGCAAGAGAGACAGTGTATTCTTTTATAGAAAGGCTGCCGGCCATAATGAGGAATATTTATTTTATGAACAAAATATATGTTAAAATTAAAACAGCAAAACCAAGCCTAAAAGTGCTTTTGTCTTCAATAAAACAAATTTAATTATTTTTGGCATTGATCATTTTTAATAAAAAGACTATAAAAAAAACAGCCTATAGTTTACATAATCGCAGAATACCCATAGGTTCTTTGTAACAAGTACAAGTGAAGTGTGTTTCTGGATGACAAGTAGTAAAGACAAATGATTGGCATACTGGATTGCTCTACCGCTGACACACGTATCAAATAAAATAAACAGAGCTAGTCTGATAAATAAAACATAGCTCAGCATGATCCAGTTCTGAGAGGAGAGCAGTTGAATAATTAAAATTAACCATATTTTGTTCATTTGTTCCAAGTCTTTCACACAGTATTGGATATCCACTGAGAAATAGACTCATAAAACACAACTTTTTGGAAAATGAAAAAGATCTTGCTGACATGATATTCAAGTAAAATAGCATGATTGCTAAACTCACTAGTACTTGGGAACCGGAAAGCGGATTGCAATAAAATAAAGACTCTGGGGCCAATCCCAGGTGCATGCAATGCGTCATGCATTGTGCCATACATACATGCGTTTCAAAAAGTGGGGCGATCCAAAATCACACACAGCAGTGCAAGCAATTATCTCACGTAGTGTACGGGCACACAGCAGCTAAGCGCAATGCAAAAAAGTTGCAGGGTATTACAGTGTAATGCTGTCTGTAAATGGAGGTTCTGATTAATTTAAGTGTCTCTGTCGGATTGTAAATGGCACAGAATAATTGGTAAAAATATTTGACATTTTTCAAACATGACTTTTTTTTTATTTTTCAATTAAACATGCAGAATACATTGACAGCTGTAATGTGCTCAAAGTGTTACATCTTAACGGAATAGTCTGAAATAGGGGTAGATCCAGAAGTTCGCTTGTAATCTGTTTCCTAGCGTAGCATATTTACGCGAGCGTACCTTCTAAGCACTCCCCTAGGCACTCCCCTTGCATGTACGTACTTTTGCCGCTTTACGCTTCCCAAACCCTACCTTAACTTTTGGCAGCATAACCGCTCAGGTCCGCACACGTACGTATAGCTAGCGCATAGTTACGCCACTAAGCATGCCCATACTGTACGATTTAAATGCAACCCACCGCCTACATCGCATAATTGCATTGTACTTATGGCTATCGTAATATAGACACGCCCCCTCAAACATTTTTACGCTACTGTTACATGAAAGGCCCTTACGCTCAGAGTTACATTGCGTTACGTAGCGTAACATCTGCCGCACGCATGCTCAGTAGTTACAAAAAAGTGTTTTTACGTCTCCGCCAGGCGTAAATATGCCAGAAAACGTTGTTCTGGATCTGCCCCCATAGTTTGTAGAAGGTGAGCCCCCTTTGACATGACTTGGTTCCAGTGTGAATGATTTGATATAAACAATCCTTTGTAACATCTGTTTTCATCTCTGGATTGAGTTCAGTTACTTGGGCACACCCTTACTGTGCTTTGACTCCATCCATGCACCCATTCCCTCCTTCAACATGCCCCTTGACCACCACAACTCAAGTTGCGCTCTGTTCTGAATCACTGAATCACCAAGGTTACTTTTGGTCCTTGGCTGCACCTCTTCCATTTATATATATATATACACTTCCACACATTTCATATATTTGAATAGAAGCGCAACCTTGTGTTTTCTTGTTATTTTTACTAATTTGCCTTGGGAGCCCGATATGGCTGCTGTACACTTTTTAAGTGGCAGGTATGTCTTAATACAGATCTCCTGAGTACACATATAGCAAACAGATAGGGACTCACCTACAGGAGGTGCCTTGACGCTGGACAGGTGAGCTTAACCCAATATAGCTATATAGCTATCCTTTTTATGTATTTGCTGACACAGTGTTATATAATGTTTGTATGGAGCACTGGACCTGTCTTTTGTTCCTTGTAGTTTTTTATACTATGTGTACTATTTATATATTTACTTGCACATTTCATATGTTTGAATAGAAGCACAGCCTTGTTATTTTGTTACTAGTGCTAGGGTGGCACTTTGCCAGCAGGTTGGACTGCTTCCATCTCAGGTACAAGACAGATCGACGCCCAATAAACAGGAGCCAATGCAGACCAGGCTGGAACATGCACAGTGCCTGATGGTATAGACACAGTGCACTGGCAGTAAAGTAATTTTTAATTATCCACTGATATAAGGGTATATGCACTTATTTACTCTATATATAGGTGTTTACATAGTTTTATAAGCAACTGTAACCTTACTCTTAAACTAAATTGATGGTAAATAGGGTCTAGTGTCAATATAATTTTAAATAAACAACTGGGAAGACTGGATGGGCCATATGGCTCTTAACTACCCTCACTTTATATGTTTCTATGATTCTATGTTATGGTAGGGGTTCATTTTACACTTCACATCGGATCATATATATGTTGAAGATCGCTATGAGGATGTATTTTCTTTTCTTTGATATTTCACCTTATTATTTTAAATGTTAAATTAAAATATAAATTTTTTTTTCTAATTTGTTATTTCAATTGACCAGTCTAAATCGCTTTATTAAGTGCATTGATTCCTTTTTATACTGATATATACTTATATCAACAGAGGTTAGAGTCAGAAAGAACTGGCCCAGAGAAAGAATGCTGTTTATGGTGCACAGAAGTCTCGAAATCACATGTCCAATAATGTTTTAGTACACTGAAAATTAGTAAGAAAGTACAAATTTAATGAATCAAGTAGAAGAACAATGCCACTTATAAATAGAAACAGAAAGATAGCGAAAATATTAAAATGTTACATGAACTGTTACAGTACAGAGATAGCAACAAGAAACTTGTTAGTAATAAATGTACACAAGAATTGCTACACAAATGGGACCCCTAACTATGCAATAGATCCAGGAACCTTTCCCTAACCAAGGGTGTAGCGGCCTCATGACCAGCGCTTCGCCTCTACTGAGGCTCGTATCTCTCCCTTACCGGACAGGTAAAGTCCCAATGACAGGAGCAATCTTACAGACAGAGTTCATACGGCACCCCCGCTGGTGCACACGGAGGAGGCACGTGGTCTCAAGGCTGCAACAGATCTTCAGGTGTCACGTAAATTTAAATGTAGCTGTTATCCAATCACCTTACGTGTCAAATCAGAGCCACCTGGAGACCTAGGTACTAAAATATGGATAAAAAAAGTATCAATAAGTTGTATGAAAAATAATTAAATTGTATCAGCACAGTAGCCATAACTTCAATAACAGGAAATAAGAATGGTATATCAAAACTAAGTATCGATATTAAGGACACTGGACGAGACACAATGTTTAGGCAACAAGACACTTAACGCATGCATGAATAAGTGTATTTGATGTATTTATCAGAGAAGAAATACTCACTGAATTACACAGGAAAATCTGTATAGATAAAAATACATATTTGTATTTTATACAAGCTCAGAAAAAAGTTCAGAAAAAAATTATTTTTACTGAGATTAGATTCGAACCCGTGTGTTGAAAATAAAAAACTATGCACAACTGTGTCACTGTCCATGAGCCATAGGCTCTTTGTATATGATGTTACTGATCACCTAAAGATAACTTAATGGAAATCCCATGCTGTATAGATAAGGGGGACATACTATATACGGCATGATTGTCATGCTATATTTTGGGTAAAAAACCCCAATCAAAATCGAAATGGATTCGAACTTGAGAATTAAAAAAGAGCAAAATGCTAACCCGTGTCACTGTTCATGAGCCGTGGGCTCATATTGTAATATTGCTAATCAAGAGTATATTATGAGATTATAGATATACAGAGCAATTATTCCATAAATGACAGACGACTTGTAACAGGTGACTGTAGAAAAATATATATATTGTTACTGTTGTTTTATAATTAGAGTGCCTATGTTGTCTATTACAGAAGTATAAGGAATCCTGCAAAGAAAAGTATCAGTGATCAATGCATTTTACCATAGAACAGACTAAGAGGCTAAAAAAGGAGAAAAATTTGCAGCTTCATTCAGACCATATGGGAAAGTAGTATTTAGCATAAAAATCCACTGTAATTCATGTTGAAGCAGTGGAATATCTATATTGCCACCACGTATGTCAGATTTAATATGTTCCAAAATAAAGGCCTTTAAACCTGAGGGATCAGAATTATGAAATATCAAAAAATGTCGTGCTACTGGGGACAAGGTCTTGAAATTGTCCTTATCCCTTTGGCTGTTGCGGATTGAGCCCACATGTTCCAATAATCTCAATTAAAATTTTCGTTTCGTTCTGCCAACATATCTCAAAGAACGGACATGTTAGTATATATATTACTTGGGCAGTATTACAATTGCAGAAGTCTGATATGGAATGAGTGTTCTGAAACTTGTCAATAAATGACAAAGTTTTTGCCATATAAGTACATGCCCTACAAGTATTGCAAGTGAAAGAGCCTTTTGTGGGCAAACCACTCAATTTCTTATTGGTAAAATGGCTGGATACTAAATTGTCCCTGATGTTTTTTGGTCTGCGCCAGCACATTGGGATGTGGTTGCCCAGTACGGATTCGTAAACAGGATTGCACGTCAAAACATGTTGATACTTGTTGAGAATTTGTGTTATATTAGACGATTGTTCACAATAATTGCCAATGAACCGAATGATTTTGGTATCAGATTGGTTCGATTTGGGTTTTGTAAAGATCAGGCTGTCTCTAGAGGTAATTATCACCTCATTGTAAGCTTTTTTCAGCAGCTTCGGGCTGTAGCCACGTGCTAAGAGGCGGGTCTAAAGATGTTTGGCATTATTTTTAAAATCCGTAATGGATGAATAGTTGCGTCTCAAAGCAGATATTCACCTTTTGGAATGTTGTTTTTCACCACTGGTGGGTGAAAGCTATCCGAATGAAGAAGACTATTAGTGGCCGTAGGTTTACGGTAAGAATTGGTATTAATTAGACCATCTGGAGAAATAGAGATTGTCAAATCCAGAAACTCTATGCTTGACTGACTCTTGTGTACAGTAAGTTTCAAATTTAAATCGTTGCAATTTAAAAATTGTACGAAAGAACACAAAGTAATCTCATCACCTTGCCAAAGGAGCAGGATGTCATTGATGTAGCGAAGCCAGACGAGTACACAAGGTTGGTATATCTCGCTGGCCTCGCCAAAGACGACATCCTGCTCCCATTGCAAATTTGCATACGATGGCGCACAGGCAGTGCCCATGGCCGTGCCACGGGTTTGAAGGTAGTAGATCCCACCAAAGACAAAAAAATTGTGTGATAAAACAAAATCCAGATCAATGAAAAATTCATTGTGGGCTGGATTATTGGTAGCTTTAAGAAAATGAGCAGTTGCCGCTAAACCCTGTTCATGTCGAATAGACGTGTATAAGGATTCCACGTCTAACGAGACGAGCCAAATACCAGTGGGCACCCTCATATCTAATAGATGTGTCAGGAGGTTGGGTCTGTCACGCAAGTAGGAAGGTAAAATACAGACTAAAGGTTTAAGGAAGAAATATATGTATTTACTGGCATTCTCAGTAAGAGAGCCATTACCCGACACTATTGATTGTCCTGGAGGTTTAGAGGCACAGTTATGTATCTTGTGCAGCAGATATAATGTAGCTGCCCGAGGATGCTCTTTCCTAAGAAAATTGTAATCATCACTGGTAATAATGTTGGATTGTTTTGCATCCAATATCATGTGGGAATATGTCTTCAGAAAGGCATTGGTGGGATTAGATAATAGTCATCTGTAACATGTTGTATCAGTTAGCTGTTTCATAGCTTCTGTAATGTACATTTCCTTGGGCCACAAGACGACATTGTCCCCCTTATCTGAGGGCTTGATAACTATTTCATCCCAGGAACTAAGTTCCTTGAGGTCAAGATGTTGGGATTTGGTCAAATTAGACGAGGAATAAGGACAATTTTGAGATAAGAAAAGAGAGTCCAAATCTCTAGAGACAAGGTTTTTAAACGTGATAAGTTCTGGAAATTTGTATAAGTCCAGAAAAAATGAGGATTTTTTCTTTGGTGGAAGAGACGGTTTGGAGTCGTTTTCCGGACTCTCCAAAGCTGCAAGAGCTATCAAATCATCAGGGTCAAAGGAAGATGGTATATCAGACAAAAAGCCCGGTGACACAGTTTTGCATAGTTTTTTTATTTTCAACACACGGGTTCGAATCCAATCTCAGTAAAAATTATTTTTTTCTGAATTTTTTTCTAAACTTGTATAAAATACAAATATGTATTTCTATCTATACAGATTTTCCTGTGTAATTTAATGAGCATTTCTTCTCTGATAAATACATCAAATACACTTATTCATGCATGCGTTAAGTGTCTTGTTTCCTAAACATTGTGTCTCATCCAGTGTCCTTAATATCGATACTTAGTTTTGATATACCATTCTTATTTCCTGTTATTGAAGTTATGGCTGATACAATTTAATCATTTTTCATACAACTTATTGATACTTTATTTGTCCATATTTTAGTACCTAGGTCTCCAGGTGGCTCTGATTTGACATGTAAGGTGATTGGATGACAGCTACATTTAAACTTACCTGACACCTGAAGATCTGTTGCAGCCTTGAGAAAGCCGACGACCGGCGAAACGCGCGTCAGACCACGCGCCTCCTCCGTGTGCACCGGCAGGGGTGCCTTATGAACTCTGTCTGTAAGATTGCTCCTGTCATTGGGACTTTACCTGTTTCCTTAGTGTAGGTACTTGAGAGATACGAGCCTCAGTAGAGGCGAAGCGCTGGCCGTGAGGCCGCTACACCCTTGGTTAGGGAAAGGTTCCTGGATCTATTGCATAGTTAGGGGTCCCATTTGTGTAGCAATTCTTGTGTACATTTATTACTAACAAGTTTCTTGTTGCTATCTCTGTACTGTAACAGTTCATGTAACATTTTAATATTTTCGCTATCTTTCTATTTATAAGTGGCATTGTTCTTCTACTTGATTCATATCTATATATATACCCCTCTGGTTTCTCTATACTTACCCAGCCAAAATCGTACACAATTTACTGTACATTTGACTTTTGTTACCTTTAAAGTGTGTGCATCCTAAACGGTCCTTTCCACTACCTAGGTCACCTATGACCTTTGTCAGTTTTCTTGTGTATTTTTTTTAGTATAAGAGGATTGTGTGTAGCACCACCCTCATAGGAACTTTTTACATGGAATAGGTTGATTATAAATCTTTGCTTTTTGGTATGTGTGATACCCCCTTCTTTTGTATTAAATATAATAATTCAACATATTACTATGTTCTGGGGCAGCACGGTGGCTCAGTGAGTAGTACTTGTGTCTCACAGCGCTGAGGTAATGAGTTTGATACCCAGAGGACTTATCTGTGTGCAGTTTGAATGTTCACCCCGTGTCTGTGTGAGTTCCCTCCGGGTGCTCCGATTTTCTCCCACACTCCAAAAACATGCTGGTAGGTTAATTGGTCACTGATTAAATTAGCCCTAGTCTGTGTGTGTGTGTGTGTGTGTGTGTGTGTGTGTATGCTTGTGTATGTCTGTGTTAGGGAACTTAGAATGTAGCTCCATTGGGACAGAGACTTATGTGAATGGAAAATATTCTCTGTAAAGAGCTACATAGGGCCTGATTCAATTAGGCATGATGACGGGAAAAAGTATGTGCAGTGATTTTTCCAGTCATATACGGTATGGAAAATGGGCAAATTTTTATATGTACCTCTATGGGGTGCGTATAAAATTAGCCCAAAAAAAATTACCTGAATTAGCTTCGCACCATGTGAAGCTAATTGAATCAGACCCATAGTCTGATAGTGAAATATAAAAACCTGTAAATAAATGTTCTGTCAGATATATTGTTGCATTCTTAGTAAGAATATATAAATGTATGTACTGTAGCACCTTTCTGACCATACCAATTCATCTGAGAGGAGACATTGCTAAATATTTGTGCTAAACATCTACATATACACTATATAAAAAATATCTGTCTGTTCAATGTATTATACTTACACAAAATTTACATTCTCAGTTTTGCTAACATGAATAAAAAACTTTTCATGTAAAACCCGTTCATGTTAAATAGAAAAATAAGTAGATGTTATTTATATGTTAAGCTGCAAACACAGTGGATAATTGCTGATTGAAGTGTCAGTAAACATGGTTGGAATCCTTTACTGTAGATGGCGTATTGTTTTTTACTCAAGGAACAGATCTCATGCAGTTTGAAGTCTGGGATTCATTTGTAGTCAAACCTTTTGTGCAGAATTGTTTCCATCTTTTCATGAAAATGTTATCTTCCCTGTGATGGAGCGCCAATTGTCATAACAAATCTGACCTGACGGCATTGTGTCTTCTTTGCAAGTTTTGCTTCAGTAGTCTGGAACTTACAAGCTATTTAGATAACCCAGAGTATTCAATTCATTTGCAAGAAATATAGGACATATATTTTGAAGCAATATTAGCATATTTCACATTTGCAATGTTAATAGATGTACATGCATATTTTAATTTATAATATATATGATGTATAAGTTAAATTTGCTCTGAATTCATTGTGATATATACCTATTTAAATACATGAACTTCTAACGACACATTTGCATTTGCATGAGACATTTGCATAAAATATCTACATTCATGAAATGCCCCATGGTGTGCTTGCTAAGGGTAAAATGCATGCTTTCCTCCATGAAAGTATACGTCAGAATCTTCAGTACTCCCTACAGCCCCCTTGCTTGTTTTACCACACTATAATAGCAATAAAAACATGCTCAGAGTAAAGGGTTAATAGCAGAATGGCCAGACGCCTGACCAAAACCGATAATGCTAATGGTTACTTCATTATCATCACATATGTTTACACCAGATATTTAGTTTGTATCTGTACAGTACGCAAGTGTGGTCTTTTGTGTAAGCTCACATAACAGTCAAGAACAGTAACATACCATCAGCTTCCTTAGTTATCCATGGGTGTGGGTCAACAGCCAGAATGGCCCTTTTCCAAAAGGACCATTTTCTAACAGCCAGTTTCGAAATTGCATAATTTGATTATTATTTGTTATTTAGAAGGCAAATGTAAATAAAAATATAGTTCTAAAGTACTGGTACTGTTACTGGTTTATGGCAGAGTGCTGGGGCAATTTTTCCCTTTGTTTCTGTGGCTAGCAGGTAAACCCCCTGCCTTTCATGCACCTGTTTAACATTTACTTAATAAATTGATTGAGCAGCTTCCATTCTGGTTTTATAGTTCTAAAGTAAAAATTAAATACTCAAGATACAGTCAAAAATATATATATTTTTTTAAAAAGCAATAATGCTTCCTCTGATTTACATAGGATAAAAGCTCAAGGCTACATTAGTGTAACATTCACATTTACCCATGGATTACACTAGTAGACAATTTATTTTGCCTATTCATTCATTGATGATTCTAAAATAAGCTTGAAAGCTGTGCTACTTCACAAAATTAACGATTTACCCTCAGTACCAATAGCTCCTGCTGCTGCTATAAAGGAAACATAAAACTCCTGCTAAATAAAATGAAATATGAAGAGCACAAATGGCATGTTTGTGATGACTTGAGTAATTTAGCTCTTGCTGGGACTACAACTTGCTTCCACAAAGTACTGCTGGTTTCTGCAACTGTGGGACAGCAGAGACCAGAAAACTCATAGGACCTGATTCACACTTAAGAATTCTTATGATTTTAGGTGCTTATATTTAAGAACGGATGCACTGCGCATGCGTAGTAACTTTTATACGCTATTTGCGTTGGACTTAAGTTCGCAAATTTCGTGCTTATACACTACGAACTTAAAATCTGTAGGTTCGTAGTAACATATGCAAAAATGGGCGTTCCATGCATAATGAACTCGGCAGATACGAATATTTGGGTGGAGAGATGCATTTAAATGACCAAATAAAGGCGCGGTTATGCAGTTAAGTTCCTAAGTAGACGCCCTACGCATTCAAATGCAAAACTACAGTTAAGGGAGAGCTATGGCACTCGTAAGTCACATAAGAACCTGAAAACCCTGGGCGTGGCGAGGGAGTTTCATTACTATTAGTTGCGTATATTTAGGAACCTATCGCGTTCTTAAGTGTGAATCAGGTCCATTATGTTCAAAAGCAGTGGCCAAAGCGAACTTCATTAACCCCAGGAGTGAAGAATGTTGTCATTGCACTACATGTTGATCCTGAGAAACTATATCTGCCTTAACGCCATATAAAGCTGGGTCTCGCTAAGAACTTTATCAAAGCACTAGATCAAAGTGGGCTTGAAATACGCATGCAAAAATAAGCAGAATCGTATCTGTGAATCTGGTCCAGTGACTGTAGATGCAAAGACTCAGCTTATTTGTTTATTTTACTATAAAAATTTATTTATACATTGTGGTATGTGCTATCATTTTAATTGCTAACTCTCATGTGTGTTACTGGACACACCGCATGAAATTCAGGGTAAAAGTAAAGTGAATAGTTTTTCATCAATACAAGTTGTTTATTAAATGTTTATGAACGGAAAACGTAGCTTTTGTTTAATAAATCAATTAATCAATTAATCAATCAATCAAACTGTAGACTGAGGCTATATTAAAGAACATTTGGTAGTTATAACAATCTATATTTTAAAAAGTGTACAAAGTATGAATGATCTACTGCTACACTGCTAGTTGATTGTATTGTCGTTCAACTTTATTTTTGGTAAACAGAAGTGACAACAATGGAGTTCAAATAAAGCTATTATCGCTTCATCCCCATTTTAGCTTCTTTTATCCTCATTCACCTTTGTGCAGAAGTTCATGGGGGGGGCAAAATACAGTCTTTGCCCCCCCCCCAACAAAAATCATGGGGGGGGGGTGACTGCCCCCCTCTGCCCCCCCAGTTCCTACACCTGGGCAATCCAGAATATTTGTTTGAACTCAACACAGAAAACACTATGCAATGCACTAATATAAACTCTTGTGACAAACAGTAATAAAGATTTTATTGGATATTACCAGCTTCCTGGACATGTCCCGTATACAGCTCATGCAAATGTTTGCCTTTACACTTTGCGTAACATCTTTTTCATACATCAATTAGTCATGAGGACAACCTACAATTTACTTCTATGCGTAGGTAAGTGGTGCAAGAAATGTGATGTGCTGGTACCTTTAATAAATGATTTGCTGGTATGCTGTAACTACACCTGCCCAAAGGTGGAAGAGAACTTTAAGGCTCTTATCCTGCACAGATCAGTCTATTATTTAGAAGTTATTCAGTTTATTTTATATACACCATATATAATATGGATGAGGGGCTGAATACGATATAAGGTAAAAATGTAATAAGAACACAGATATGTGGTACGAAATAGCACACCACACATGTGGAAAAGAAATGGTTAGGTACTGTGCCAGTAAGAATGCTGTTTGAACTCAACACACAAAACACTATGCAATGCACTTATATAAACTCTTGTGATAAACAGTAATAAAGATTTTATTGGATATTACCATCTTCCAGCTTCCTGGACATGTCCCGTATACAGCTCATGCAAATGTTTGCCTTTACACTTTGTATAACATCTTTTTCATACATCAATTAGTCAGGAGGACAACCTACAATTTACTTCTATGCGTAGGTAAGTGGTACAAGAAATGTGATGTGTTGATACCTTTAAGAAATTATTTGCTGGTATGCTGTAACTACACCTGCCCAAATGTGGAAGAGAACTTTAAGGCTCTTACCCTGCACAGATCAGTCTATTATTTAGAAGTTATTCAGTTTATTTTATATACACCATATATAATATGGATGAGGGGCTGAATACGATATAAGGTAAAAATGTAATAAGAACACAGATATGTGGTACGAAATAGCACACCACACATGTGGAAAAGAAATGGTTAGGTACTGTGCCAGTAAGAATGCAAAGCTACTTGCATCCCTGGAGTAGGCTACCTTGGGGTATCTTTGTTTATTTCTTTAAGCACTTTTAGTACTTTTATAGGACTGACATCATTTAGTAATGTAGGTTCAGAGTACTAGCCCTGCCATAAATATCTTCTGAAAAATATATATATTGTTTTTTCAAATGGTCTACAATAATTTCTGTAAACCATTTCACTTCAAGGTGTGGGCCGCTCTGTAAAATGGGTCTTCTAATCTATAGAAGGTCCACATAAAAACTGCAAATGCTCTTAATGCCACCCATGTTCTATAGCATTGCAAAATAATAACTTCAAGTCAGTACATTTATGGTCATCTGGATAAGGATCTTTCATTTTCTATCCTTGTTTTAAAGCGACCATCTTAGTAGCCATTTTTTTGCCTCCATGTTTCATCTGTGGCTATTTATTGAAGAAAGCATTGACCCTGGGACATAAGGTGGTCATTAGAAAATTGACTGTAAATACTGTAAATAAATGCTAATGTCTAAACATAAACAGATATCCCAACTCCCCTCCCAAATAAAATTAGGATGGTTTTGCCAATACTAAAATATAACATATGGATCAGTGCATAAAGCAAGCAACAGGCATTGATGCATTCTTGTAAATGTTATTAATATAATTACATTTGCATAAGTGAAGGGCATTTTCTATCCTAAAGAACGTCTAGCAATATACACCATACCAAATAGCATGCCTCAGGGAAA
>WWET01000113.1:825899-836048 GCA_011038615.1 Limnodynastes dumerilii
CAGGCCCATTGTATTTAATATATACTATGCTGTCCATCCCTACCCTGTATGTCTGTACTGTATTTTGTTGCATTTTGTACGGCGCTTCGGACACCTTGTGGCGCCTTATAAATAAACAATAATAATAATAACCCTCCCCTTCCATTGTATTTAATATATACTATGCTGTCCATCCCTACCCTGTATGTCTGTACTGTATTTTGTTGCATTTTGTACGGCGCTTCGGACACCTTGTGGCGCCTTATAAATAAACAATAATAATAATAACCCTCCCCTTCCATTACCCTAACCCTCCCTTCCCTGCAGCCTGATCCTAACCCACCATCTCCCGCAGCCTAACCCTAACCCAACATCTCTTGCAGTCTGACCTTAATCCTCCCTTCCCTGCAACCTGACCCTAACCCTGGAGAGGTTACTCACCTTTCCTGTGGTCCAGGTCCTGCGGTAGTGGCGGTGGCATTTCCAAAATGGAATGGGTGAGTATTCTGATCGGCATACTCACCCATTCTGAAAACTTTTTTCTAAACTAAGGGGTGTTGGAAATAAGGACATCCGAAAAGGAACTTTCGGATGTCCCTATTTTGGAAATCAGATTTTCTGACCGGGGATTGCAACTGGTGTTATGTAAATGTTTGAAACACTAACTCATTTGTAATATTGTGATTACGCAAGCTGCTAGCATAAATCCCCTTGCATTATTAAATCTGAATCCTATAGGAGGGGCTGCATGCCTAATCCCTGCAAATAGAGGCAAGGATAGACATCCAGATCAAGGTAACTGGGCGGCAGAAGGAAGATCCACGCAGATCTACATTTGGAGATTTTAAGGCAAGGTTCTGACATGTAAGTGTCCAAAACTCCACACATGAGAGGAGAGTGACAGGGGAAATCACTCCTATCTTACGTTCAGACTTACTGACCTCCATGTATATGGAAGGATTTATACATTTTGTATATTTATATATACACATTTGCATCATGTGCTAGCTAGCTGCAATGATAAGATGAGACTTCAACCTGACCTGCTCTATTTTAAAGTACTGTAGTGCTACTCATTTGTCTCCATATTGCCTCTGCCTGCTCAGTAATTTAATTGACATAATTACATGTATTTATGTATCTCAAGAGGTAATGTGCACTTATTTAGTTTAATGGATGAGATCAGCTCTTAACCTGGAGTTCAGCCACTAACTGAACCACAAAGAAAAAACCTTCCTTGCTAACGTCACACCTGGCTGACTTCATTTTTATTAGCTCCTAATAGCACTACATAGGTCAACTGCTGTGTAATTTGCTTAGGGAAGCAATCTGCTACAGTATCAGAACATTTCTATGCATTGATACAATATAGTGCCCATGCACTGGACATGAGTACAAATATAACAAAAATATAGAATTTTGGTAATTCATTATTTTAATATGAGAATGTGTTCCATATCTAAATTATAGTATGCATTCATTTAAAGGCATTGTACAGTGTACAATGCTTGTATACAGGTTATCCATATTACTGCTATTATCTGTAATAATTAACACTAATAGTGTATTATTATACTTAAGATTTCTTAAAATATATAGTTTATGGCATTTAAAACCACTTTTTAGATAGATATTGTGGAGTTTGTATGTTTGTCCCTGTGTCTGTGTGGGTTTCCTCCACGTGCTCTATTTCCTCCTACTCTCTAAAACTATCCTAAAAGGCTAATTGGCTGCTGACTAAATTAACCCTAGTCTGTGTATGTATGTATGTATGTATGTATGTATGTATGTATGTATGTATGTGTGTATGTATTTGTTAGGGAACTTAGAATGTAGCTCCAGTGGGACAGAGATGATGAAAATATTCTCTATAAAGCACTACATAATTTGACCACACTATAAAAAAAATTGTTAAATAAATAAATAAACATTTTGATATGATTTTATATGGTAATCCCATAACACAGTGTCATGTCATATATAGCATAGTAAATGCTTTGATCAATTATATCTAAAAGAACTCTGATACCATAGGCATGGCCCATACGTATAATAGTATCCCTCAAAACCCACCTCTTCAGATAAACCTTCCCTTCATCCACCTTCTTTTGCCTTTTTGTTTTTAACTGAAGTTTTGCATTGCAATTGTATTGTATTTACAATTTTGTACTCTATTGTTTTGTATTGTACTGATCAGTTTGTATTCCCTATTGTCTCTGTACGGATCATGCGGAAACCATGTGGCGCCTTATAAATAAATGTTAATAATAATAATAATAATAATATGCTATACCATGACTAATAATACACCATTATAAACCCCACATAATATTTAAATTAATATAGTAAGGCAACAAAGCAGTGCTGGATTTTAAGTAGGTGGTATTTGCCTCACACGGTGAACCATCACAAAAGTTAAACTGTTCTGTAATTCAGAACCATGAAATTTCTGCGACTACAAGGTTCCTCACGTAGGCTGAGGCGGTGTTGCCATAGTACGGGGGCTTCCTATGCAGTTATGCAAGAAATCACCAGATCTGTGAAATGGGATTCTGAAAATGTTTGTTAGAAAATCGGGTAGATGGCTGGTCCTGGGCTGTCGCTAACCAGTGTCACAAGGGCCTCCACTAATGTTAATCTGGCACCTGCAAGTACATTTCTAGTTATAGAATTTAATAAGGAATTGGGTCATCCTTTATTTTATATTGTAGGTTTTCTACAATTATACATAAATCAGCTTTACAGTTTCAGTAAATACATCTTAACAATGGCATCAACTTTGATCATTGTCAATTGTAACAACATATACGCTTTAAATGATTAATGTAAAATCTGTAACACTAAAATTAGACCTTGTGTAAGCCCAGAGCATGTACTTCTGTAAGCAAGATTTAAGTTGTGACGTCTTGAAGCTGAATCTTTCCTAATATATATATCATATACATCATATACATTATATATATACATCATTATATCATGGACACTAGAGTATAGTTGGAGTTCCAGTTAATCAAGTATTTAAAAGCAGACATAGTAAATTTACCATCTAACTATCCCTTTGTCTGTCAGAGAGATATCCGCATATCTAAACATTTCTGTCTGTTTTGCAAGAAATTTCAAAATGTTTTAGTTTATTATTAGTAATTGCATAAATATCAAAATAATATTTTAAATTAAAATGTTTTGCCTATCAGTCATATGTCTAAGAATCAGAGAGATATTCATACGTGTGTTGCATAATAGAAACCAGATCTTGGTTTATTTTTTATATAAATTCCTTTTTAAGAGGTAGTAATTTTCTTGTTCAGCCCTCCCCCGTTCCTCTCCAAAACATTCACATAGAATACACTCCCTTAGAGTATTTTGTCGTATCAGATTTTAAGATGCCACTGCAGGCTATCATCTCCATTGCTCACATCACATTGCTGTATCCAGTGCAAAATCTTTTGTTCTCTAATTCTAAAGAGAAGCACTTGAAAAGTGGATTTGAAGGGGTTTTATAGGAGCAGAGTAGCAGACATATGAGTCCTTGCCATTTATTCACTGGTCCCTAGGCAGATATGCAGCCTTTATAAATGATAAGCTTATCAAGGCTCTTGCTCCTTAAAAGCTCCCCCAGGAAACATTTGTCTGGCTGTTTGCCACTGTATACTTAAAGCTTGCAGAGATGGAACTCAGTAATCACTGCTTCAAGCTTTTAATCAATAACCTGAGGGTACATTATATATTTTGCATGGGTCATTAAGTGTTGTGGTTAATGAAAATCAGTTCATATACAAAATGCTACAGATTATTGCTACAATATTTTACTCTGAATGCTAGAACAAATCTGTCTTAAAATGTACTTGAAATAATTATATGTATGAACCATCCAAATGATCATAAAATCTATTGCATTAGAATGAGAATTACTTTGGATTATTTTATACAGTAATTTACTCCCTGCAATAATCTGCTTTGGTTGTCTACACTAATTGTGTAATGTTATTTGTGTTCTAAATGGATTAATGTTCATGAATGTGTAATATGGATTATGTTTTTAAGGCTTTAGTCTATGAAAAATGACTCTGTAGCCAATGTTAGCAGTTAGTGGAAATTTATATGACTACTTACTGTATGGCTCTGGTAGCGCAAAAAATGACACAGGTAAATAAATGTATAATCAAAGAGTTTAACACTTGCAGCTCTTGCATATATGATGCATATAGGATGCAGTTAGCTTAGATGTGAGTGAGCGAATGAGCATTAGAAAAGTGTCTGGATATCTCTCTGTGTAAGATGAGGGGGCTCAAGATGGGCAACTTCCAGTACTCTGGATAGGAGGGCTGAAGACATAACATAGAAACATAGAAAGTGACGGCAGATAAGGGCCACATGGCCCATCTAGTCTGCCCATTTGTTTATTCAAACCCATACTGACCCCAGACCCTATTTACCCTCAATTTGGTTTACAATTTAGGATACCCTTATATCATATGGCCTCATCCTGAATTAAGAGCATTAGGAGACTTACTCAAGCAGCTTGCGTAAGTCCCCTAAAACGGTACATTTTTACAACAGTAAAGCGCATGTGTGCGGCATATATTACACTAGGAGATCCATATTGGGGAGGGGAGGGGGCAGTGGAGGGTGACACTTTATTTCCGTAAGTCTATCCGTGCAAGAGAGGTGGGGACAAGCATGTTAATGAAGTGCTGTGGGCGATGGTAAGCAGTTCCATATAGATCTGCATTCGGATGGACGCAGATCTGTGCAGAAAAGCTAACCTAGAGTGCTGGATATGTAAGTGTGAGAGGGGAGTGACAGGAGAATTCATTCACCATAATGTCTAACAAGGGAAGATGAGGGCCTGACTGCAGACACATTATACGCAACACCTAATAAAACATTTTTAACATGTAGCTTAGTATTGTGCATGGATTCTTCCATATGGACAAAAAACAGCACTCCCAGACTAAGGTTTCTATTGTAAACAAATACTATATAGAGTGTGTTTCATTATTTCAGTAGTGCTATCACAGCAAAAGCCATATAGCTATAGTTTAAATTGAAATTAAATATGCTAGAAAGACAAGAGAACTCAACCAGAGGCTGAAAAATAACTATGAAAATATAAAATATTGCATTGAATTTACTGTTTAGGTACTTCAAAGGAACGAGCAACACGACAGGATCCGCAGACATAAATTATGTGGCATAACATTACAAAAAATGATGAATGAACTTTAATCAACCAAAAATATTGATCTACACTGCAGCAATCCTTTAATGCTAATGTCATAGTCAAATATATTGATTGTTCATATTGATTTATGGGGCATGCTTTATGGTATATGTACTCGTTTGCTACAGAAAAATAACTTGCTGTTGATGAATTGTATATTTGTTTTAGCTGTTTTCACAAGGCTAGTTTTCCGGAATTCGACTACTTACTATCTAGCAGAGCTCTAAAGCAATTGTTAAAATAACATCAACAATAACAAAGGTCAAAAACATATTTTTAATTTAACAAAGGTGCATTTAAATATTAACTTATGTTTAGTTTATTTTTATATTAGTTATATGCTTAGTTGTATTTGACTACTCTGATGAGAATTATATTAAATCTGTCACATTCTCAAAAGTAGAAAATAAAAAGAAACCTCCTGTTGTTAGATGATGAGGTCCGAACAGTTAATGTTCAAAGACAAAGCAGAAATTATCAAGGCACAAAGATCTCTATAACCAAGATGTTGGTAATGGTAGAAATGTTGAAAGAGACCAAAAAAGTTCAGTGCCTTACTTGTAAATACCGTAGATAACTTAATGAATCCTGGAATAGTGTTTTAACAAGCGCAATCAGCAGCTCACTGTGGCAGTTTCCCTTCAGCAAAGGATTTGACAATTATAGTCAACACCATAATGTTGGCTGCATCTTTCCAAAATAGTTTTAGCAGCTTTTAATGTTCTGTCAGCCAGGGTACCATGTTAACAGTTATAAGTTTGGGAAACACTCTTTATAAAATGATAGAAAAAAGAACCTGTGCCCCTGCTACTTTTCCCGACTCGCTCCCCGTTCTCTTTTCCCATAGTAATGGTGAACTCATGAAGTGTCGGCATAACAAATTTCTATCTGACAGGTGTTGCCTTTTTGAACCTTTCAGATAAAAGATTGTTGAGCTGCTAACCCTGTCAGCATTTTAGTGCTAGTAGGTTAACTGTTGACAGTTTAACCATTGTTTTTATAAGATGCATTCGCCACATCCAAAATGCTGTTTCCAAAATAGAGATAGCCGAAAGCTTATTTTCGGCTGACTCTATTTAGAAAATAGCACTAATTCGAGAATTTTATTAATGAATGGGTAATATGCTGATCAGCATACTTACCATTCATTCAGACTGCTGACACGCCGCACCAGACAGGTGAATATTATAGGGGAGTCTACAGGGAGTAGTAGTCTATGGGGAGTTTTACAGTTAGGCTGCGGGTAGGGGAGTCTTAGAGTTAGGCTACGGAGAAGGGAGTCTTAGGGTCATGCTGCGGAGAAGGGAGGGTTAGGGTAATGGGAAGGGAGGGTTAGGGTAAGGATTAAGATAAGGGTTGGGTTTACATTAATACTCGCCATTTTCTGCTTCATATTCCTTCTTCGGTGGATCGATTGCTTACCCTCATAAAAGGGACGTTGTCCGCAGCGACCCACACCCGTTGTTATATACTACGCCTTATTCCCATCTAATATCCCTTTCACATTACCACCAATAACCTGTGTTATTGTCAGGACAAGGTCCAAGAACCTGGGTTGAAGTGTTGTATGAAAGGTCCCATGTCCTATTCCTGGGTTTAATGATTAGAAGGGTTTTTCCCAGGTCAGACCCAGGTAGGGGTGTAGTGTGAAAGGTGCAATGCAGGTTTTTCAACTGGGGTAGCACATTTTGCTGGTATAAAGTCAAATTTTATTTTTAGTCATTCCATTAAATTCCCTGTTACTGATGGAAACGTCTATAGATGTCATAACTTTTCTAAATTAATTTTCTAACTGCCTTTTTGTAGTAGTACATTTGCAATCATAGTCTTTATTTAGCCTTTAAAAGAGCAACACAATTATAATTTCATGGACTGTACCGCCTTACTCATCTTTTTCTGGGAAAATCTTTGATCAGATCCAGAATTAAGAAATGTGGGCCCTTTCCCCATTCTGCATATTGAAAAACATCCTCCTATCAATAAAGTGCATGTCTGCCTCTCCAGCTTTGATTGGCTGTTCTGTGTTAAAATACCGAGCGGGGAGATTTCTAACTTGCTGGTGATATTGTATGCTCTAGCCCTTTGGTTTCTCAGCTTTAGTTCAGAAATATCCTTGTCCTCTGTATGCTCTTGTCCTGCTGTTCTGTTGCTCTGCCCTCTTGCTGTTTACCTTTCTGCGGTTTAACTGTTGTGAATGTTTCTTGTGTCTATCTGTGTTTCTGTTGCTCTCTCTGTCTGTCTTGTTGGTCTACTGCTCATGTTATAGTGTACTGGAGGGCGCTGATTAATTAAAGGGGGTGTATAAATAATGAAAAATATTCTGAAATATAAAAAACATAAAAAAATTTAATAATTAGTGGGGGGAGCGTCACCTAAGCCCTCCAGAAATAAATAGAACTAAGTAAAATATAAGGATAATCGGGCGCTGGATGGGTGAGGGAAAAATAATAATAAAATGGGGGGGAGTGGTTTAATTGCTAGAAGTGGAATAAATTATTAAGTGGTATCTAACAGTTAAAATATAAATAAAAGGAGTTCATATAAGTGGTAATAACAATACAGGTTATCCTAATGTAAAATGAACCTTAATTAATAGATAGTGTAAAGTGTTTTCACAGGTGGGGATTGTCTTGTGTTAAATCTTCTAGAGATGATGTTATAACAATTACTATAAAATCAAATGAATAAATTAATATAGAAAAATATAAAAAGGATCAATTATACACAGAGTTTTTTTCCACATAAAAAAGTCCTGTATACAGCCAAAGTAATACCAATCCCCATATAAAAAATCTCAGTTCTCCAAATTGATACAGATCTAAATACTTTAAATGTTGCAGTCTTGTAATCACTTTCCATAGAAACAGTGTATTGAAAAGACACTGGAAAATTCAACATACTATTTCTATGGAAAGTGACTACAAAGACTGCAACATTTAAACTATTTAGATTTGTATCATTTTGGAGAACTGAGATTTTTTTTATGTGGATTGGTATTACTTTGGCTGTATACGGGACTTTTTTATGTGGGAAAAAAACTCTGTATAATTGATCCTTTTTATATTTTTCTATATTAATTTATTCATTTGATTTTATAGTAATTGTTATTAATAACACTATCTCTAGAAGATTTAACACAAGACAATCCCCACCTGTGAAAACACTTTACACTATCTATTAATTGAGGTTCATTTTACATTAGGATAACCTGTATTGTTATTACCACTTGTATGAACTCCTTTTATTTATATTTTAACTGTTAGATACCACTTAATAATTTATTCCACTTCTAGCACTTTAAACTCCCCCCTTTTATTATTATTTTCCCCTCACCCATCCAGTGCCCGATTATCCTTATATTTTACTTAGTTCTACTGCTCATGTTGTCTGTAGTCTTGTTTGCTGCTCTTTGCCTTTGTTTCTTGAAGATTCCTTGCTTATTTGATTTCTTGCTAAGTCTTTAAACCTTGCTGCAAACTTTCTATTGTGATTCTCCTCATTTGTCTTTGAGTCTGTCTGTCTCTGTTTACCTTCCTTTTGTCTTTCGCTTTTGTCCTCTTATTTCTGTACTGTGCCCACCAGTACCCATCTATGTCCTTTTCCAGGTACCTGTTTGTCTGTATTTCTGGACACCATCCTTATCTGGTTCTCAGAGTTCTGACATATCGGTTCTGGTCGGCCTGAGGTCCTGGATCTTTCCTCTTTAATTAACATCTGGTACTGGTGTCCCTGTCCTGTTTTTTTTATTCACTGTGGTGATGTTTAACTCCCAAACTCCTCTCTGGTAAAGACCAGGCCACAGTTAGACTCCGTGCCCTGTTGTGTGGTGCGCATAATATTACCATGTAAATATGATCATACAGTAATACTAATATAAATTGTTTATTTGAACTGCTTATTGAACAAGCCAACGACTGTTATAGAAGGGGGAAATGTGCTTGTTGTGCCTTACAATATTAATTAAAACTTACACCAGTGCCATAACTAGGGGTGTGCAGTAGGTTGCAAAGCCTTAGTGATTAAAATGGTTACTAACTAAAGGTTTGGGATGACTTTTTCCCTTTATGCCCCCTGGTGCTAATATTTCTAGCTACTTTTCTAAATAACAGCATGTACCCTTTGTAACATTGCTTAATATGATAATCTATCATCAAGAGGCTTTGTAGAACTGATCAGCTTAATTTCATTATATTTATCCATTTAACATATTATGATAACAAGCCAAATATTGGAAAACAGGACAAAAATGGAAAGACAAAAATGTAATCCAGTAAGGCAGTCAATTTACATATATATAACTTGACCTTTTCAACTTTGCTTGGCTTTCACAATTAAATTAGAAATATACTAATGTGCTTGCCGTTCTAACATTACATTAGTTTGTGTATGTATTAGATGGAGACTGGAAAGTGAGATTGATACCCAGGAGGGCTGCTAGACATTATTATTTCATTTAATAACTAGTTCTATGAAAATTAATTTAGAAAAAATTAATAGCAAGTCTAAATCTAAATATTTGTCTGTATAGAGCTGGGTATGGGGATAACTCTCTGACCTACCATGTATACTGTATATATATATATAACCCTAGCACACAGCTGGAAAATCTATTGCTTTTACCTCAAATACAAATAGCAATAGGACCAGTGGGGGGTATGGGTCCCCGCATAGAAAGTCCCAATTGCGAAAAATCCGATTCCTCCCAGCTAGTGGCGAACTGGCTGGGGTTTCAATTGCATATGCCTCCAGGCATTGCAATCGATCAACGGAGCACTGAGCTTTTTTTTTTAAAGTCCCCCACTAATTCCCCTAATTCTTACCCTAACCCTCCCATCTCACTACCATAACCCTCCTTCCTGGCAGCCTGACCCTAACCCTCCCTTACTTACAGCCTGACCCTAACCCTCCCCCCCCTGCAGCCTGACCCTAATCCTCCCTCCCCTGCA
>WWET01000113.1:836182-852773 GCA_011038615.1 Limnodynastes dumerilii
TCCCCGAAAAAAAAAAAAAAAAAAAAGTTGAAAATCAATTCCATTCGAAATAGGGGCATCCGAAAAGAAACTTTTGGTTATCCCTATTTTGCAAATTGGATTTTCTTACCGGGGATTGACAACGCTCAGCGGGGACCCACACCCATATATATAACATTCCCTTTGTGTAATGCAAGTCACTAGGATGCTCTCTGTATCACGTGGCAGGGAAGCTCTGTGTTGTGTGGTGGTCACTAGGATGCTACGTCCATTGTATAACAGCGACTATAAACATCTATATTGTATTGTGAAATACTATAAACATCTATATTGTATTGTGAAATACTAGTCAGTATGTTGTAGCTCTTTTACATAATATGTTTTATTTTACTTCATAACCCCACCTACATTATATAATTAGGGGGGACAACATTGTCAATGTACAGTACGGTTATGTTTCAAGTTCTATGAAATGTTTTTAGCATCTCCTTTCACATTCATTTTAATATACACACTAATTTAGGTACATGTTCTTCTATCCATGCAACAAACTGTTTTTCATACTGCTGGTTTTCCAGGTGTCATCTTGTAAAGGTACATAAACAGGTTCATAGCATTTTGTTCAGTACAAACAAGCAACTCCCATTGCACTTGATACACTTCAGTAAAAAAAGTTTATTAAAGCATATCTACTTCTATGCTATACATATAATATTCTGATTACTAGTAAAATAAATAAATAAAAATAAATATATTGGTTTACGCACATTAATATAAAGTTTACATTTTTCCCATTACTTTCTTAAACCCAGTTTGGCACTGCTTACAGTACTAGAACATATATATATATTTTTTTTATTTAATATTATATTATATATTTTTTATATTATTCAAGTTTGTTGCTATATGTAATCTGAAACAAAGAAAAAAATATATTTTTTATAACATCTCAAATGTGTTTCAGTAGACAGATATACAATGTATTTTTCTCTGCGCTCCAGATGCAGATTTAAATCACAAAGGGGAAAATATGAGTTAGATGCTGTGTAACAACAGCAAATGCAATATACAACATACAACAGAACAAAAAATACACTTTATTTGTACATTGAACGAGGCACGAATAACACAGCAGATAAACATACATAATTACACTAAAATGCTAAATATTATGTTTATACCGATGAAGAAGGATGAGACTGATTTTACCAATTTAATTTTTTTTAATAAACAATATATGTTCTATATTGTTATTAAAAGGGAACTTGTTAATGATTACAAATTTACCAGTATTGCACTACACATTTATTATACAGCTATCGGAAAACTGTATTTTGCAAAGACAATGTAGTGTAGCATATGGATTGAGTAATTTCAGTTCCATTATATTCAAATGCCTTTTTTCAATTACCACCATGCCTGGCAACCTCTGTTGGCATAATTTAAAAAAATTGTATATAGCCTGCTGTACTTAACACATATGCACACACTTTTATCATATACATAGACTGGTTTGGAAGCACATCTGTTCTTGCATAACCTAACCATCTTTGTCTGACACTGCTTATTAATGGTGGAAAGTCTTTAAATAGGTATCTATAACATAATTACATATATTCAGCCATCCAACAGAATTTACTGCATTAGCATCACTGAAACCCAGTTATTAGCTTTTTAAACAATTCCATGAGGTGCAATATATTTGTAAATGGAGGTTTGTGTAATTAATGAATGAATAAGAGATCAACATCCCTGCCACAGAGTTAACAGAACGCAAGTATAACAGATAGATACTATAAAATATTTATGAAAGATGGAATTGTACTGGCATACATACAGTAAGGCACAAGTTGAAGTTGAAGATCCTTTACTGCACTGACTGTTTCAGAACAATTTATGGTCAGTGTCAGAGTACTTTTGTGACTTAGCATCTTTGTATCCTTGTTATTCATTTATCCAGTTCTTCAATTATTTATCTTAAGCGTTTAAAAAACAGGTAACTATATAAAAATAAAATAAGAATAATAGAACAATCATGTCATAACACATATTGTCTGAAATTATAAATAAACCATTAATTCATTTTTAAACACAATTAATTTCAATTTTTTATTGCTTTGTGATAAGGAATATATATTTTATGAAATCCCATAATTATTATAATATCAGTAACACATTGTAATTACCTAGAACCCTACCAGGACTTCATGCAGAATAAAAGTGTGCGTCTAAATTCCCTCTCACAACTACATAAGCTATAGAAAGATGCAGGCAATTTAATGAACAGCAGTGGCTCAGGTGGAAATTTTGAAGATGCTGTATGAAAGTTGTAGGAAAAGTAACAATATGACATAGCACCATATAATGATCAACAGTGTTTTTAGAGCCAATGAAACTTTGTCTAATTTTCTAATAATTCAGACTCAACTGTCTTGGTGAAGAGACTGACTTGCTTTCGCTAGTTTGATAGAAGTTCTGCGTATATAATGTTGATTGCCTTGTGGGATAAGTAATTATCGTCTATGGAACTAACCCAACTGAAATTGGCCAATGAGGTCAGATGATGCTGTTATTTGCCTGCTTGTGGTCATTTGAAAGCCATTATCATGAATATCTTTTTAGCTATACATTTGTTAGAAGTTTTTAACTTCCTGATCTCATCCAATATGACTCCTATACATTGCCAAATTAAACCAGGAAAGGATCCTGTTAAACAGCACTATAATGAGGTGTCATCATCTAATCTTTTTAAGTGAATTAAACAATATATTATGTAATTCATATTTACACATGTCCCGTAGTCATCACATTAACACAAGTAATCTCATCTCCCTGATAGAATTTTTATATTTATGTCGAATGTATCCTACAGTAACATAGATGCTTAACAGTGTTCAATGTAGATGTGGAAACTGAATGACCCTGTGTGTACACCATAAATGTATAGAGAGGCCGGATCTAGAATTAAGATATAATTATGGACACCAGCTTCCGCTAGCGTATGTGATTACCAATCCTATATTCCGTACGTGCAAAGGAAGTGCAGGGGGTGTACTCCCCTCACAAATATGGCCCTTCTGCATGCAAAACGTAACTGTCTGTATGTGGAAGGGCCATGTCCACAATGTAAGAGCTTGGGATTCCTATCCCCACCCAGCATGCATAAACTCCATCCTGTGTAAGTAGGGACATTTTTCCACTGGGCACAATGGGCAGGTGCCAGGGTCTCATGAGTTCTGGGGCCTTGAGCACTGACTGAGGAGCTGGGGTAATCCCTGGCTGCATTTTTGGTTACATCTTTAGTCCTGTGAATGGGTTGGCAGGGGTCTCTATGCATTACTTTGCTCAGGGACTACAATACTGTTAAGACAGCCCTGTGTGTAAGTATGTCTTCACCACCGCTGGAGACATACTTACACATATGAGCGCAACAACAGTCGACTGTGTCCCGATGTGTAAGTCCCTGCACAGAACGGAAGCATAGACGTCTTAAGCACACCGCATGCATAATTCTGGATCCAGTCCAAAGTTATTAATACATTTTTGCTTCACAACATCCATTTTTTATTACTACATAATTCCAATTAAATCTTAAATCTTCATTCTTGCAGAAATCCACAAACAAGAATTTGGAATTGTTGGCCATAACGTAATACAATATTGCTTCATCACTAATGAAAATAAAGTAGTTACATGCTATAAATTGCCTATCATGTGGCTGCCAACCTGGCTAATAAGGAGATAAAACAATTTCACCCATCTCCTGAAGGGATGCCAAAATATAGTATGAAGGAATGATTCAAGGACAAGGACATTATTAAATATTGTTCCGCAGTGCAGCTATAAGTAAACTATAAAATAAATGTGCACAAATGCCTACTAAGTAGAAGCAAAACATTTTTACACAAATATGTATGTGTGTTTATAGACAAGCAGTGATGACCAGTGCAAATTATAGAAGACGTGAAATAAATGTGCAGACATATCACTATACGGTATAATGAAATAATTAAAATAAAGTGCACATATGTGAAAATGATTCAGGGTTGTTATGTCGACAGTCAAAATATCGACAGGTAGAATTGATGACAGGTAAAGTCGACAATTGAATATTATGGACTGGATCCAGACCCCCGCATGCTTTCTGTACATGCAGGGGTCTGGAAGTACACATGATAGAGGGGAGTGAACTCCCCCCTGTCACTCCCCTCTCTTGTGCGGGTTTTATGATAGTTACGCTACCATAAGCCTGCCTTAACTTAAACGTACAGATCAGCGGTCCGTGCGACTACTAATCTGTTTTGTATCCCTAAAACCCAGCCCCTACTGTACAATTACCATTTTCCCCCCACCCATCTTTCATCATTTGTGCAGGTGGAGAGGAAGAGCCGTCCCATCAGATGGAACAACTATAGTTCCGTATGATAAAAGTTACTATCATAAAATAATGGTAACATCTGGAGGGCTCATACATGTCTGAAGTCTCTTGCAATACATTAAATTAACAAATGTTACAAACAAATACTAACATAATACTCAATTGTCGTCATATTGACCTGTCAACAATTCGACCTGGCGTAATTTTCACTATCGACATTTTGTACCAGATCCTGATTCAAATGATTTCCAAAAACAAATTTAAGTTTAATTAAGTTAAAGAACTGAAGACTTTCTTTCATTGCATAAATACTCAGACATTATTAAAGATTTTGAATCTAACTACACATGACTAAATGTCAGAATTACCAGCCCAGTATTTTCTCTCCAAGTGCTTTTGGCTTTTATGAGCCAGAAATCTGTAATGTCATGTCTAAAATGATTTTGCTTCAATAGTGGATCCTCATAAGTGCATTTGGGAAGCAGTAAAAAATTTTTGGATGAAGACATTGCTGTACATTTTTTATGAGATTTGCTGCTTACTGTAAAATGTTTGATTTGATTGTGAACTATGTAGCTATTTTATTAGATATAAATGTGTATATTAAAAAAAAAAAAGTAATTCATAGTGGATATTAGAGGGTGTAAAGTATTTTCCTAGATGATCAGATATAATAAATGTGCAATGTGGAAAACTGATGATGCGCCATCTATGGATAATAGTAATGTGTCACTGATAAATTTTAGTAATACGGGGCCAGATTCAAGTCTTCCGTGTTTTGGTCGGCTACCATTACCACTCATACAACAGCAGGACTGGGTTGAGAACTTGAGAACTCACTGAAGAAGGTTTTCCCTCTTTGTCACTTTACAGGGTGTTATAGGTGTTACCTTTGTCTCTCTAATGCTGCTCAGTGCTTTGCTCTTTTGCTGTGCAAATCCATACATACACATATCACAGGTCTGAAACCGACTTTTTTTGCACACCTGGGACCTGATCTAGAGTTTTTCAAGGGATTGGATGGGACGTACTTAAAAAAAAGGTGAATTCATTTGACACATGCAAACAGATGCATGTAAGTAGAGAATACATGTGTAAGACTGTGATGAAACTTTAAAATAGGGCCGTTTAATGAATAAAAATGTCTCCATTTTGCATTTAAACCAACCCCTGAGCTGGTGTAAAACTTTAGGCAGAAGAGCAGGAAATCCGACCTGCTACTGAGCCTGCAGCAGCATTAAGACGCCCACTTTCTCATTTGAATATATTGGAACTTTCCATTCTGCGAGCCAACAGCACATGGAAGCGGACACAGGATCCTATTAGGCCCGGTTACCGCTGCTTTTCCACTCAACAAATAGACGAAAGCACAGCTCTGGATCAGGTCCCTGATGTTAATTTACAAGCTTTCAATATTTAAAAATCTGTTCTTTTAAATATCACAGAGATCCAACAGAGAATAGTTTTTAACGCATATCTGTAGCTTATTCTAGAAGCTAAAATTTAACAACAAGGAGAACCACACATTTCTTAAACCTCGTCTACTGTATGCAATATTCTGGTAAAGATCCAAAACAATAATGACTTATTTAAGTTTGTAAAACACACCATTCTGTGTATTACTCCCAAACACAAATGTAAAAACTGCTGGTGTAATGACCTTATACCACAAAATAGATGGTGAAATTAAGCAAGCAAACTACTATTTAGGATAAAAGACATTTTCTGCAAAGGACTCTAATGTGAAGAAACTGATGTATGTTTGCTCAATAAATACCAAAAAAGTTCTATGAGAGTCAGTGTTATTAGGGAAATGGTTTTTATATCGCTATACACATCTTTAAAAATGAAAGCATGGTGCTTATTGCTACATTCTGCATGTAAGAAACCAAGGTGGCAAAACACCAACCTATCACAATGGCGGGGTTCTGAAGATCTATTATTGTGTGATGCCTTTGTTGAATTGTGCAATGACATTTGTATTAGAAAACCATATATTGTTACTAAAATGCTGCTTACCCTTTATTTTATTCCAGTATATAGTATTTAATGACTTACTATGGAAAAGCAGCAGTCTTGCTATGGCTATGTCACAGGTCTTTATGTTCAGAAATTGGAGACTCCGGACTAGAGTCTAAGTCACTGATGGCCTCCTTATTTACAAATGTGGTCGTTAGTGTTATGCTATGCCTCGGCTTCACTGGAGCTAATTCTGACAGATTTATATTGTCACTCTTCACAAGGGTCGTCTTGTCCATATTCTCTTCACTGTCCTTGGCCACCACTGCATTCATGACATCTAACTTTGGTGATAATGTTCCCCTCTCGAATAGATACTTGACAAAGTAGGAGACGGATATGTTAGTTAGAAATGAAACCAGCATGGAGAGAGTTTTGAAAGGGAATCTTTGTAAATATATGTTATTCTTATCTTGATAGCAGTCTCCATAGCAGATAAGAGCCTGTAGGTGAAGGTATGGTTCTCCTCCACTTATTCTGAGAAAAAGCCCAAGGACATATCCTGCAACTGAACCATAGGTGTTGGTCCCTTTGATAAACAGGACACAGAGCAGCTGAGGGAAGATGACGATGTAGACCAAATCAGAGCTTAGATACCAGAGTCCGTACACTGACTTTGCCAGTAATGCCATGGCTGTTGCAGATGCTCCAAATACGAATACAGTAATCCTCATAACCCATATAATTTCCTTCTCAGATGCCTGCCAAAAAGTAAAATTGAGAAAGAAAATGAAAATGTTTCATAATATTCCCTTTCTTTTACTAATATTGAAATATTAAAATGTTAATGAAGTCATTGAAATCATTCTTTTAAAAGGAGCAAAAATTAAAATTCTAATTGGTTAATTATGTGAATTATAGTTTCAGGTATGAACTAGATTTAGTGGGAACTTTTGGGTATCTAGTTTGGGGTGCCCTCTAAATTTGTCCAGGGGGCACATTAACAGATAACGCAGATCCCAGAACAATTAATATCCTGTATACATACATTATAACATCTGATTGCATTCCTATCTTATACCCTCTGCTTGCATTTGCACCTTATAGCCTCTGCCTATATACACACCTCATAGCCTCTGCCTGGATACACACCTCATAGCCTCTGCCTATATACACACCTCATAGCCTCTGCCTATATACACACCTCATAGCCTCTGCCTGTATACACACCTAATAGCCTCTACCTATATACACACCTCATAGCCTCTGCCTATATACACACTTCTTAGCCTCTGCCTGTATTGATGCTATACTTTATACCCTCTGCATGTAATCACACTTTATACCGTCTGTCTGTATCCATACATTATAACCTTTACCTGTATTCCCACCTCGTAGCATATGCCTGTATTCACATTTTATACTCTTTGGGATGGATCCAGACTTAAGAAGGGGCTTGAAATTAAGGACCTGATTCACACTTAAGAATCTTCTTAAAATAAGAACTTAAAGTCACTCCTGGGCTAAACCATGTCATACTGCACACCCCGGGGAGAACCTGGATGGCCAATCGGGAACCAGTCGGCATAGCTTCCTGCTTCATCTCACAGGGGTGTGTCTTGCCTGTACCATACTTTATGTCCTGGGACTAGCACCAAATATTTGATGACCACACCACTACTGCCAACCTATGCCCCATCTGTAAATAAAGCAGCATGTTAACAAAAATGCCAATAGGGAGAGAGGGATGGAAAATCTAGAAGAAGGCTGTACCCCAGTCTGACTATACTTTTATACCCCATAGTACTAAACCCAACCCCTGGGCCCCTCCCCCTAGCTACTTCCCTAATCTATGATTGACATGCCCTACTCTATGCTTGATGTGCCCACCTAGCAGCCACGTATTTACCATCGTTCTTTCCCAATTCGGGCAATCTCCCTTTTTCTTTGCATGCAGGGATATATCTTTGAATTGCTTACTGCACACAGATACTGATCAGCTTTACTATTACACTGTTATTTAGACTTGGGATAGGAAACATTACCGCTCAACTCTAATACTGTTTGCAACAGATGAAATATGACTCCCCTGCAATCAACATGGTTTAGCCCAGGAGTAACTTTCCTCTCTTAGGACCAACCGCGCATGCGTAGTAATAGTAATAGTGATATGCCGTCTACGTAGAAGATAAGGTCGGAAATGCCTAAGGGACGGAGTTGTGAATCGGGTGGGGAATAATCCGACCCTAAGTGCGGCGGAAATATACGGACCTAAGGATTAGCATAGAAATGGGCGGGGGAGGCATTTAGATGAGGCTAAGTGGGCGCGCTTACAGATTTAGGGCCGCAAATATCCGCAACTAAGACACATAAGGCTGGAAGTTAGTGCGGCCAGATAGGGCAAGTCAATGCAGGTCTAACTTTAGGTCCGGCCGGAGAAAGCAAGGGGAGTGACTGCTTTTTTTGGTGGGTGTAACCTGCTCCGACCTGAGACTTAGTTGCGTATATTTGCGGCCCGATCGCTGATGGAAGTCTGAATACGGCCCTTAATTTAAAGCTCCTTCTTAAATCTGGATACAGTCCTTTGTTTGTATTGACGTCATTAGCCTTTTATATCTTTTTACTAATCCACCCCTCTGTCTCTTTTCACAAGACCAGTTCGGGCTCCTTCTTTGTCACCCCCATCCCTCCCCTTTAATCCACCTACAATCCAGCCTTGACTAGTTAAAACAAACTATATACAAAAACTCAAGATAGTTTAATAATGTTTTGGGTAAGAAACTTACATTTTGCCTAAATGAAAGTTGATAGATATTCCTTGCAAACATGGAGCTGGCTGATAAGATGGAGGAGTCAGCTGAGGACATCACAGCAGCAGATACAGCTCCAAGTCCAAAGAAGGAAATATAAGGAGGGCACAGATACTGAAGTACAATTGGTAGAATCATATCTGTTTCATTTCTGCTCTGTGGATCAGGCATACCATATTCTGTATGATTCCAGTCTGAAAGATCAGAGTAAAGTATGCCATTTATGGTGACTAGGTACAAGAGAGCATTTAATACAGCTATGAATGCATATATTTATAAATATATATTGCTATTCACTATATGTATTCTCTGCTTTTTTTTTAAATAAACATCATGAATTACAAAAGGATTATTGATAGTACTGTGGTTATAAAATTATCAGTTTAATAAGAACAAAGGGCCTGATCCAGACCTATGCCGATGTGCTGTGCTTACACAAGCACAGCGTACCGGCGTCCACTCTCCCCGACACTCCCCCAGTGCGGGCGTATTTCCCATTGCTTACGCTGGCTGAAGGCTACCCTAACTTCAGCCAGCGTAAGCGATGGGTAATACGCTCGCACACGAGCGTACTACCGCTAAGCCCTCCCTCCCTCATTATATTACCTCCCTCCGCCCACCTTCACTAACCTTAACTTAGGGATGCTAGGGGGACGCCCCCTCCAGCGTCCCTACACTGTTCCTACAATCGTTGATTGGGCGTTGCCGTAGCTACGCCAGGCAACATCTGCCCGGCGCATGCGCAGATCGGCTTTTCAGCCGATCTTACGCTTACGCCCACCGTCCTAGCGACGGCAGGCGTAGGTCTGGATCAGGCCCAAAGACCCCATAGGGCTGCAGGGCAGGCAGGGGTTAATAGTTAGAAGGGGGGTGGTTAGGACTAGGTGGGTAGGAAGTTAGTGAGGTAGTTTATTTTTATTTAGGATTGGGGGGCTAGGTAGTTGATATAAAGGGGCTGCAGGGGAGGGGCTTCCTCCTGCTCCTCGAGATTTTTCCCTCCCTCCCATAAAGTTTAGTGATTTCTTTAACATGTATTTTTGCTCCTTTCAGACGGTGCATGGTTTGGCGGTAGCAGTGGGGGTCAACAAGGTAATGGTGCAATGTTGGTAGAACTTAAAGTATTTCAATCGGTCTGTTGAGTACTAACCCAGGAGAGTTGCGTGGAAACCAGTCCTCAATGGATGGTTTTCAGTAGGTATGCCACCTTCCAGGTCCTGGGGTGTGCATCATGATTGGGTTAGTGGGTATGACCGGTTGCATTGCAAGCGCCAAGGTTTTAATATAAGTTAGTTAAGTTAAGTTAAGGGTTGAACCCCCGCTACTTGGGCCATCCATTCATTGTTGGATGACACAGCGTTTAATCATCAATACAATTCGGCCCAATTATACATTTTAATAAACCATGTTCACATTTTAAACGCAGCCATAAGTCTCCGTGTGTTTATTTAGTTAAGGTGTGACTGGCTGGCTGGTGAGTGAATGGGTGCTATGCCTTTTGCCGTTTATAGAAATAGAGACCGTAACTTGTATCAAGTATAGGATTCAAATACCTGTGGATGCTCCTATAGCTCCAATAAGAATTGAAGGGACAGCCATAAGTAAACAACCAAAGGCTGCTAAGATGGAAAGTACTTGAGCATAAGTTGCAGAAGAAGCCGATAGGACCCTCTGGAAGTAAGCTTGCCAAGGGATACCTCCAAATACCTGCAAGACAAGCAGTCAATATTTACAGCACTGTGTAAACCTCTGCCCCAAACCCGTGCCAACACAGTTTTAGCAAAAGATGATACTTTTAAAATCAACAATAACAGTTCTACATTTGCTAAAAAAGTAAAGCAATAAAAACAGTTTCTGTCAACTTCTGTCAACTTTCTGACTACTACTGACACAGGTAGAATTCATTTTAAATAAAAATATATATTTTTTTATTGAATTTATATATATTTTATTTTTTGAATATTTTTAGACTTTGAAATGAATAAGGTGAGTTTAGACAGTAATGTACGTTACTGAGTTTTATTGTGTATCTCTTTTCATACACTGCTTTATTGAAAATTGAAGGCAGGTTTAAAGAAAGGATAAATTGTTTACCAGAAGCAAGAAACTGTCAATCCAAGACCAGGAAGCGTCACTCGTAATGCTGCCCAGCCAAGGCTCCTTGTAAACCTCCTTCACTGCTGTCACTGTGATGTCTGCAACTGCGGGATGAGTCATTGCAAAAGGTACACTGATCCACTGCAATACAAAAAGCCATTCATCTGCTATGGCACAGGTCTTAAAACATTCTAGAGGATACTATTAAGACTGGCATATCACATGAGATGGTCAAATACATAGCTTTTTACCTACGGACAATCACTGAATTTAGCTTCATAATGATTATACTTTTAAATCCTTCCCCTTCTCCCAACTGGACTTTATAAGACTAGCTTTAAAATATGATACTTTTTTAACTTCATATTATGATGCACTTAAGTTCCACTAAAAGAAATTCTGTATCTGATATCTAATTTGAAGGTTATGATAAGCACCTAGATTTCTGCCATATAGGTTGAGAATGTAAGATGGCCACATTATAGCATCAGTTTGCACTGGCAAAGGTGATGAATTGGAACCATAACTGGACCACCCATTATTCAATATAATTAGGGCAATATGAGAAATCACTGCTCAGCAGCTCCCTTTTCAGAACCAGCAGTGCAGCTCCATGCTTCCAGTTATCCAGTTATAGTATTAGGTCTCCTGTGCTCTCATGCTCTAGTTGCTTGGTATTTTTCCTAGTGATTGCTGAATGTCGTTATTCCTTCTCTTGTCTTGCCAGTCTGGTTATCCTGCCTCCTTGTCCCTTGCTCCTGTTCCAGTCCTGCTCCTTGGTTCTCCTTGTGTTTTCTCCCAGCTCTTCCCCATTCCCGGTGTGACAGCCTTGAGTGTGAGTGCTCTTGTCTCTCTTTGGTGTTGTTTGTTTCTTCCTGACTTACTCCATCTTGCCTTCCCAGTGTGATTCCACCCCCACAGCAGTTTACCTTCCTTATGCCATCGCTGGTTATTTGGCTTTCCATTCTTGCTCTCATACTATATCTGGTTATTGGTGCTTTAGTATTAGACGGAAGTAGCGCTCAAGGGGCCGCGACCTGCAGCCCAGCCTATGCCCACAATCAGGGGCTCTGGTGAAGACCAAACTCCTTGTTAGACTTTGCGCCCTGGTCTGTTGCAACCATAACCCCTATTGCCCATTGTACTGTGACATGTGAATATAGTATTATAATCTATTCTTGCTGTTTTGTAGCAAATCAGTTTGAAATGTGGTGCTAACCAGTACATTGTGATTGCTGTTGAATATTGCACATCAAAAGCTTTTTAACCTGTACAGTAGAGTTCTCTTTTACTTTGTCAAGACCTTCGCCAAAGACAATGTGTATGTTGGAAGCATGAAACATTATCAGGGCCATATTATTAATGGTCAAGTCATAGCACATTGATATGATCGCATGAATTTACAAAACCAGCAATATTCTAATGTAGAGTAATGTCAGCATTCTTTTCCATAGAGGACACTGCACTGAACTCGTACAACATCCAAGCTTGGTATTGAATCTTCAGTGTATGAATAATATGGAGCTCCATCTGTATATTATGATGCTATGGTGGATGATCATTATCTTACAGTTCAAGATCGACAGAGCTCATTGCTTTAAAGGCATACTTCATTTTTGTAGAATAACTTGTATATAATAATATGGGGGTAGATCCAGACCTAAGTGCAGGTTACGTTCGATCATGTAGCGTATTTACGCTATCGCAAGTACTATGCACTCCCCCCGGGCACTCCAATTGGACGGACGTACTTTTACTGATTTACGACTACCAAACCCTCCCTTAACTTTTCCAAGCGTAACCACGCACATAACGTAACTTTGCTGTCGTACATAGTTCTGGATCTGGCCCATGGTGTTGTTGAATTATCCATACATTACATACCGTACATACATTAGCAGAATTCATACAGAGTTCAAATGACACACTAAGCTTTGCTTCTTCACTATTGAGTAAAATGAATTTGCTAGCATGAGCCTGCCTTCCAGGTGCAACATGGGCATTGCTGTGCAAAAAGAGGCATATGATACTTTGGTAAATGAAGCCTTAAGGGTACTACAGAAATAGCCTATTGGGCTGATCTCCAGATTGTAAGGGAAAAGCCATTTTGTAAGGGAAGGCAAATTTTAATTGTAAAAACAGAATTAGTACTCAGCAGTGAAGTTTCCTAGCTCATCTTTAATTTACAGATTTCTCAAAAAGCTTTACAGTATGTCAGTTCTATGTGAAAGCTATATATTTTTCCTGCATGCAAAATCATTAAAATCACTATGCATTCCTCACAGGGGCGTTTTAAGAAGTGGAGGGGCCCTTGTACAGGATTTGCACATGGCCCCCCCTTCCCTTACCTAAGACAGGACTGTACCGATTTGCGGGCTGAAAAGGGGCAGGGCTTATAGCACCATTAAACCCTGCCCCTTTTTCGGCCCGTGACTCAGGACAGTCCCACCGCAGTGGTAGGGGGACCCATTTGGCATCTATTTCTTTCCTCCAAGAAGATCTTGGACCCATTATAGATATGCCTATGATTCCTCACATTGCAATGTGGTTTTTCTCAAGTTTTACACTTGCACTTGTTTTGCTCTTAAAAAAAATGGTGTAAGTGCAACTCTGGATTCGACCCTATGTGCACACACTCTCAATCACACAGCACAGCAGTGTTAAATATATTGACTTGAAGACCTAGAGGTGGAAGTTCTAGTAGAATGCTTATTATGGAAGGGAACAATCAGAAGTATATTTAAGAAAACTAGAACTAACAAGAGAGTGTGGAGTTCTACCTGTCATTCACACTTTAATAGGCAGACAAAACAGACAGAGTTTTTGCAGCAGCATAATACAAAATGTCAAAAGCAAGTGCAGAAAGAAATACACTTATATATATATATATATATATATATATATATAAGAAAGCAAAGAAAAGGGGGCGCTCCATAGTGCAGAAAATCTTTAATAACATTTCACAAAAAACGGCTGACAAACAATAAAAATACAGAGGCGTACCAGATTTGCTGGAATCAAAACAAATTTGATTCAAACACGTTTGTTAGTTCCACTTCCCTGGCAAAGCGTCGCTGAAAGACACAGATCCCCACGTCCTCGGACACAGGTTTACACGTGCACCAACGAAGGCTTGTCACAGCTGAAGCGTATGGAAAAGAAGAATCCCAGGTAAATGCAGACTCCACCCCAACGCGTTTCGTCACCATGGACTTCGTCAGGAGGCGTGTCTGCTGATGGCTATTGCTGCGTTTAAATACCCTGTCACATATCACTCTTAACCCTTTCATCACCAATTACTATTTCTTTCAATTTAGGTTAACAGGACTTTTGAGCATTGAGACAATAACATTTCACAAAGAACCATATTAACAACACTTATCAAAGCTGATGCAACCAATTGATACAATCTTACCAAATAACGAATAAATACTTTTCTTCAAAGACTCCAAATTCATTAGACACTTAGAAAATATAAATATAAATAATACTACACTCATCTACTGGCTAAGAGACTTCGACTTCATTAAAACACTTCTAATTAAATTTCCCTTCATATATAATCAATTTAAATAACTTTAAATAAAGGCAGAAAAACTATATTAAAATATTAAAATTTGTTATATTAGATTCGATTTTATAATCACACAATTAATTATTGTAAATGAACTATCAATCAATTTTAGATTTCTATTAAATTATTCCATATTGTTTTTATAAATAATTAAAAAAACTTTACATTTTTTTTTTAAAAATAGCAATAAGTTAACAGATTGAAGGTGAACAGATTATATCTAAAAAATGTTTTTATATACGATTAATATCTAGAGGAATATAATCCCCATAAGACACAAAGTAGCCACAATTAATAAAAGACAGTAAGGTTAACACTTTAAAAAAGGAATACATTTTTTTTTTTTTAAAGTTACTATAAATAGGGAGTAAGTTCAAAATGTTCGTTTAAACCATGGGGTGTTAGCGTATTAAGGGTAAAAATCCAAAACCCCTCTCTTTGGGAAAGCCATGATAATCTATCCCCTCCCCTTTTGTCCAAAGTAACATGTTCAATGGCCCTAATTTTAAAATTAGTACTGTTTCCTATTGAACAGCCATTGACATGTCGTGAAACACTATGACTGGAGCTCTTATTTACAATGTTTCTGTAATGCTCCAGTGCTCGAATCTTCCAGTGGTGTGTGTGTGTGTGTGTTTTACATATCTTTCCCATTTTAGACACATGAGGCATGTGCCTATGGGTGCCTGTCAGGATATCTTGTGCATATGTTAATATCTTAATATGGAGTGACCTTCATTTGGCCAGGATCTGTTTTGTTTTGTTTTATTGCACTTGCTTGAAGGTAGTGGGGCAGAACGGGTTATGGCTCCTGTCCTAAATGGTTCAGAATAATGGGGGAATTGAAAATGCCAGATTTCTGCGGAAAAGTTTGTCCAGAAAAAGACATAGGAGGGACATTTCTAGCTTTTCTAAACCTCACACTCGGGTTTTTTGGTAAGTGTGGGGCTAGAATCGGGTTTAGTGATAGAATAGACCAGACCATTCTCAGAATGTTTTTTATATCTGTTCCCAAGCTATTATAATCCGTAATTAGAGCAACATTCAACTTATCTAATTCACAGTGATTGGTCCTTAGCTTATACTCCAAAAGGGATGATCTACTGAGCTTTTTGGCTCTATCATAACTTTCATCTACAATCCCCTGTGGATAGCTCTGTTCTTCAAACCTGGATTTATAGATCTCAGCTTGTTCTTCAAATTTGCTAAGATCAGAACAGTTCCGCCTTAATCTGGTAAATTGTGAATAAGGGATATTATCCCTCCACTTCTTCAAATGACAGCTACCATATTCAAGGTAGCTGTTGGCATCTACTGCCTTGAAGAAAGTGCTAGTGCTAATATCAAAATCTCCCTCACTAGGAGCCTCTAAAAACAAATCTAAAAATTCTATATGTTTTCCACCAAATTTATGTGTAAAACTGAGACCATAATCATTCTGATTCAAACTCTCCACAAATTCTATGAAGCTAGACTCAGGCCCTGACCACAAAATCAAAATGTCGTCGATGTATCTTTGGTAAAATTTCACCGACGACATCAATGGGTGGCTCTGGACACAGTTTCGCTCCCAGTCGCCCAGGTACAAATTTGCGAAACTGGGAGCGAAAACCGTGCCCATCGCAGTCCCCTTTATCTGCAAATAAAATTTATCCAAGAACAGAAAGTAATTCTTTTTTAAAACAAAGTCTGCACACTGTATTAAAAATTCCACTAGATCACTTGTAAGACCCCCATCTGTTGATAATACTTTTCTCAGGGTATCCAGCCCTTTTTCGTGGGGAATGGAGGTGTATA
>WWET01000113.1:853894-882170 GCA_011038615.1 Limnodynastes dumerilii
ATGACCGCAGCCTGGAGAGGATTGTCAGGAAAAGGCCATTCAAAAGTGTGGGGGAGCTGCACAAGGAGTGGACTGAAGCTGGAGTTAGTGCATTAAGAGCCACCACACACAGACGGATCCTGGACATGGGCTTCAAATGTCGTATTCCTTTTGTCAATCCGCTCCTGAACAACAAACAACGTCAGAAGCATCTTATCTGGGCTAAAGAAAGAAAGAACTGGTCTGTTGCTCAGTGGTCCAAAGTCTTCTTTTGTGATGAGAGCAAATTTTACATCTCATTTGGAAACCAAGGTCCCAGAGTCTGGTGGAAGAATGCTGATAGCATCCATGCCATGCCACATTGAGGCAGTAATTCATGCAAAAGGGGCACAAATTAAGTACTGAGTACATATACATGATTATACTTTTCAGAGGGCTGACATTTCTGTATTTAAAAACCTTTTTTTTTTGTTTTATTTCATGTAATATTCTAATTTTGTGAAATTTTGCTTTTGGGGTTCTCATAAGCTGTAAGCCATAATCATCAAAATTAATACAAATAAGGGCTTGAAATATCTCACTTTGCATGTAATGAGTCTATATAATATTAGTTTTACCTTTTAAGTTGAATTACTGAAATAAATGAACTTTTGAATGATATTCTAATTTTTCGAGTTTCACCTGTATTACATTTAGTTTAAGATAATTATATACTTGTTTTTACTGCTTGCCAACCTTCCTTTCATATAACCCTCACTGTAGCTGGTTGTGACACATCAGTGCCTCTGACAAACTGTTTGGAAATACCATCTAGCATGGTAAGTAAGGGATGAGAAACAAAATGATGGATAGTAAATGTTAGCAGGAGAATGAATGACAGAATCAGATGATGTGTATTGGGAGTTCATGTTATTGGCTCATGCAGCAACAGCCTTGGCAGAATGACTTATTGTTGGAACGTATAATTGGTGAAGAGGAATTGCCTTTTGTCTCCACTATAGAATTCAGTATAACGTTTATATTTTACTAACATTGTAAATACTCCTTTTTTTGAGTATCTCATTGTAAAATCATTGAAGATTACCAAAATTTGAATCTCTTTTATGGGATAATTCAGATCAGAAATGTAACCATTGAAACAAATTTATTTGTTAACAGGTTTTTATATACAGCTATCGGATTATGTAGCGCTTTACAGAGAATATTTCACATTCACTTCTGTCCCTGCCCCATTGGAGCTACATTCTAATGTCCCTAACACATACATACACACACAAGTAGGGTTAAATTATTCTGCAGCCAGTTAACCTACCAGCATGTTTTTGGAGTGTGGGAGGAAACTGGAGCACCTGGATAAAATCCATGCAAACACAGGGAGAACATACAAACTCCACAGATAGAAGGCTAGTCCAGGAATCAAACTCATGACCTCAGCGAGACACAAGTGCTACTCACTGAGCCACCATGATGCCCATACAATACTTCTAACATTAGGGCTGACTTACACAATATAGATATTGATTCTTTTCTGAAAGTAGAACTTTTGCCTAATTATTGTGAATCTGATCCAGAGTTTAGCATTTGGAATATAGGTGCAGAAAAGCAAGAATCCATCCACTTGATTTAATTTCATTTAATTTCATTTCATGTGAAGCTAATTTCATACATTACTATGCTATTACTACATTTGTCAATAGTGTTAACATGATGCATTTCCATTTGCAGTATATATAACATTATACTGAATACAAAGGGGAAGGGGGAGCAGACAGCACAGACCAATTGTAGTATACGTGATTAATGGAATAAATAAATAAACCCACATATATAGGGAGGGTGCAACTAATGATGGTCACAGGGTATTGTACAGAACTAAATCTTTGGCAAGAACAAAGAGAAGTGGACCACTTGTAAGTGCACACCTTATGGGGAAACTCCGTTTGAATTCCAATAGCGCAATAAGGTGTAACGATATCAGTAAGAAGAAAATTGAAATTAAAATATAACCATTATTATATATACAATAAAAAGGTGAAATATAAATATAAAATTATACGTCACATTGCTATGGAGCGGTACTGCACTACTCAAATAAATATAAAACAATTGTGTTCAAAATTGCAATGTTGATCCACACAGGTAGATAGATACATTATAGTGATTCAATGTTGAATCAAGTATAGTAGTGAAGGTAAGTATAAAGGCACAAAGGACAAAAAATTATATATAACTGCCTAATCAAAATGGATGAGCAGGAACTGTCCCTATTGTGGTGCCTGCCACCTCACGGTGGAGCTTCGCCCCTCAAGGGGGTATACTAGGCCCTATACTACAATGAAATGCCCAATACCCGCTAAATTGTATGCGCCTGTGTGCAGACTATGAACATATTCAACAATTCAAAGAACTGCATAAATGCATTGCATACAATAATCATGCATACAAGTTAAATCCGAGCTGGACAAAGCTCAATCAAGTGATAAAGACTAGAGATAAACGTAACCTCAGAGGTTTAATCCTACAAAACAGTATTGGGTCATTTATATGAATGTCAGTAATTGGCAGATAGGCAGCATGAATTGCCAGAGGTCAGCAGGCAGGGCTCAGTGATGCAATGTGATGGTGAATGAATAAAACAGGGCACCCTCTAGATGTAACTCCCTAATCTGAGTAAACAATCACTGTCTCTATCAGGGTGCCTGCCACCTCACGGTGAAAGTTCACCCCACAGGGGGGTGTAAAAGACCCTACCTAAAGTGCCCAATGCCCGCTAAAATACTTAGTAAAAACCAGATTCAGAGTGACATATAGATAAGCAGAAAACTGTGTGTCAGTATATGAAACTGTGTGGGTACATTGTATGCATAAGTTACTGTATAGAGCATTGTGCCTTTATACTTACCTTCACTACTATACTTGATTCAACATTGAATCACTATAATTTATCTATCTACCTGTGTGGATCAACATTGCAATTTTGAACACAATTGTTTTATATTTATTTGAGTGGTGCATCAATGTGACGTATAATTTTATATTTATATTTCGCCTTTTTATTGTATATCTAATAAAGGTTATATTTTAATTTTAATTTTCTTTCCTACTGATATCGTTACACCTTATTGCGCTATTGGAATTCAAACAGAGTTTCCCCATAAGGTGTGCACTTACAAGTGGTCCACTTTTCTTTGTTCTTGCCAAAGATTTTGTTCCGTATATAACATTATACCACCCTTCACTCTAATTTGGATTGCTGGTGAAAGGGCACATGTTGGGAACTTCTCTGCATTGTCCTTGGAATTGTATGCAAATAGGCACACAGTAGGCACCAGCAGAGGGGGCGCTATGGAGCTGTAATTGACATTGGCCGTGGGAAACAGAACAGGCACAACAGGTACTCTGCTGCCAGCTGGTCAGAATGGAAACCAAACTTCGCATACATTAGATGGTAGGGGAGCACAAGTTGCCACCCCCGTCCAGCATTCTAATGGTGCCCCTGCAAATAGGTGAGACTTATTGCAGCACGCTACACGATTACCTGTAATTGTGTTTTCTTAATTGTTATATTTTTTGTCATTAATTTTGCACTACATCTTTTCTTCAGCCCATATTAATAATTATTTTATTAAAAATATTCAACTATAAAAAAACAAACTCTTAAAAATGCTTCCACGGAATACAGACGAGCGCAGGCATCAATCTGCTCATTGCAGTCTCATAAATCAATACTTATTAAAGCTGTATGAAAACTCATAATAGTCCGTATGTCAGTGTAGTGCAGTAAGGCCTGCAACTTAAATCACCTGTCAGCAATGTAGAAGGTTTGCAGAGCAGGTTTAATTTAACGATGATTAGTGCACAATATTAACCTCTGTCTATCTCAATTAGCAGCAGCCTTGGCCAGGTGCACAGGATGTAACAGAAGCATGACTGAACTCCCCTGTCACTCCCCTCTCTCATACAGACTTTGGATTCAGAGTTACGAGCATGTGCGATGCGGAATCGCACATGCTCATTTGACTACGGGCTATTCTAGGATGCACTTCCGTGCATCCTATAGCCCACTCTGAATAGCACGGAGGGTGCTGTTCAGAGTAGTATACGGATGTGCAAGGCACATCCGCACTTCTAAAAAACCAGTCGGAGCCTTAATTGCTCCGACTGTATTTTTTTTTTAGTCTAAGTTAAAAAAAACTCAGTTTCCCCCGCCCGCTCCGCCGCCGCAACCTCTGTTAAAAAATTAAATAAATAAAGTTCCGGCCAACAGGGCATACTGTCGCTAGTAGAACTACTGGCACAAGCATACCCATGAATAACAAGGCATGCTAGCTTATAGAACTACTATCGCCAGCATGCCCTGGCCCAAATCACTACACATGACAATATGTTATAAAAAAACATACAGTGACCTCCCCCCCAAAAATAATAAATCCTCCACATGCCTCACAAAAAAGAAAAGTAAAAAATAGTGGCCATACCCGTCCCCTTCTTTAAAAAAAATACACATCCCACATAATTAATGTTTAAAAATTTACACGTGCCCCCCAAAAATCATAAGAAATAAAAAAATCACGCCACATGTGCCCCTCTATAAATAACAACATATGCCCCAAGTGCCCCTCTATAAATAAAAACATATGCCCCTAAGGGCCCCTCTATAAATAAAAACATATGCCCCAAGTGCCCCTATCTGACTATCTAAAGAACGGAACAAGTGTACCTCTAAAAATATAAAAAATAAATAAAATGCCCATAAAATGGCCATAAAAAAATTAAAACATACTTACCTGTTCTGATGGGGGTCCAGTCTTGTAAGCTTTTAATCCGTGGGGGGTGTCTTGGCAAAAAAACAAACCCTATACAGATGACAAACTATGTCCTGCAAGCAGGACATCCCAGCGCTAATGACAGTTCTGCTGTCATTGGGGTATATATATACCCTCTGCCAGCCTGGGATTTTTTTTAAAGTATCACAACTGAAATCGTTTTTTCCCACGTACTTTTCTTTTTTGTGAGGCACGTGGAGGATTTCTTATTTTTTGGGGGGAGGTCACTGTATTTTTTTTATAACATATTGGCATGCGTAGTGATTTGGGCCAGGGCATACTGGTGAAAGTAGTTCTATAAGCGCTAGCATGCCTTGCTATTCATGGGCATGCTTGTGGCTGTAGTTCTACTAGCGACAGTATGCCCTGTCGGCCGGGACTTTATTTATTAAATTTTTCAACAGAGGTTGCGGCGGGGCAGCCGGGGGAAGGGGTTCATTTTTAACTAAAAAGGGCTTTTTTTTTTAAACCTTTTTTTTTCAGCTCCGGTGAGCTGCCCTTACGCTTACACCATCCCTGAGATGGTGGATGCGTAGGGCTTGTATGGACTGGTGTGCACGGAATATTTAAATGAGAAAAGTGGAGCTTTTCTCATTTAAATATCCTGGCACACCCCTTGTTGCAGCCGGAATCGGATGCTGGCAGATACACTAAAGTCCGCCAGCAATCCGACTTCCTTGCACATTTTGCGCATTCGCAGTTGCACTAAATCGCTGCGCATCCGTGTGAATCCGGTCCCTATACTTTTTGTGAATTGCTCTTTTTATAAATACTAGGCATTCTTGTTGTTTTACAGCGGATGTCATAGAGACAATTCTAATAGCTAACATTGGCTGTTGTGTGCCAGTCTTGACAAAGTCATCAGTTTACAGTTTAGCCAAAATACGGTTTTACCTGTCTTCCAATATTTTACATTGCAAACTCATATTTGAATTATTCAAATTCAAATGAAGTTACTTAGTAAAAATGCCATTCATAAAGTATTTACATGCAGCTATATGAGACAATGATTTATTCTTTGGAATTAAGACTGACAATACCAGATCTGTCTAATCATGTAAATATATGTTATGGCCAAAGATTGAGAGTAACTGGTAAAACTGGTGCAAGTGTACACCTTCCAGAACCACGCTGCATTGCAGGGGTAAGAAAACAGAATTAAAATTGAAAGTTGGTATTTTCTATTACAACTCTAATTTACAGTTAAAAATTAAAACTGTGCAGTGCGTGTGTGCTATAAGCAAAAGCTAAGTATTTTCCCAGCATAGAACTAAATACAATGAATTAGTATCCCTCATGTTCTAATATTGTCCAGGGGTAACTTGTACCTGTTTTTGCTATAACTCTCAAAGATGCTGCAGTTTCCTATTCTAGGTCAAAAATACAATTGTTTATAATGTTTCATTGTTTCCATATCTCGTTACAATCTGTGGCTGATTCAGATCTGAGCATACACCAGCTGGCGTGACATTTCTTTGTGTTTTTCTGCAGTGCGCACGTGAAGAACAGAGGAGCGCGCAATCATGTCTGATTCAGATCTGCGCATACGCCAGCTGGCGGGACGTTTCTTTGTGTTTTTATGCATTGAGCACGTGCAGAACTGAGGAGCATGCATTCATGGCCGATTCAGATCTGAGCATACGCCAGCTGGCGTGACGTTTCTTTGTGTTTTTATGCATTGTGCACGTGCAGAACTAAGGAGCACGCAGTCACGGCCGATTCAGATCTGAGCATACGCCAGCTGGCGGGACGTTTCTTTGTGTTTTTCTGCAGTGCGCACGTGAAGAACAGAGGAGCATGCAGTCATGGCCGATTCAGATCTGAGCATACGCCAGCTGGCGTGACGTTTCTTTGTGTTTTTATGCATTGTGCACGTGCAGAACTGAGGAGCGCCCAGTCACGGCTGATTCAGATCATATCACAACCCTGGCATACAGGGCTTGTGCTCTGAGGGGTGTGTTGAGGGAGGGAAAGGGTGGAGGTATGTAGTCAATATACAGTAAGGGTGTGCCAAGGCTAGTGCACCCAATGCTGGTCAGAACATAACGTAACGTAACAAAGATCTGCGTACGTTACAACATTTGCACCTTCTGCAGGTCATGTCTAAGTCAGGGGGAGCACACAATAAACAGCATATTACAGACACTTTTATATAAAGTTCAACCTGGATAATCATATTTATAATCATGATATCGCTGTTGCTGGTTAATGTTCAGTGATCAATTATGAAAAATATTTTTTTTAAATAAAAAATATTAATTTGTTGTATTCTGTTCATATATTAACTGAACTAATCGGTGTAATATTATCATTTTTTTTAACAGCTCCAAATGCAGTATACTACACTATCCTTGCGCTGCATATTTGGGCGCATATCTGTTTACAGCTTAACTCCTGTAGTGTATATGCCAGAGTTGCCGACTTTTTAGGGCTTCCCTCCAGGAGAACCCAAGGGAAGCCATTGATTTCTGCAAGGGTGTGGGGCTTAATGACACGATTTATGCAAATCTCGCCATTAAGCCCCGCCCCCTGTCAATCAGTCCTGTAATTTCCTGCGTTTCGGAGGATGGACAGGGCTTGATAATCAAGCCCCGCACATCCCTAGTAGCACTAGGGATTACAGTATAAATTCATAGCTGGGGGGGGCTTGCGGGAGCTTTGCCGGCTCTCCCGGGATACCGGGAGACCGGCCCAAATTTTGGGAGTCTACCGGATATTCCAGGAGAGTCGGCAACCCTGGTATATGCTCACAATTCAAATGACACAATTATGTGCGGCTCTGGATCGCACACAACCTGCACTATGTTTCCAATCGCATTTACACAATGCACACTGCGTGCGGCTTTGTGCACAGATCTGGATCAAGGCCACTAAGTGCAAATGTGCAACTCACGGTTGATTTATCAGTGTAATCAAATAATCAAATTATAGTTAATTCTTTTTTTGTACCAAATAAAATTTAAATGACTAAATTTGATATATAATTAAAGTTTTCAAAACCCTCTAAAGAAATTTATGCAACTAGTGCTCCAGTATTGCTGTAATTATTTCATGATAAACAGACAGAATGTAAACAAGCACCTTACTGTTTCCCATCTAATCAGGACACAGTAGGACATTTGAGTAAATTATGTTTATTAGAACAAATTAAGCTTGGCCTGAAGCATAAGAAATAGACCAGGGCACCTAGGGCATGATCACTTGAATCAAATCAGAGCGACTGTAACGGAGGTAAATGGCTACTGATTTCTCTCAATTATATTGATGAGTCACAATAAGGGTCAGATGATTGCAGAATCTAAATAACAGTTACCTGAAATGCCTGTTTCCAACTTGTGATTTACTTTATAACCATACCGTTGAGATAAAAGCTTAATCTTGAGACCCCCACCTACATAGCAGTTATCCCATTTCCCCTCTCCCCAGCATGAACTAAAGGTTGTTGTCTGCTTCCATTCATTCAGCTTTTCAAAGCAACATCCTTAATTTATAGCTACATAAAAGGGATCTAATGTAATTACTATTTATGTAGCTACATGACTCCTTCCCGTAATGTCATACATGGCATGATCAATTGGGCTAAACTCACTAACAAAAACAAGGCACATTATTTGTTTTATAATATTGTTCTACATGTACGTATATTTACTGAGGGGCAGAGGCGTTTAGGAATCACAATGACAAAGATATCTGTTTTTGTCTGATTTCTCTATATGATGGGGACAAAATAGATATGAAGAGATTTTGTTACTTTGGTAAAATATATATATCTTTTAAAAACGTTAATGCCCTATCATTAGTACAAAGTCAATTAAAACATGTTATTAACAATTATTATACTACAGAATTTTTGCTGAAATTATGTCAAATACTGGTCCTGAGGTAGAGATCTGGAAATCAGCATGTGCCAGAATATTTTTTCCAGATTTTTATACACAGTATATATCATATACAGTCATTCCCATGGAGCTCCCATTGGAGCTTGCAGTCTACATTCCAAAACACACAGAGACACACAGACTAGGGTTGATTTTAAGTCGACAGCCAATTTACCTACTAACATGTTTTTGGAGTGTGGGTGGAAACCAGAGCAGCCAGAGGAAACCCATGTAGACACAAGAGAACATACAAACTCCACATAGATAGGGAGAATCTAACTCATGAGCTTGTGTGAGGCAGAAGTGCTAACCTCTAGAGCCACCATGCTACCAAGCTACAGCTAAGTTTTGTCACTGACTCATGTGATCATCAAGTGTTCAGAATGAATCACACACAGGGGCGTATCTGAGGAGAAGGGGGAACCAGGGAGTATAATCGCATAGTACTAAAGCATCAGCATCAAAATAAATTAGATATATACAGTAAAATTTGCCACCTAGATTCCAAGTTTAGTACTGTCACTCCTCCTAGAGGGTTATAAGACCCTCTGACCCCAGAGGTGTTGTCTCCTAATGGCAGCCTAGGCAGAGCTCAGCAATCAGAGTGGAGGACCAGCATCTGCTCATAAGTACGGAAGCGCAGCTCTGGAACGGACTTGGCAGTTATTATGCAGGTGCACAGTTTATTTGCCGTTCACAGCTGCATTTTGTATGAGCCATATGGAAGGGTGACCTCAAGTTTATTCAACTTTCAGAGTGGTCAATGCATTTTTATGGTTCAGAAATCCGCTGTCCATTAGCCTTAAATTCAGGTATTATTGGATGCACCTTGGAAGGGTACGTGTGATTTACATTAGTTAATGAATGAGGTATGGTATGCTAGCATGATATTCAGTGCACCAAAAGTTAACCTGCTGATACTAAAGTGCCAACAGTGTTAACTGATTGCCATTCTTCCAGAGGAGAGCGCAGGGACAGAGTAAAGGTAGAAACATGGACAGAGTGGAGGAGAGAGCAGGCAGGAGCGGGGACAAGGTAAGGAATCTTTTTTAGTGTACTTTTTGAAATGGTTTTGAAGATGGTGCACCCATGCACCCAATATTGTGTCAGAAGTATCATTGTCAAATGTGTTATTGTCAGTCTAGCGTCTGACACAGTTTGGAACAAGCTTTGATATTTTTACATCTGCTTTTCATAGTAGTAAATGCAAAGTTAACCATATGGCTTTAAAGATATAACAGAATGATATGATGTTTTGATGACAGTGTCCAAGCAATAAAAACAAGCACTAACATGGAAAGTATGCTATATGAGGGCAATTGTCCACTGAGGAAAATGCAGCCAAGGTGTAACTGCAAAGAGCCATTATCATGTTCCTGGTTTGCAGGAACATATGTATGAAAACATACTTTCTTCAATACTTGAGTATCCCTTTAATCATCAAATCCTAGGCAATTTTACAGTGAAAAAGGTCCTCTGAGATAAAGATAAAAATAAAATCTAAATAGAGTTCTGTTATAAATACACTTTGGTCCTTAATTGTTGTTGTAAAATACCCCCATTATTTTATTAGCAGGTGGCAAGATGATAGCAGAAGTAATGACTTTGAAATTGAAATTTAAAGGGCCTTACCTAAAGCAGAGAGGATTGCCGCAGCCCAGAACATCTCTCCCATTAATGCAGGTATGAAAAGCATCCCTCCCATTCTTTTCCCATAGACCTGTTGGAAAGGATCCAGCATGGTAACATATCCCTTGGATCTCATGGGTTTAGCAAAGAACAGGCCACCTAGATAAATACATATATTATTTATTTATATCGTTAATGAACTAAAAATATTTCTTTAATTAGTACATTTTAATAGATTTCTATAGCTATGACTTACTAATTGGCAGTAGCAACTCACGTATTAATGATGTTAGCCATACATGTATAAGTTGCTACATGACTGCATTTCTCAGATATTAATACATAGTAATTTACATTTCTATGTATTATTCTTCATTATATTTAAGTTGGAAGGTGAAAGACAAGAACGTGTAATATTTTTTCAGTTTACCAAAATATATAATTAAATGCAAAACTAGAAGATGCAGTAATTCACCAGACGACCACTACCGATCAGCACTCCATATGTTAGTTATTTATTGCTGTTAAGGGATTGAACGTTATGGAAATTGTATTCATGCAACAGCTGGAGTCCTAAGCACATGACTAGGAAGTCAGGCTAGTTATTGGTTGTTATTCTACTATTTCAGTATAACACCATGGCTAGATGACACAACAATATATTTTCTAGTGAGATATTCAGTATTGCATTAAATTGGCTATTTTCTTTCATGTTATGTCACATTATATATAAGTCCCATTCAAAGCTTGTATGAATGCAATGTAATGTTAGACATGTTTATTTACTCATAATCATCATTTAGTGTATTTAGATTTGTTGAGAATAATTATTTATGATGTATATAAATTGACATATTTTTTACATTATCAGAATACACAACAATTTTCTGAAGCCATTACATTTTTTTTTCCAGGAATATATTATTGCCTTTTGTTTTATATGACCTATCAGGGCTGAAATAAAAAAGGACCCCGCCTGAAGGCATCAAAATATTATTTTAAAGCAGTATCTAAGTGGAACATGGATTAGATATGTCTGCTTATTAAATTAGCTGTGCATTAACGTTCCCCTCTTACTGATATTTGTATTCCTCAACGCTGATTTGATTTGTGGGTAACCACTGTGACTGAAACAAATATCAATGCATATAATTCAATTGTGACTTACCCACAATAAGACTGAGGGAATAGCCAATAGGGGCTTGTGCCCAGGCAAGCCCATAACCAGATACATATACTGCTTCTGCTGTCCCATTGATATATCCTCCACCAACCCATGTTGCTAATGAATGAAAGCAGAAACACAGAATAAAATGTCATATGCACAGTATATAGCAGTCATCTGCTTGCATAAAAATTAGTTTATTGTGGTAAACAATAACATCATTCTACATATGTTTATTGAAAATAATTTAAAATGTAAAGGTTTGTAAAATGTGCAGCTTAAAAGCAGCAAGTATATGAAGTTAATAGGTTACTTGCAGAGTGACTACATAACCAGCTATTTAACATTAAACACTGCTATTTGAGCACTGGTAGAGAAAATACTGACACAGTTATTCACTTATCATTAACACAAAAGATTCCAATGTGAAGAGTTTATAGGCAGGAAAAAAATAGTCAAAATAAACACAAATCGGGACAAATCAGGTATCCATAATGCAAAAACAATAATACAACAATGCCTTTGTTATCATTTTGTAAATCTATATCTGTAGTATGTTCTGCAACAAAAAATAAAATCCAAAGATGCTTTTAGATTATTATAATTAATAATTTTTTTTATAGCTACTTTCCAAACAAACCTCCTCCTATAGATACTTTTAAATACTTATAATCATACATGCAGGATTTATGTTTATCTATGTTAAACAGATCTTTGAAACAAGGAATATATATATTTATATATAGTTCTTACCTGTCATAGTAAAAGCACCAACCAGCAGTCCTATATCTCTGCCACCCACAATAATCCCTTCCCGGGGATCTCCATCTCCACGCAAGTTCTTAGTTCTCCAGGCAGCCCAAATACCCACAAACAAAATAGCTAAATAAAAGATGATTATTGCCACCAGCCCCTCCACGTGGAAAGCCATCTTCTTGTAGATCGGCGTCTGGCTATTTCATTAGGATCTCACAGGGGTTACAGTACAGGCGTCCACTATACATGGAAAACTAAAAAATAAGAGAAAATGCAGCAACTTATTCACTTATTAGTCATTTTTGCAGGAAAATAAAAGCCTGGACGAGATCTTGTAATGTATAAAAAGTCACAGCCTAATATCAACAAGTCTGTCACCTGTTCGTGTTGTGGCAGCCTACTGTAATAAGTCACAGCCGTCTTCCTTACACTGCTTTGCCTATCTCTGTATCATTTCTCTACAACGGGGAAATGACTTACTTAACTCTATCTTCATCTCTTGTTTTGTCAGCTGTCACTGTAGCCCAAAGAGCTATCATTTTTGTTAGCATGTAAAAGTACAACGTGAAATATAATAATAATAATAATAATAATGACAATTATAATAACAATGAAGACATGTATAGATCTTATTTCACAATAAAAGAAAATTGAAGTGCTATTATTATATAAGAAAATGGAAATCCTGATTAGAAAGTGATTAAGGAGAAATACAGTACTTACATGACACATTGGTTATATCACACACTTGTTTAAAGAGCTCTTGTACTGTAACAATCCAGCAGCCACCACCAAGTCACAGACTGCACAGTCACTTCTCTGCCTCTCACTGCACACACCCTGATTCACAAGCAGGCACATTATTCCCCCCAGCTCCACAATCCACTTCTCATTGAAGTAAAAAAGAAAATCCACCCCCTGTAAGCTGCAGTCTGCTTCCCTCTGTCAAGCTATGCTGTCAAATACCTGTAGAAATTGTATTCTTTGTTCATTTATGAAGGCGGAAGAAGTGCATGATCTACAGTATGGTAATGCAAATTGTTATTATTATTTGTTTTAAATCAATGCAATTTAGGATGCAACACTGTGGAATTAAGCATTTCTATAGCGGAACTGTCCTAGGATCTGTTAATGATCACTCAGCTGGCAGCCACCTAATTAAAGCATACTATTACTGAGGAGGGGTGCTAGCTGCTGTGGTACAGGAATACTCTTGAATATTTTTGGTGACAGTAGAAGCAAATATGGATGGTCAGTTATATGACTATAATAAAAAAAAAGGTGTATAAATGGAAATGAGTGCCCACTACTTCTTACTAACTCTATTTAAGATTCAGCTTTCTTAACCCCAATACCCAAGTACAACACTAGTCCCATTTCTTACCTATAGAGAGCTTGCCTCACACCTTCCTTCTAGCATAAGGATTTCCGATGTAGGACAGCTTAACCTCCTCTTCCAAAGTCTTAGTTTCACCTTGTGCACAGGAATATATTAATGGAACTTATTGTTATTAGCCTGTTATGTAGTTAATTGCACATGGAGATGATAACCAGTAATCATTGGGGAATGTCTTGATTTTAATCAAATACATTTCTTATAAAGCTGGATGGTGGTTCGTCATTGCTCAGATGATGAACGTCAGAAAGGACTTTATGGATCTAGAGATCCATTGGGGGAAGGGTAAATAAAGGTAGGACAGTTAAAACAAAATGGTGATGGAAATAGGGTCTGCAATCGTCAGAAGCTTAAAATAACCCTGGCAAGACATAAGAAATGTACATCCATCGCTGCATGACTACTAATTTTGTATGGATGACGCACTGCAGAACACCTCCCTACCTCTTCTAATGTAGAACTGATTCATGGGGGACTTTTTTCCCCTCAATGGTCCTACTCTGACTGCACAGTTTTAGACAGCTGCTAAACACATCTGACTAATTGATTGTATGGAGTAATGACTGATTGAAGAAAGAGGTCACCGGGTTTTGCTGCTTCTATTGTCCTCAACACTTAAAAAAAAAAGTACCAAATGAATCCTGTGATGAAATAGGGAAATAGATGCCATTAGCAAATTGCCTTATAGAACTTAAAAATGATTGCTACGTAGGGGAACACACGTTCATGCAATTCATGCTGATACTATTAAAGTGGTGACATTTCATGATTCTTGCTGAACCATGTTGAAAGCCTTAGTATGGCATCTTAAATAAACATCTACCATTGACATAGTAATACAATCATTCATACATAAAATACATCATGATTATACCACATTTCATTTAGAAATTAACATTTCTACTGCACATATTCCTTCAAAGGTCACTGGCCATTACAGTTACCCACCAAAGGGAAGTTTCCTATATTGCTATTCAAACCCCCTATTAGATCTTATTATAGTGGTTTTAATGACACATTACTGATTAGTGGTCAGTGAGATATAAACTTTGGGGGCCTGATCCAGAACTAATAACTACAGCTAATGTACGCAAGCTGCTTGTGTAAGTCTGAATTTGTGAGGACTGTGTGCATGCGCGCATCAGATGTAATACAACAGAACTGTGAACGTAGGGAACTGATTTCTTGCGTTCAGCCTTCCATATGTTGGGGCGTGGCCGCCCTCTGTATGTTTGAATATATGCAGTGTGGGTGGGGAGAGGCATGTAAATTGGACAGTGTGGGCAGAGTAAGGCACATACGTCTGAGCATTCCACATGCACAACAATGTGCGCAGAGAAGTTAAGGTGGAGTTATGGACCCCATCTAAATCCGTAGGAATGTACCAGCCTCTTGTAACAAAGACGCACCTAGGCAGAAAGAGCACTTAAGCCTGGATAAGGTCCTGGGTGTTTATGTCAGCAAAGCACTGTAATAAAATAGATTATTCTATCATCCAAATGATATCAATTCTTAGTCCATTGGTGGAAGGAAAGACTTTAAGAGTTATAAACATACATAATGAACTATGTCAACTTTACTTACAAAAGTATACCCAAATGATAAAATTGTGTATTCCTATTCTTCACTACAAAACATATACTAGTAGATGACTTCCAGCAAACTTTATGTTAATAGTTCAATCCAAACTTCTAATTCGATTTCAGATCCCCTCTGAATCCATCCTTCCGGAAAGCGAGGGAAGGCCACTCCCTTGCTCACACAGGCTTATGTATCCTGTCCTATCAGTCTCCACATCCTACCCCGCCACACTCTGCTGTCATAAAACGCTCCAAGTACAAAACTCTGGATTCACACTGAGAATGCAGCACGTTCACATACATGGTCGCGAAATGTGAGTGTTCTCCTATCCTAGCATTTAGAAAATGTCCCTTGTACGGATGTCTGGAGCTATATGTATAGAGCTCAATGGGCCTGATTCAGAGTTAAGAAGGAGCTTTAAATTAAGAGAGGAAAGTTACTCCTGGCTTAAACCATGTGTGTGTGCGGTAAACAATTCTAAGATATATCCCTGCATGCAAAGTATACAATTAACTTGACCCCCCCCCCCCAAATCAACATGGTTTTTCCAAGGTGTAACTTTCCTCTTTCCTCTTTTCCTCTCTTAGGGCCTGATTCAGACTTAAGAAGGAGCTTGAAATTAAGAGAAGAAAGTTACTCAGGGCTAAACCATGTTGCGGTAAACAATTCTAAGATATATCCCTGCATGCAAAGTATACAATTAACTTGACCCCCCCCCCCCAAATCAACATGGTTTTTCCAAGGTGTAACTTTCCTCTTTCCTCTCCTCATTTTGAAACTCTGGATTTGGTCCAAAAAAAGGTCTGACACTCCATACCAAACAATATATAACACCATATCAACACACACAAATTGTTGACACATAGTGTTCTATATTGTTTGGTATTAATTATAATTCATAGTACTTTCATGAAGACACACATATAGATGCATGTAAATGGTTATATCTAACTATTGTGTAGACTTTATATGATTTGTCTCAGAACTATGGATACTAATCCTGCTTAAGAGCTTATAGCTTCTTACTACTAATCTTATGTTGCATTGGAGGACTGGAATTTAAGGGGGGGGTCTCTGTGAGGTGTAGGGGGTCACTGTCAGGTTTGCACAGATGCCCTGTATTTTAACCTAATGTGCAAGCACTGTCACCATGGAAACAAATAATGACTTTAGAAAATCCAGTCTGAGCCACAAAATGTGTCCCCAGAAACACATATGGCTACTTTAAAAGCTGATTTAAATCTGAAAAGTGTGATCTGACACATTGCTAAGTCCTTATGAAAAGGTTTAAAGAAGTAACATGACATTATATTAACTCAGGAAACATAGTCATTCACTTTTGGTAACATATGTATGAATAGGTGCATTTATTATATATTTTGTTTCATCATTTTATTAAAACAAATAACAATGTATGCACTGACACTGAAAGCATAACAGCATATCCATATAAACAATAGGTGCAGTGCCTAATGCTTTACTTAAAAAAAGGACAACATAAAACGTTTGGTGCACTAAAACGCAAACAAAAGAAAATGTTTGGTGTAAAAACATTAGCAAACTAAAGAAAAAACACACAAATACAAACAATATTTTTTGAAGTTTCATCCTGGTTCCCCCTAGATACTATCATTGTGGTATGTTGAATATTTTGTTGTTATTAGCATTTGAGGTGTAGTCTAGAAAAGAAGGCTAATCCTAATGATTAGAAACATGCTCTATTTTAGCTGACACCTATGGCTGTGTAATGTGTCTGTGAATAGTAGGAGGGCTGTGTCATGCAACCCCTGAAATATATCTGGTTGGTCATTGCTATAGAGGTATGCTGACCACATATTATACACATTACACATTATTTAATGGCCACACACTAGCCCCTATCCATATCTGAGCGTACGCCAGCTGGTATGACTTTTCTCTGTGTGATTTGCTGCTGCGCATAATCAGAACTCAAGAGCACGCAGGTACACTCCATTCAGATGTGCAACCCTGGCGCCCTGGGCTTTCGCTCTGAGGGGCTTATTGAGGAAAGGAAAGGGGTGGAGGCATGTAGTCAATGTACAGTAAGGGTTTTCTGAGGCAAGTGCCTGGTGTGAATACAGACACAACAGAGGTTACTTTACCTACTGCAAGTCATGTCTAATCAGCGCAATAAGAGGCTCTCATTCAGAAGCTAATTTACTGCCTGTCAGCCTGATTGATATCCATCAAAATACGCTGCTAGTTTACTGTTTGGTTGTTATCTTTTCTGAGTACAGTAAAAACCTTTCAAACGCATTATAGAACCCTGCACTTGCAGTGTATTTGGAGCCGTAATAGCAGAGAGCTTTGTGCCTTTGTGCTTTACTTCCTATCTAGATGTGTCCTTTACTTGTGTATGTGGATTAAACATACCAAACCGTCCATTACAGCATGCCCTGTGTGATTCTAATTTGTTAGGCTATTGGCTACACTTATTGGCAAAATTATCATAGAGGATCAGACCCAAAGTTTTAAATAATAGAAAAACAGGTAAAATTGTCACCTGGGCAAAACCATGTCAAATTTATGAGTGAGTCAAATGAATTTTATTCTATGCAAGTAGGAAGAATTTGTCGCTTTTGCTTACTGCACACAGATGCTGACCAGCTTTACTTTTATGTTGTTATTTAGACTTGGGCTAGGAAATATCATCTCACAGCTCTAATAATGTTTGCAACAGATAAAGTTTGACTCCCCTGCAATTCAACATGGTTTAATCCAGGTGTAAAAATCTACCAGTCTTCTTAGTTTCAAACCCTAGATCTGAACGATAGTGTTTAGCCAACTTTACAGTGTACTGCTATTGTGCAAGTTTCTAAATATTTCACTTAGCAACTTACTGTATATGATATATGGGTGGTAAAGATGATAACAGCAGTTATACAGGGGTTATGTGATTTTCCAGTAACAAAATCTAGAAAACACCTGTTAGTGTGCTGTATGCTGAGCCAGAGATAAAGACAAAAGTAAATTCATAGACAAATCTTCATTATCGTCCATGATCTCTGACTTTCCATGCTGTTAAATTATTTTTTACAGATGCCTGAGAGTCTTATTTGCTATAATGAATTACAATAGGCATTTTTTTCATCAACAATTTTTGTTGAATAATTTATTAGTGGGTATATAAAAATGAAAATGGGAGAGGAAAGCAAGAGCATACTGCACAATAAAATATATATTAGTGGTGGATATTGATTACAATTAATACAGTATACCATGGGGAACCACTATTTGTTTGTTGAACCATCAACAAACATAATAACGATTTACAATATTACCTAACATGATTTGTCAACCACTTGGGGGGATTCAATCAGGCTGGTCTGATTAAGTGATGGACATTATTATGGAAGTGTGTGTTCGAAATAGGGACAGCTGAAAAGCAACTTTCAGCTGTCCCTATTTTGCAATGTGAAACATCGCAGCGGGGACTCACAACGTTATTATGGTCTGACACATATTACGTCCGAGGAAGCCATTTACAAGTAGTGCAAATTGGGGACAAATCCAGTTTAAAAATATTGTTTATTGGATGCATGCCACTGGAGATTCAATTGCCACCAATATCTTCTGGCAATTCCGACACTGCCCAATCCTCCTTTTGAGCTAAGAGACATGCCTTTTGATACTTACTTAGTTTAGGGAGCGTCAGGCCTCCCATTTTCTTGGGAAGAGTTAAACGCCCAAATGCCAAATTAGAGGGACACCCCTTCCATATATAATAGGTCATACATTTGTTTAATATATCCATAATGGATTTTGGCAATAGATAAGGAATAGATTGAAACAGATACAAGATCTTAGGAAAAAGGGTCATCTTAAAAGCTGCAATACGCCCAAGCCATGAGATTTTAAAAGGAGTCCGTAGATTAGGCATTTTTTTTTGTTGCATTCTTAGGGTAAACACAAATACTATGTAAAAAAAAAATGCCCCTTTAACATACATATATCACCTAGCACCATAATGTCTTTCTGCTGTTGGTTTCCCACTGTAATATGGAGGAAATGAAAAATAATCTTTACGTCTATATTTGTGTGCCTTTATGTTCTATGCTGCCCTCCAATCTGCATCAACCTAGAATAAGCCTAAAAAGGAACAAAAAGAAGTTTAAAACTCAACAAAAGAGAAAATGCCACATGCCTCCCAACAGTGACCTGGAGCATAGGTGTTTACAGGTGCACACATTAAAGAAATGCAGTCATGTGAAAAGAGTTTCTTGTTATTACAATAACAGAAAATGGCATATACCGCTTTTCAGCTATCTTTATTTTAAGAGATTGTGTTTTCACAATAAGGGACAATACAGCAACCTTATTTTGTCATTTCTATGCAGGCTCTAGATAGCTATGCATGGGATATGGAAGCTGGACAAATAATAAAGGGGCAGGCATATAGAAGCTGGACAAATAATTAATGGGGCAGACATATAGCTATTTGGAGAAATAATAAGGGGCCGACATATGGATGGCTGAATTAATAAAAGGGGCAGGAACTAGACCCTCCACGGTGCAAGACACACCCACTTTTCCCAGACACACCCACTGCAAGGTACAAGACACCCCCCCTATCATATCGCAAAATTTTGTCCCTCTTTCCAATTCTTAAATGTTCGGAGGTATGATCACACTGTTATTTAGACTTGGGATAGGAAACATCACCTCTCAACTCTAATACTGTTTGCAACAGATGAAATATGACTCCCCTGCAATCAACATGGTTTAGCCCAGGAGTAACTAATTTCAAGCACTTACTTAAGTCTGGATCCAGCCCATTATTGCTAATTACATTCTGTGTTTTATATATGTATACATTTAAATAATTGTCAGCTCTAAGGGCTAAGGGACAGGAACCGTATGGGATTTTTGGACCAGATCCAGGCTTCTGCAGTACGGGCAATTTCCGATCACTGGGATCAGAAAATGGCCATATTTTGCAACTGCGCATGGACATGAGATGCCTTCACAGTATGCAGCTGGATCATCTGGATCCAGAGTTCCATACTTGGTATATTTCCAACAGCAGGGCATGTAGGACTAGATGCAGAAAGCCATTCCACTATGTGGAAAGGGGATTGTATGTAAATAGGGATCCAGGCCGCTGTGTATGGAACTTGGATTGCAGCGTTATTGGAAGTCTAGATCCAGTTCAGTGTTATTGGGCCTGATCCAGACCTATGCCCGCCATTGCTTAGACGGCGGGCGTAAGCGTAAGATCGGCTGAAAAGCCAATCTGCGCATGCGCCGGGCAGATGTTCGGGCGTCCGTAGCAGCGCCGTAGGGACGCTGGAGGGGACGTTCCCCAGCGTCCCTACGTTAAGGTTAGTGTAGGTGGGCGGGGGGAGCTAGTTTAATGAAGGTGGGAGGGCAGGCTAGCCGGACATACGCTCCTGTGCGAGCGTATGGCCCCTTCCTTACGCCGGTTGAAGTTAGGGTAGCCTTCAGCTGGCGTAAGGAAGGGAAAATACACCCGCACAGGGGGAGTGACGGGGAGAGTGGACGCCGATAAGCTGTGCTTTAGTAAGCACAGCGCATCAGCGTAGGTCCGGATCAGACCCATTATAACAATTGTAGGTTTTTGGGATTTTGTTCAGTTCAGCATCTTTACACCTTTAGCTTATTCCAGTCTGGGAACAACTATCTGTGTGCAGTGTAGAGAAAGGGGACATTTAACTTGCTACCATCTCAGTGGTAGAATCTGGGTTGCTAGGATAAATTGTATAGCATAACCCTTACTTTGTCCATTATAGTAATATGCATTTTAATATATTTCATATTTGTCAGTTTATTTCTTTCTCAAACTGCAGAATAATTAGGAACAGACCAACGGTTTATAACGCTAAGTGCGTAAGTGGGGTATCTGGAGGAGAGGGCACATGTGCCCTCAATTTGTTATATGTGTTTTACGCACGTAACACTCATGGCCGTTTCTAGGGGCGGGCGAGCCATGCTATTGCACGGGTTTACTCAAAGGGGGGCGCCGAGTAGGGCAGTCCCTCTTTAGGTCACACTGCCCTCCCCCAGGCTGAGGTCACTTAGACCATGTCTCACACAGACACTGGAATCAGATAACAGGTGCGGCTGGCATCATTCACCTAAACTGTACTGGATATACAGGGCTCATATGGAAACCCTGTAGCACAAAATTTTTATCGTTGAATAACACTATGAGTTATTCATGGGAATAAATTTGGTACTACAGGGCTCCCATAGCAGCCTTGTATATCCACTACTGTTTAGGGTAATCAAGCACTACACCGCAGAGGAAGATGCAAGAGGGACAAGGTAAAGCTAAGTGACTGTAGGCTTTTAATTAAAAAAAAGGTAGTTAATTTATAAGGGGCACAAAAGGAGGCTGAACACATAAGGGGGCACAAAAGGAGGCTGAACACATATAAGGGGCACAAAAGGAGACTGACAGATATGAGGGGGCACAAAAGGTGCCTGGGCACATATAAGGGGCACATATCGAGACTAGACACATATAAGGGGCACAAATGGTGGCTGGACACATATAAGGGGCACTGTCAGGTATCCGGACCACCTATGTCAGAATGCCTGACTTGAAACCCAAATTTACGTTTACCTGGGGGCCTAGCACATTAAATCCACATTAATATTCTAGCACCACCCACCTCTATTATGGTAAATCTCTATGTTTACCCCAAATATTCCAACAGCCACCGCATGTTTTTAAAGGTTAACGTGAACTTATTAACAAAGTTATAATGCGATTAACGGAAATTATCGCCGTGACCTTGGGCCGGATACACAGATCTGTGTGTACTAAGTACGTGTTTTTACGCATGCACATAGGACAGAAACACCCATGACACTCCTCTAGAACAGACGGGTTTACAGTGACTTATGCCTCCATAGGGCACCCTTATCTCTACGTGTGTACTTACGCGCGTATGTTACAAACGTACGTAAGTAAAAGCCTATTTAAATACCTCCCCCCGCCCTTTTTCACTTAATTTCTAACGTGCGGAAGACAAGCACGCCCCTCCTTACGTATGTCACTAAGTGCGATTCACAAGTCTGTGCCTAAAGGACTTACGTGCATAAATACTACATAACTTGTGTTGAAAAAGTTACTACGCATGCGCAGTTTATCCGCTCCTAAAAATATGCACGCAACCCCATGCAAAATCGTATCTGTGACTATGGTCTCTACAATACTCCTGGATTAGTAACTGCATTCATTGAAATGATCACCTTGTGAGTTATTCCCCTTATGAGTTACAGTCGCCAAAAAGCAGTCACGTTTCTTTAGAGACTAGGAGATTTAGAGCAAATATGGACAAGGCAAAATAAATATAAAATGTAGTCTTCAAAAAAAGTTACTATGCTTATTACATAAAAAAAGATTTAGCAATACAAGGTTACAAGCCTAAAACAGAATAAAAAGACATACAAGCAAAAAAGGGAGAAATAACAGAAGATAATCACCTTTGTGGAAATTACTTCTTTGCTAGAGGTTTAGCAGAAAAACGTTGGATAATCCCACCAGACTGGCACTCTGGACCTCACATGGAACCACATTGAGCCTTTAGCTAATTCCATATTTAAAGACACCTTATCTAACTATCTCCTCCCCCTGGCAAGGAGAGGTGGTTGGTCAGCAGGCTGTGACCAGTCAGAACTGAGGGTCAAACTTAGGGGACTGCAAATCCAGTCCTGTAGTATACATTTATGAATTCATATTTCTCCCCCTGACTAGGTGTGTCACTCATGGTAATCCAATATTCATACCCCTGGCGTTATTAGCTGCAGCTGGCCATCAAACACGATATGATAGATATACTGCATGTACGCAATCTACATTACAAAATGTTACGTAGATAGCGTAAAATAGTTACTATGCATGCGTATTAGCTATACACATATAACTACGCACGGAGGAAGAAGAAATACTTAGGTAAGAATCCGGTCCATAATGATGTTTCCTGTAGTGACACAATCTTCCAAAATGCAAGTATTGCGCATTTGCTTGGGCTTCACATCCCTTAAAAAAATTACAAGTTGCCGCGAGTATTAGAAATATTGGTTTTGTCCATATATAATATTTTCCTTTGTTCCTAGGGTCAGATATTGGTCAGATATCTGGGTTTTTTAGAGACCACTATAGTGACAGGCCCCCTGCGGATTTGCAGCTGACCAGGTCTTTTAAAACTCCCCGCATTTGCCATTTAGCCAGACCCCTGCAGCAGTAATTTACAAGTGTGCAGTGAAATATTGTATTTTTCAGGTATTAATCATACCAGTTTCTGACAGGCACAAATAGAGGCATGACACATATAAGGGGCACAAATGGAGGCTGGACACACAACATTTGGCAGAAATGGATGGGCACATACAGGGGTACGCATACAGCTGGATGCATACCTTTGATTTTTTTTTATGTAGCATCGATATCAGTGCAGCCTTAAATGTGGTATGTGTGAAATTACTTAGTAGCTTTAAGCAACATAATAAGGCTTACCAGGTTTAACACCAATAAACAGGGGATGGACTTAATGTTTAGAAAATGATGGAACAATCTCTGTCCTTATTAATATGGGTCCATGCTCACAGTCATTTTCAAAACTTTGGAATGCTCTAGAGTTCTAGCTGTAAAAATGCTAATACAATGCAGTGGATATAAACCTAGATCTGCAAGGAGAAAGCAATCATCAAAACAATAAAAGGAAAAGTCAAACAATTCTAAATGACAAAAATACTCTTTTCATATAGCATACCAAGAGGGAAGGAAAAATGTATTGCTCAGTTGAGCTTACAGTCTAAAGGTCTTTGTGCATGAGAAGAATGTATCAGTATACACAGAATTCCATAGTGCTGACTTTACTCGCCCCACTCACTCCCTTCCTTTTAGGCTTTCGTTCCTAAGACTCCACTGACCAAGGTGATCAATGATTTAACCACTGCTAAACCTAAAGGTCACTAATCTCTTCTAATTTAGCTGATTCTGATGTTTCCGCAGCTTTAGACACTTGACCACTCTCTTCTCATGCAAATGTTACAATGATTTATTTATTTATTAACAGGTTTAACATTATGTAGCGCTTTACAGAGAATATTTCACATTAGTCCCTTCCCCACTGGAGCTACATTCTAAGTTCCCTAACACAGACATGCACACACACACACACACACACACAGGTTCATTTATTCAGCAGCCAATTGACCTACCAGCATGTTTTTGGAGTGTGGGTGGAAACTGGAGCACACAGACGAAACCCACGTAGACATGGGGAGAACATGCAAACTCCACACAGATAAGGCCTGGTCCAGTAATCGACCTCATGAACTCAGCACTGTGAGACATAAGTGCTACTCACTGAGTCACCATGCTGCCCTCTATCTTAATCTCTAGGTATTCAGGACAAACTCTATCCTGGTTCACTTCCTACTTATCTAATCACTCTTTCAGTGTTTGCTTTTCTGAATTCCCCTCTCCTGGTCTTCCACTATCTGTTACCACAGGCTCAGTGTTAGGTTCATTGATCTTCTCTCTATACCACTTCCATTGGACTGCTAATATAGATAGAGCTATATTTACCATTACTTACCTTCCCCTGGGAACGTTGCTGCTTCAGGCTCGCTTGTGATTGCAGCGAGCCTGGCAGCTTCCCTTTTAAAATTTACCAATACTCACCCCTCTGAGGTCCCGCTATGATCTCTGCACGCATCGCAGGCCACTTCATTCATATTTCATATGAATGAAGTCCAGCACATGCGCAGAGATTACATTGCAGGACTTAGAAAATTTCAAGCCCCAATATGAAAAACCACTGCGCATACGCAGTGTCTTCATATCGGGGCTGAGTCGGACGCGTCTCCCGGACAGGTGAGTTTATCTTTTTTTCTTATTTTTTTTATTGGTTTTAATGTTTTGAATGTACTTTTTTGTGTTAAAATACAAAAAAAAAAAAACATTTTTTTTTTTACTTTTTTTTTAAAAATTACTGCATACTACTTTATCCCAGCGGTGTCCTCATACATGCCCCCCTTTTCCTCCCCCTAATTACAGCTATTAGGGGGAGGAAAAGTGGGGAATATGGAGATATCGCTGGTATGAAGGCACTAACGCTAGCCTGAGCTGGCGTTATGTTTACCTTCGGTGCCGAATGATAATCTCTGCACTGAGGGATTGTATATTGTAGTGTAGAGTAGTAACCGGCGAAGATTTATGAACTGTATGTGCATCGCCATGGAAACAGCAGATTTCCATGGCGATTGCACTGTTGTAAATGGTAAGTTCATCATTTTTAGGTGATAATGTACGTTTTAGTGTAAAAACAGGCATTATCACCTAAAAATTAAGTGGGGAAATAGAGCCCAAAGTCTTTTAGATTTCAGCATCATCTCATCTCATCCCTGTTCATCTTGGATGTCTTTCTCCACTTCAAACATAACCTTCAAAACAGAATTAATAATATTTCCACTTGCCAGTAAAAGCTACCAACCAAATCTTTCTATTTCTCTTGAAAACACTGAAATAATCCCTACTCATAAACCATGCTAACTATATGTTATCCTTGACTTTGAACTGTCCATTGCTCCCCTTGTGCAATCTATTTCTAAATCCTGTTACATACATCTAAAAAACATTTCCAGAATAGACAAATATCTCACACAAGACACAAGTTTTCCTTGTTGGTCCAGTCTATAGTGCATACAGCATCTACACTGATTTTCATTTCAATTTTGTTAGTCTCTTCATTGGTTGCCTGTATTTTACTAAATTAAATATAAAATCCTTTTGCAAACTTGCAAAGCCATCAACAAGACAATACTTAAATACACATCCTCACTTATCTCAAGATATATGACAACTCTTCTCAAGAGATACAGCTCTCCTGTACAATAAACAAATGCTCGGATTCATGGTTACCTGTGTGCTTCTAGTAAATCCCAGATTTGTAATGGGATTGGTTTGCAAATCTTATAAAAAAAAAAAATACCTTGTCAGTGTATGATCTCTATGACTGCTGGTATCAGAATCTGGACATGGTGATCAGTGCATACTGTAGCTCCCAACATAGAGAATCCTGAAAACCAGACGAAATATGCCCCCCAGTTCCACCCACAAATTACCATATTTGGTCAATTTGTCACCCATTTTTCCATAATCCCTCCCCTCTGCAGTCCTCAAGTCAGGGCAGTCCTGCCTAAAGAGGGTCAGTTGAGATGTATGATTATTGGCAAATACATGGTCAGCCTGAACTTAAGTTATAGTAACGGTATGAAATCTATTTGTGTCTAGCTCATGCAGTGTGTAACTGCAGTGGATACGGTAACCTGGACAATTATTTTCAGGCTGTAGATGCAGTTTCACTAATGAGCAATGATTTCTATTAGGTAAAATATAATTTATCCAGTGGTAATGCATCTTTAGACTGAACATAAATGTCCAGGATGTTGTATCCCCTGGTTGCTAGTAGTCTGTAGGAGCAGATGCCAGACTTTAACAGCTGCAATCGGAGGGTGGCATTAAGATCTTACTTAAACACCAAAAGCATTGGATTTAAAGTAATGGAAATAGGATTTCCTCTCTGATTCATTGAAAATTATGACATTGGAAATGGGAAATCACAGGAAGGGAGGAAAAATCTATGTAATCACCTCCTTTACTGTCATTGTAAATATATGGAAAGATAATTTTGTATTATTAGGTAAGAATATGGTATTTAATAAAGGGGCAGGCATGGAGGCTGGACAAATAATAAAGGGGCAGATATATGGAGGCTGGACATAGAAACAGGTGGTAGACATATGGGGGGCTGGACATAAGCTGGACATATAAAAATGGACAAACATATGGATGGCAGGCCTAATAATAAGGGGCAGACATATGGATGGCAGGCCTAATAATAAGGGGCAGATATATGGATGGCAGGTCTAATAATAAGGGGAAGACATATGGATGTCTGGGGAAATAATAAGGGGCAGACATATGGATGGATGAATTAATAAAAGAGGCAGACACTAGACCCGCTCTCTTGGCTGTGCAAGACACACCCACTTTCCCCCGTGGGAGGGGAAAGTGTTGGAAGGTATGGACTAAGAGCCTTTTTTTATTTTATGTGGTCTATTACATACAATACCAGGGTCAGGCTGTCTTCTATAGTGGGGTAAAAAATGTAAGTGGTGAACGGGGCCTGAAATACCTAAAAACCCAGAGGCCTGGCCATGGGTTAATATGACCCTGGGAGTAGCGGCCACATTGGGGCCCTTCTCATCTCTGGCTCCCAAAGCAGCTTACCTCTTGCGGCCACTGTTAATATGCATCCGGTGTAAACATTATGCAGTGTAAAGTTGCATTTTGAATGACCAGTTTTTTATTTACTATATTGCATACTGGGAGACAAGTAGGAGCTCTGAACTATAATGTCTTACTGTAGTATTATACATAGTGTAATATTTATTGTGATTTTACAATATGACAGGTTTATTTCTAATTATTTAAGTTGTTGTGGCAGTTTTATTTATATTGCCTGACTTATGATATTCTTATATTTATGAAGAGAGAAATGAGTAATACACAAATATGACATACTCCACCATGTTATGGGGTATTCTGATATTTGTTTGGATTGTGCAATTTAAAGTTGCAAAATATTGTAACATTTTAAAGCATATCACCTTGTCCCTGACCCAACCTTGGTTAAAGTATGTAAGCACACACTATTGATGCATGGTACCCTGTGCAAAAACGTTCCCATTGCTCAATATTGTGTGCTAATTGCGTATATGCCATATACACTTAATATATTTTTGCCTAAGCACATCGGTATCCTCTTCTCAAGTGTGATTAAACAAAGTAAATTATGTATTACATTTCTAATTATACTGGATGGGATGCAAATCCTTAAGTTCCCGATTTTTGTGCTGGAAGTTGGTCCAGTAGGGATGGGGATGATGGGCTGGATCCAGACTTAAGTAAGGGCTTGAAATTAGTTACTCCTGGGCTAAACCATATTGATTGCAGGGGGAGTCATATTTCATCTGTTGCAAACAGTATTCGAGTTGATGTTTCCTA